>OY978525.1:109752916-110352916 GCA_963854835.1 Megamerina dolium
TTGACAGATTTTTTCAATGTTATCCTTTATGTGATAAATTTGTTAAAGTTGCTGCTGAAAAATAATGTAGGACATAAAATAATAAAAAGAAAAATAAAATAAATTCATGCATTCGAAGTCGCTGTGTCCATATGAAATGTTGTAAAAATATGATTAAAAATACTTTTAGACATGAGCTATGATTACAAATATTGCGTTGATTTACTCACTATGAACATTATATGCAGTATTCGTACTCATTATCAATGTCACACAATACATCTCATCTTGGAATACACATATTTACTGTAATGATACAACTCAGAAAAAAGTAGAGAGAGAGAGAGAGAGAGAGAGAGTGACAGTACATATCAGATGTTGGTCGCATATTCTTGAAATAGAAAACTATAATTTCATAAAAGTATACCTGATGTGCACTTTCTATTAATTTAAATGTACTGAAATACAAATAATACTATATTTCACGACAGTGACAGTAATGTATCCTATTGGAAATCTGAATGGAGTATCATATCTCCGCGGAACGCAATAAATCGCTTTACATTTGAATAACGTTGAGAAATAGTAACTTAAAATTATTTCCAAAGTCAATTTATGTAGCCCAAACAGTGTATTTATTGGAAAAAAAAATGCGTTCATCTTTTCTGACGAAGTAAAAGTGCCGCATCTGGGAACGGAAAACACGCACGTGATCTCCGAGAAGCCGAGAATGCATTCTTAGAGAATAACAGTTTGGTGCGAATTTTGAAGCGATGGCATCATTGGCCAATTGTTCTTTGAAAATGCTGTTGGAAATGCCATTTCAGCCAACATTGGACGCTACAGGGGCATGATAAACGATTTTTTTGGCCGAAAATTGAAGGCATGAATCTTTATTTTCAGCAGAATAGTGCGCCATGCCACACAGCGCATGTCACAATTGATCTTTTGCTCGCCAAGTTCGGTAATCGTGTTATCAGCCATCTTGGCGATGTTAGTTGGCCACCTCGAAGCCTCGAATTGACACCGTTAGATCTGTCTTGTGGGGTGCCATGAAAGACGGATGTTATGTGAACAGTCCAATAACGATTTAGGCTCTCAAATCGAATATCGAGCAAGTCATTCATGAGATAGAGCCAGAAATCGTCGCTATGGTCTTAGAAAACTGGATTGCCGAGATGTGCTAGTCCAAAGCCAGCCGATTTAACCACCTGAATAAAGTCGTGTTCCATAAATAATGGAAAGCTTTGCTCTTTCGAATAATCTAATAATATACAGAAAAAATATTGTTTTTGAAGTAAAACTTCTTAGGCGGCGGTGTCGCAAGTGTGAAATTTTCAAATTTCGTTACGTGAGAAAGAAAGCGTTGTATATACCACGATACAAAAGCGATAGAGAGTGTGTATTGAGCGAGGGAGTGATAGAGATATAGAGAGAGGAGGAGAGTGCAACCAACGAGAGCAATAAACGAATAATAACGGTTAATACGCATAAGCAACTGAAATTGGTTTTGTTTTGTTTGATGGAATAAATATTTGGAATTCGAATTCAAGTCGGTCACATTTTCAAACACCATGGGAGCCATTTTATAAATAATTTGATTTTTGCAAGATAGCTTCTCAATGGGATAATGATATGGGTTAAGAGTGATTAGATAGGTATAGGGTATAACATTTGAGTAACAAGAAATTGTCGAGATAAAATTAATGGGGGTTGTAATCATATTTCAACCATGTAGAGTCGATTTCTAACCAGCTATGGTCATTTTTGTCAATTTTTATGTGATTTTAAGTCAATCTTATATGAGAACCCTCTTAAGGGATGGAGACAAGGAAAAGTACGTTTCCGGCATTGTTGAGAAAATTAAATAAACGTAAGATAATGTTACTCCTCTAAGGTAGGCTTCTGCAAACGGTGAGAGGAAGTATTATAGAAACATCAATTTTGAAGGAAATTCCCCTCAAGTTTGCATCTACATAAAGGAAAAGGAAATATTTAGTGTCCTCGATAGTTGGGAAGGTTTGGTTCATTTTCTTTTTCCTTCATCTTGGTCTTCATATTTAAATGTAACTTTATCATTATTTCAATCCTCGTTTTCATCTCTATCATTTTCTTCAAATTGCATTTTATATATTGATTTGTTCGCATATTGATCAATTATGAGCATAAGACAAATCCTGAAAACGTTCATTTATGAATAAACGGAATTCTCATAAATATTCAAATATGAATAATTAAATTTTTGTTTTCAATTTATTCATATATGATATGTTTTTTTTTTTATTTTCCATTCGATCATATATGAGCTCTTAAAAAAAAAAATAGACATGAGTATGAGTATGAGCAATGACAAAAATTTATAAAATTTTCATTCATGTGGGTGTGTATGTATGCAAAATAACATTTTTTCATTTGCTCATAAATGAGTGTGAATAAAACGGATACAATTTTCAATATCTATCCATGTATTATATGTTCATGTACAAATGTTTCCGAGAAAATTGTAATAGCTTTTCATTAAGTGAAATATGATGATGTTTATCAAGTCGTTTCTTATTATTTTACAAAAAATGCCAAATTTCATATTTATTACTACTGTATAAACTAAAGTATTCATTTCCTGGTTATACATGTAAAAAGATTACATATAAAAACTAAATCACATTCTTAAATACATATTGCAAGTTAAAGTTATGGGAATAAAATTTCCATCAATCATTTTAAAATTCTTATAGAATGTCAGTAAATCCTTTGGTGGTTCAAATATTTTACCACTTTCAACATATTAGTTTTGAAATTTTTGGAGAAATAAACTGGTAGATTTGCCATGAATGATAAGGACAAAGCTCTTCCCAGTGTGTCCCTCGCTTACAAACGAAATGATGAAGTACAAATGGTTTTGTGCATAAAGCAGGACCAATATATATTAAATTGAAGTGTGTGGTCTGAAACTTTGCACAAACTTTTCAGATTTAGGCATCCTTAAACCACATACGAAATATTTGCGTTGAAAGATTGCTACATTAATTTCGATAGGCAGTGCATCCCTGGGAAAATGGGCATAAGACAAAAAACGCTTTTGTTTCTGTTTTTGTTATTGTCCGATTTTCATGCTAAACAAAGCATTTTTACCTACTTTCATTTTGAAGAAGTACTAAAACTATTCTAAATGTGTTTGTGCGGGAATGATTTCGCCCTATATCTGATTTAATCCAAGGCGAATTCATACATGGTGGTGTTGATAGCTGATCTGGGTTTTTTAAGAAGTTTTACTTCTATCACGAATACGATGCTGCATGCGCAAATTGTGTGTTTATTTTTTTAAAATTTTCAATGAATTAATTAATTAAAAATTTATTTAATGAATAAATTTTTATGAATTTACTTAATGTTGTTAATAACATTTTACATATATTATTTTATAAAATCTACTATGTGCTTATGTAAAATTTTTTTTAATTTATTTATACATACAAGTATGAATAGTAAGTACTTATAATAATTTAAACGTATTATATATGTATATTTGTTGAGCATGCTCCATGCACATAACACATTTAAAGTGTTATGAAATAATTAAAATTAATAAAGCTTCCTACCAAATTAACATTTATATATTCATCATCAGTGGTGTTATGTTAAATCAATTATTGAATAATTATTGAATGACTCTTCTGAATAAGCGGCATAATTTTTTGTTGTTTTTTTTTTTTTTCTTTTGACTAACTTCAAAAATTTACACACCACAACCAACGTATTGGTAAGGCATATTTTTTTAGTTTTTTAAATTTAATATTTAATTGTATTATATTTATAACTAAAAGATATTTTACAAATTTTTAATAATAACAATATTTTTATAACAAGAAAGTCCTTGCTAGGACTTTCCCATTGAAACATCGCTAAATTGTTCTCATTTCAATCTCAAGGTGTATAAAGATCACGTGGCGTTTTTTAGTCGTGATACAAGATTTGAAGCTAGATTTTGGTTTCCTCCTTAACTAAAAATATTTTGGTGCGTAAATGACAATGTGACAATTACTAAATATTATGACTAAATTTGATGGATGGTACTCGATACTTTTCAAGTCGCAATGTGTTGCTTGATCGCTTGTAGAAACAGAAAGAGGAAGTTTTAGAGCGGAAGTAGTACACGTTTTGACATATAATGTCCATGACTGCTGATGTTCGAAGCAACTGATTTCATGACAGCTGATGTTCGAAACAGCTGATATTTGGGAGTTGCCAGCATAAATATTTTGTCGATGACCACTAGTTGTGTGTCGCCACAATATGTTAAGGTTCCGGTGAATTTGCGAATTTGAAATATACCATGGAGCGTTTGCCACCATTCGTAGGGTTTTGGATTGGAATTTTTGCAATTTTTCTATATGTATTTGAATTTGAAATTGTTCCAGAACACATTCATAAAGAATAATTTTATTTTCCAGATAAAGGTAGAAATATCAGTTTAACAACCAAAACATATTTCTTAGTTGGATACCAAGTGATTTCCTCTTATTAAATATGTGTGTTTTCCACGTTAAACTTCTGTCTAGATGAATTTCCAGGTCTTTTGAAACAGTTGATTGTGGTAACACGCCAACGTCTAAGCCACATTGATATTTCATCGAGACTAGTTTGTAGTATCGAAAAATCGATTGTGGATTTGTTGATGTAGCTAAGATTGCCGTGCCATCTGCAAGACACTGCAATATGGAAATATTTAAAATTACAATAAACTATCATGCAAGGAATTGACGTACAACCATAAACCTTATGTGCTGTATCAACTTTAACCTTTAGCAATTTGCATCTTGCAGTGTTGTTATGTTACTATGGAAATTATATTGAATTTAGTTGTGTTTTGTTGGTACTTTTTAAAATTTATCACATTTCCAACATTAAATACATTATGCATTAAAAGTCATTAGTAGCTTTACTGTTGGTGTGCAATGCTGTATTAAAGTAGGTATTCATATACGCATAGTAGTGGGATTCATGCAATCGTATAAAAGTCGCATAAATCGCGTAAATCTAACAAAATTATACGCTCGTAAATTAGCTGTCAATATTTGTAAGGAAAAGATTTTAGGCGCCTAGTAAATTTTTTCCATTAGGGACATAACAATTTTCTCTATTAATAAAACACAGAAATATTTGAGATATTGAGTTCAAATTTATTGTGGATATATTGCAAGCATTACATTTTATGAATGAAATTCGATTTCGGTCATATGACCACCACAAGCCCGTTTACAGCGGTCGATTCTTTGGACCCAATTTTCTACCACTCTAGCACACATTTCGACCGGAACGTTGGCAATTTCGCATTGGATGTTGTCTTTGAGCTCGTTTAAAGTTGCTGGCTTGTTGCTATAGACCAGTGCCTTGATAAAGCCCCATAAAAAGAAATCCAATGGTGTGAGATCGCAATGAGCGAGGCGGCCATTGTGACGTGTGCTGTGTGGCTAGTGGCATCGTCCTGTTGAAACCACATATCGCTGATGTCGAGTTCATCCAATTCTGGCCACAAATAATCTTCCAACATAGCACGATAGCGCTCTCCATTGACGGTAACATGACGGTCGTTTTCATCCACGAAAAAATACGACCCAATCACAGCTACGGCATGAAAACCGCACCAAACAGTAACTTTTTGCGGATGCAACGGTTTCGCAAGAAGCACTTGTGGGTTTGTTGCTGACCAATAACGCACATTTTGCTTATTGACAAAGCCATTGAGCCAGAAATGAGCTTCATCGTTGAAGATGATTTTTCGCTTTTAAAGTTGCGACCACCGACTCAGAATTTCGGTAGTAATTTCTAATAATTTTCAAACTTTGCTGGTTCGTGAACTTTACCATGATGAAAATGTTGACTTTAACTAACGTTTTGACATTGACATATAAAGATACGAAATTGTTATGTCCCTAATGGAAAACCCTTTATATGCGATGATTTCAAATAAAATTATATGTTTTGAAATGCAAATCTGTTAATAATGCCTTTACTCTGTAATACGTTCAATTATAGTTGAATTTACTTAATATTTAATTATTTTAAGGATAATTATTTTTATTTTCTCTCAAAAAGCCCAATCATTAATTTGCATTTTTTCCCATTCTGCTAATTTTCAGCATTTTTATTTTGTTATTGTTAAAAATTGATTGATTTACGGCGTTTACAAGATGACTTGTATAAATTATACGGTTGATATGATCATGAATCCCACTAATCTATCTATATTGTTACTCGATAGCTCGAACAGAGAACGAACGAACAGGGAACGAACGAATGCATATCCATCGTCTAAATCGACCGACATTTTTGCGGTTGATTATTTAATGAAATATGGATATAATAAATAAAAAAATAAATATGTTTCACTTAAAGCCCCAAAGGGCTCATTGGCCGAGCTTCTCTTCCATTACTGTTGTGCGTCTTAAATTTTGGACAATATTAGAAGGGACCTACTTATTTTAGCCGGTTCCGAACGGCAGAACACTTGTGACATGACTTTTTCTGCGCTTTGTCACAGAGTTCTTTAAGAAGCTTTTTCATGGCAAGTTGTTACTGTCGGAAGAATTGCCAATTGCTATATGGATATACTACGTATGGTATTATTTTATATCTCTCAAGTTGCTCATATATGACTATAAATCAAATATGTTTTAACCGCAAGGCTCGGTAAATATGATACACATTTCTTTAAAATAACTACAACATTAACGCTTTAAAATTCTTAGTGCTCCGAAACTAGCAAAAATACAAAACAACTTTACTGTTCGACTACCTCTAATACAAAAGTATGTTTTTTGAAAGTAAATACGAGTACTATAGTATGTTCGAATTCGAATTCATGAGTAGGGATTAACATCAGTGCATGGTTGCATTTGATACTTTCTGTTTTTCGATTTGCGATGTACATAAATTCCGTCTTTTTGCTAATATAACCTAGTTGAATTTAATGTGGAACAAAGTTATAGCTGAGAGAAAATTCAATGGCCATAATTTCAGAGAAAGCTACTTATCTATAAGTGGTTTCTCTATTAGGTCAAGAGAAATTGTTGCTGGAATATACACTCTCTTTATAAAGTACTTATGAAGAATATGTTTAGATTCAAATGCATAATTGTTTCTCTTTTGTTTATATACATTTATGCAGTTACCATAGAAACAATGTATGAGTAAGTTGCAGTATTGCAAAATTTCCTATTATTATAAGATATATGAAAGTTGCAGCAGAAATTTTATGCTTTGAAATGTATTGCTTATTTGTTTTATTTTTATTATTAAACCTAATTGATTTTGTCAGTATTTGCCTGAAACAGTTTTTTTTTATGTTTATTTGCAATTATGATGAATTAGTTAATTTTTTTTATATTCTTTAATAGCTCTATTATTAAAAATTACATTTAATGTAAATACAGTATTTATATATTTATATATTATCAATTTAAATTACTAAACAAATTATTTTGAAATTAAAAATCAATGAAAAGAGAATATACAAAGAAAAATTCTTTGGAATATTCGATGAATGGCAGCATTTCATTTGAAATTTGAAACCTTGTCAAATGTTGTCAAAAGAAAGTGTTGGTCTTTGTTTTCTTTATGGCACTTGAATAACATTGATATTTACTTATTTGCTTGTACATACGGAGGCCAATTGAACCATTCAAAAAAAAAAAAATAAAAATAAAAATGTATCAGCTTTTTATAATAAAATTTTGTTGACTGATGACATTTTGACTTTGGTGGCAAGTTGAAAGGAGCGCTTTTTTCAATCACTTATCAAAATGTATGGTTATATTGATTTTATAATTAGAAACTCTGTTGGTATATTTTTGCAAAATAATCAACTCTTATTGGTAATATGATGAAATTGCAAAAAAAAAAAAAAAAAAATTACCTTACAGTGGACGAAATTATACCCTGGATATATAAAAAAATTTTGCTCGAATTAATTAATAATTTTCCTTTTTTTTATTTCCACTAGTTTGTATGGAAACTACATTAGGAAGTATGAGTTGCTCACCCGAAATATGGTTGACTTTGACGAAGTATTTTTTAAGTTATGGAGATTTTAAAGAGGAGATTTTTAAGATAAGATCCGAGGCTTAGTATGGGAGATGTATAAAAAGTGGGCGTAGATTGTCTCTTTCTTGTAAATCTAATTAACTTTGCAATATTAATCCACACTTTAAATTTGGTTGTCCTACGTTGAATAGTTTGTAAGTTATGGCGGTTAAATATTTTTGTTTTAATTTCCGAAACTTGGTATGGGAGCTCCAGTAAGAAGTGGGCATGGCACACTGGTTTTTTGCCAGATTATTTCCGACTACCATATTAATCTAAGTGTCAATTATGGTTATTCTAGATTGCCGAAGTTACAGCTATTTGAATTTAAAAGAAGTACAGACAATTTGTATGGGAGCTACTATAAAAAGTAGGCGTGGCTCGCCCATTTCTGGCAAAGTTATGCAGCAGTGTAATATAACTATACATGCCAAATATTATTAACCCAGATAGTATATTAAATGAGTTATAGCAAATTAAAGATTTTGAAATTTCCGAGGTTAGTCGCTTTGAATGTTTGGTGTGGGCGTGGCAACTGACCGATCATGCCCAATATCAATTCTCTCCGTACCCTTGGATCATTGGTTAAAAAAAAAGCAAATTTCGTAAAAATATCTCGATATTTGTTCAAGATATCGTGCGAATCAGCCAGGTGACAGACAGATGGACCGACATCATTAAATCGAAAATTTAGGCGACTCCGATCAAGAATATATGTTATATACTCCGGAGATTCTTTCAAGTGGTTACAAACATCTAACCGAAATGAATATATCTTGCATATCCTTATGCAGGGTATAATAAGAGGTGGAAATATATATTGTATATAATCAGAGCTTTACGTAGTACATAGCGAAAGTTATAGAGATGACAAAGAGGAGTTGTGGCTAATATTACGATTGCGATAATTATTATTATTTATTATTGCACAAGTAATGACTCAAAAGAACTTAACAATAAAAATTCATGAACCTCATCCAACTCAACATCAAATGAATCAAATAAATAATATCTATCTCAAACAATCAGAAAAGATATATACATTCTGTCAAATAAGTACCCGGGAATTCTCATTTTTAATTTTCCCTCTGAGAATATTTCAAAAAAAAATGTTTCCCAGGTTGGCACAACTGTCAGCCTGTCAGCCACTATTGTGTGAATTTTTATTGCTATGTGTCATTTAGTTTGGTTACGGCGTCATTAGGAACAAGGCAACCTTTTGTGTGCGTGAAATTTTTGTGTGTTTCAAACGAAATTTCTTGTGCCAAAACGTTGGAAATGTTGAAAAAAACATTTGGTGATTCAACCATGTCGAAAAAAAATTTCACACAAACTCTTTATTCGATATTTTTATCCATAGTAAAAATCGTAACGCACACAAAAGGTTGACTTGTTCCTAATGACGCCGTAACCAAACTAAATGACACATAGAAATAAAAATTTACAGAATAGTGGCTGACAGGCTGACAGTTGTGCCAACCTGGGAAAAAAAAATGTTTTGAAATATTCTCAGAGGGAAAATTAAAAATGAGAATTTCCGGCTACTTACTTGACAGAATGTATACAAAGTATGCAAGACACAAATAGAAAATACTTTTTAAGTAAATGCTAATCTTTTTATATTTTATTTATGTTTACGTTTGGGTGTATTTACGTTAATAAAATAAACCAATATAAATTAAATACAAAAACAAAAGAAAATCTAACGTACTTAAGTAGTGTAATACTGTAACGGAGGAGGTCTCAAAGCGATTATGGGACAAGGACAAGATATACATACACCCTAGCAAATGTACTGCAAACCTTTTTTGCTTAATCTATTACAGCAAAATTATGTTTCTTAAAAAAAAATTGGATAATTAAATGTACATATGTATTGCATAGAATGTGAAACAAACGGAAAAGCTATTCAAATGAATAATTATATATGAAGTCTTGTAAATGAATAATTATTCAATATTATTTTAAATAAATACATATCTATATAAATTAGGTAAACTTGGTTAAGATGATAGGTATTATTATATTACAAAAATATAGCTACTTATTATACAATACATAAAGTAGATGTATTAAAATAGAGAAAAAAAAAATCAGAGTAAAATTCCACTTATGAATTTAGATTTCGTACATACAAGGTGCGACAATTATGTATTAAGACTCAAACCATATCTCAGCAACCAAGCGCGCCATCTATGTGTTTTAAAGCTTCAACCTTCCTCTACTAACTGTCAAAATTTCATGGCATTTGGTTGACATTTAATATTTATTGACATTAATTTTACAAAACACGTGTTCGTTTGATGTTGAAATTTTAACATGGAGCAAAGAGGGGTCATTAAATTTCACGCAAAAATTGGTAAAAGTGCATCAGAAACATTCGGAATGATGCAGCAAGCGTATGGCGATGCTTGTTTATCAATATCAAATGTTTTTATATGGCATAAACGATTTGTGGATGGCAGAGAATCGCTGGAAGATGAAATAAAAGAAGGAAGGCCAATTTCAGTGCAGACGCCGGAAACGATCCAGAAAGTTCGTGATTTTATTACAGAAGACCGCAATGCTTCAGTGAAAATGATGGAAGAGGCCTTAAACATCAACAGATAAACTATCCGACTCATTCTTCACGAGGATTTGGGCAAAACAAAGGTCCACGCGTTTGATGTCCAGAATTCGTCGTGTTCGATCAGAATACCGCAATCCAAAAACTTGGTCTCTGTTGCACGATAATGCAATTTTTGGCTCGGAATCAGGGTTGTGTGTTGAATCACCCGCCGTATTCACCTGATTTGGCACCGTGCGACTTCTTTTTGTTCCCAAAACTGAAATTGAAAGGATGCTTTTTTGATGACATTCAGACCATACAACGGGCTTCGACGAGGGCACTGGAGGCAATTCCGAAAAATGAGCTGGAACACGCGTTTGAATCACTATTAAATTGATGTAACAAGTGCATTGAATCAGGAGGAGAATATGTCGAATAAATATACCGAAAAATTAGCAGATATCGTGTTTTAATTGTGTTTTCTAGAGTCTGTCTTAATACATAATTGTCGCACCTTGTACATATAATGAACATATTTAGAGTTGATTGCAAGTTATATATCTTACAATAGTTTTGATATATGTATAATACATAATTATTCCAAAAATAAGATTTACTATATAAGCCAGCATATATAATCGTTCATACGGAGTTACATGCGCATTAATTTCATTGTTAGGTTTTGTTTGGTTTCATTTGCAAATATATCCTTATTATGCTAATGCATTATTATTTTAAATGCATATCTTGATGTAGACAAATGTTGACAAATCCCAGAATGATATTTTCTGTACTTATTGAAAATTGAATAAAAAGTTTTACTATAACTACATATATACAAATATAATTGCAAATATTTCGCACAGTCTATCCGCTTATGTATGAAAATAATTTTTGTGTGGCATTTAGTCGTCCATAAAAAAAAACAAGAGCTATAGTATTTACTCATTCTTGCATAATTTATTTTTTCGTCGAATTTACGAACCCTTAGGACATGAATTCATTTTGAAATTAAAGTATTATATATTTTTTAACCTCCAGTCTCTCTTTCTATGTTAGATAATTTCATTTCATCTACTTTTTCTGAAAAATCTCATAATTGCCGCTGGGTCAATTGATGCCAATGCTTGATAGCCCCCTTATAGTTGAAGTCGAATTACACGTGCAAGAAATGAATATGTAGAGATTTTATTTTATTTTGATTTCAGTATCGTATTATTGCATATCGGTTCACAGTATAAATATTGCAAATTTGTATAAATGGGTTTGAGAACAGAAATTCTCGAGAAACCGCAACCAGTACGATTTTATTGTCCAATATAAGGCTGAATTAGGAAGTTTCACTACCGTCTGGTTTACCAGTTTGACACCATGCCCTATGTCGTGAGTATAGTGAAAGGCAGCGCGTTGTCTGTGTTTGCTGATTAGCCTCGGCCTGTAAAACTGGCTTCCGCTAGCTCCTCACCCTGTCTTAGCTCCATCTCCAATGAGCTCTGCCTTTCAAACCTTGTTCGCAATCAAGGGTGTGGAGGATCCTCCAAACCGGACCGGCATAGGACACATTTCCTCACTGGTATCTACCTGGTAGGTTGTCCAACTCTTCCCACACCTTCAAAATTAGAGACTTTTTGGAGGCAAAAGAACTCTTCAAGAATGCCTCCGTGGCTCAATTTCATTTGGCACTGCAGGATCTGGTCGTTTTTTTTTTTTTAGTACAAACGGTAGCGCGTGTTGGTACAAGTTTTGCATGGGCGAAGCGGTAACCTATGTTAAATTACCGTTCGGCAAGTAACCTCTTTGAATTATCATTGTTAATGATGACAAAGCACACTAGATCGCCTTGTAGTACCCATTATAGGTATCGAATAGATTCTGGGCACTATGTGCATCATCGATGCTGAAGTTGTATAAGAAGAAGTCTCGGACTAAATGAGTCGTTGAGTAACCTTTTTGCTCCACCATGAAACGTTTGACCGAAGTTATGATCGTAATGTTGCTAGCATTTTTCTTCACTCATGCTGCCGTATCTGCATTCAAACCTTATCGTGCATATAAGAAGAAGCCAACCAGAACAGTAAATGCAAGCTTCGAATTCTGGTCCTAATTTTCCTCCTGGATCGGAACTTGGATTTTCTTAGGAGTCACGAGATGCGACTTTTCATCCAAAATGGATCTTAGTTTGGTGAAGCCGATGAATTTTCTAAAGGCTGACTTTAAATGCCACGGCTTAGGTTTCCTAGATCTCTTGGACTGCACTGTTTCTCGTATTGGCTGTTTTGCCAGAAGAGTTCTATGTATAATTCAGTGCCTTTGCTTTGGAGTAGCCATTTCTTGTGGGTTTTCTGAAACATCTAATTTCTATTAAGGAGAGTCGCACAAAGCCCGAATCGCCTGAGAATACGATGCGTTCAATTTGGTTACCCATATCCATCAAGCCTGCTAATTGGGATAGGATGCTTCCTGGAATTATGATCATAGTAGTGTTAGAATTGGACGAGCATAATTTCTCTGATAGATCAGCTTCCTTTTGCCTCATTGTCAATTTGGGTCCTTGCCTTGTTCCGGGTTTCCTAAGTTTGGCTCAACATCGCATTAGTTGGTTTTCGACGTGGAGGTTAAGCCAGATATAGATGGAACCACTTTTTCGTTAACTAGATGTATTGTTTTGTAAGAGTTTTAAAACCGTAAATTGGTCCCATGAGTTAACCGGAAATGGAGGTTACCGTTGTTTTAAGGGAGTTTGCATTTCTCCGCCTGACTACACTCGCACTCTCGCTAGGGATGTGACCGACAATGCTCTTCTATTTTAGTCGTCCCCTATTAGAGGATATAGTCGCACGAACGTTAGTGCACACAGTGATAACACGTACACCATAGTACTACATGTGATTCTTCCTGTGTATCTAACGGCTGAGGGCTAAAACAATAATATTATATAATAACAAAAATAATAAGAATAATCAGATATAAAATAAAAATACCTACGTACAATATTATAAGCTATAAATAATGTAAACAAATTTTGAACACCATCTAGATAGTAGTTGATAAACAAAAGCAAACACAAGTGTATGATTTTTATTCTGTTTTGCACAACTTTTCGTAGCAAGTGCTCTATGTAACAATTATAAGAAAAGCAATTTTATCAGCAGCTGTGTAAGGTTGTGATTTTGATATATGGTGCTATTAGTCGACATAACGGTTCAGCTGTTCAGATCTATTTCATACAAATACCATAAGAGCGATTAGTCAAAACGGATTGGTAAGTAATGTAACGTAATGTAGAATCTGTAGTAATTAGATTTTTAACGGAGCATATAAGAATCATTCTCTTTTCTCTCAATCAAATTTCTATTTTATATCACATCTACCTTTCTCTTTTCTACTTATATAGCATATGAACGCAGCTATTCGTATTGAATGCAATGAAGTACGAGTTCCACCGAGGAACCCAAGCGGCGGAAACAGCTCGGAATATTAATGCTGTGTTTAGTTTGTGAAGTTCCGTTCTGGTGACTTCAATCTGACCAATGAACTACGTGGATGACATGAGGAAAAGGAGGAAAACGACATGATGAAATTCACAATCCAATCGAATCCGGCTCAAAGTCCATACAATTTATCGATGATGTTTGAGGTGTCCAAGCATATATTACAAACTCATTTGGTTCCAATCGGTAAGTTGAAAAAGCTGGACAAGTCGGCACCGCACGAATTAAACGATGACAAAAATCCCCATCGAAATTTGCCCTTCGCTCTTTGCTCCTTCATGACAATCGCAAGCATTCATCGCAGTGGTTGGATCGAGATGAAGCACCGAAACACTGTCCGAAACGAAACATCCATCAGAAGAAGCTGATGGTGACTGTTTGGTCGTATGGAGGTGGTGGAAAACACTACAGTTTCATGAAAGCGGGCGAATCGATCACAGCGAATATCTACTACATGCAACTGAACGAAATGATGTGGAATCTTGCTATTAAACAGCCGAGATTGGTCAACCGATCAACCCGAATCCTCTTGCAGGAAAACGCGCGACTACACACACTGCACGAATGGCAGTGGATTTGGAAACTCTCCATCACCCACCATATTTACGCGACCTTGCACCCAACGATTACCACTGCTTTCGGAATTTGCACAACTTAAACCAGGTAGAAAAAAACCAGCGGCTGCGCTGGCTATGTTATGTTGAGCCAATGGAAGAACACGCTCCAACTAAGAAGGTGTTATATTCGGAGCCCGCTGGAGGACTACGCAAAAGAGAAAAACCTAACCTTCTGTGGAAAGACCAAGTACTGGAGAATCTAATGGCGCTTGGAATTTCTAACTGGGCCAGCTAGCGAAGAACATAGATGGCTGGCGAAGCATGTTATATTCGGCCTAAATCGATATTCGGTTATTATAGGCACATAAGTAAGTACTGGTAGGAAAAAAATTTATTCCGAAGAGACTGTCAAAAGTGCCTTCCAGCAGTTCATCGATTCCCGTGAACCAGGATTCTAGAGCAGAGAATTAAATGAGCTACCTCTGAAATGGCAAAAGTGTATCGATAGTATTGGTGTATACTTTGATTCAAAATAAAAAGTCTATACATAGAAAAATATCGATTGAATTTCCATTTCTTGTCGTACCATTTCGAACTAGACAATATATTTTATGGGAATTAATTGCATTTTCTCATCTCTTTATTTAATACAATATGTCTGTGTTATAATTTCAGCATACCAATAATGCCAGTTTTACTAATTCACGCAATAGAATAAATAACTGAAAAATCATTACGACTATAACATAGAATGTTACAATCTGATCAAATTTGAACCATTTGCTCTACCCGAATAAATATAAATACGAAGTATTCCTATCACAACCCAACACTGGATGTGGGGTAATATATGTATGTACATACACACCCAACTGTCTGTAGTATCGGCATTATGTTTATGCCTATTTTCCTTCCGCATTAATATTTTTTACATTGAAATTCATCCATTCGTATGACTATTCTTTATATCCCCATTTGCATTATATATACGAGTATAATGATAACTTGTGTATGTAAGAGATACTCCGTTTGTCACCATTAAATGTATTCAGGCGGAAAAAAATTATCCAATTGCATCTTTCCATATTATATACATATATTTATTTATGTACATAACCACTTGAATATATAATATGAGAGAGAGGATTTAACATAAGTATGTACAGGTACATATACAATATAATAAGTTGTTGTCAAATATATAAACGTACTTACATATATGGTATATATATATATATTTAATATTTATTTAGTACAGGTCACTTGAAAAGTTTCTAAATATGAAAACACAGTTATTTTGGTTTAAGTTTTGAACTTTTTTATGCAGTATAATCTCCTAACAGTTCAATATACTTAATTCAACGCTCCTCCAATAAATCTATGGCATCATTAATGTACGATTCTGGAAGGTCTGCAAAATATGCCTCAACGGTTGCTATAGCTTATTTATTCGACGAAAAACGCTTTCCACGAAAGAACTGTTTCCGGTTGCGGATCAGCTACGAGTCGCTAGGAGCCAAACTTGGTGAATATGGTGGAGTCCAATGTAAACGTTGCTATTTCAATTCAAAAGCATAACGATAGACCCAAGCCTCATCCATAGTTATGAAATGACACTTAAAATCGTTTCAAAAGTTTCAAATTGCACTGAGAAATTCGTTTTCAATTGAGTTTTTGTTGAATTGTTAACAAATGCGGCACCCATTGTGCACACAGTTTTTTGAAAAACAAAACATCATTTAAAATATAGCTCACACTGCCTAATGAGTCGTCTAGAGCATCGACTCAATCTCCTGCAATCAATTGATGATTTTCCTTATTTTGCTGAATTTTGACTATGATTTCTGTTATTTAAATTTAGCAATCCAATTTTTTATTGTTGCATATGAAAAAGCACATTCACCTAACACACATTTACCATATCGGTATGGATTTCTTGTCCAGATAAACTTTTTTTAAATAAATACTCAATAATGGCATGACTTTTAATTTTTCCATTAAAAAAAAAAAAAAAAAACAACCCTGCGACACGTCAACTTCAAGCAGCTGTTAAATAAAGAATGAGTTGCCAGATTGATTTGAAACTTTACACGTGTTCATATGAAAGATGAAATCATTGACATTGAACACTGTTTCACTAGTGCAATCTATGTGTTAGGCTAGAAACTTTTCAAGTGACGATAAATGTCCATATATATGTGCATAATATGTAAAAGAAAATATTGACATTGTTGCTCGTTTGTGTGTGTGTGTGTGTGTGTGTGTCATAAATGTTTATACAGCAAATAAAATCAAAACTGAATTATATGCCTACTTTTGTATGTAACATAGAAAAGTGAAAGTTGTGATACCTAGTAGTACGTGTTATGAATGACGCATTAGCATTAGCAACAACCTAAGCATAAGTTATATGATACACCTTTGATACAAATAAATATATTAAGTTTCTTCTATTTTTTTTTTTTTTTGGTTTTATTTTTTGTTTTGATTATTTATGTTCAATATATCCTGAATATAAAAGCTTGAGTACAAAATAATTCAAAATATAGGTACCTATATATAATAATAATTTCTTTGTTATTTGTATGAATTAAAGTTGTATGAATTAAAGTAATTGTATCATACAGTGCAACAAACGTTTTAGGACTTCTATCAAATCAAATCTCAATTGAAGGTGGAATAATTTTTTCTAAATATCGTACCCATTGTCAGTTATTCGAAAAATGGTTTACCATTTAATCATGGACAGTGGCTTCATTGTGTCTGTTTTAAGACTGAAAGATCATTCTGCGAATAGATTTCGGTCATCATACATCTTAGTCTTTAACACATGTCCTCTCAGGCGGTGAACAGTTCACATGGAAGGGAGTAGTATCCTTAGTGTTAAAATATATTAAAATCCGTCGATTTGTACTTAGTATTATTTCATTCTCAGACTGTAAAGGCAAGAATGCTGAAGAGACGTAGTTTCTGCAGAACATCTCTGTTTTTCTCATTAAATTTTTTGCATCACAATTTAATGAGAGAAATTGTTTGTATCACAATTTAATGAGAGAAATTGTTTGTATCACAATTTAATGAGAGAAATACTTGGCGAAAAATTTATTTTACAAATTGTTCACATGGAAGGGAGTGTTCTTAGTGTTAAAAAATAACAAAATCTGTCGATTTGGAATACTTTCATTTCATAATGCCAAGAATGCTGAGGAGACGTAGTTGCTGCAGAACATCTCTGTTTCTCTCATTAAATTTTTTGCATAACAATTTAATGAGAGAAATTGTTTGTATCACAATTTAATGAGAGAAATTGTTTGTATTATCATTTAATGAGAGCAACATTTGGCGAAAAATTTATTTTACAAAATATCCCCCATCAATCTAGCAATCTGTATTGTGTGATTTGACATCTTAGATTTATTTTTGTTGGAGATCGATCACGTGTTTAGCTTATGAACATAGAGCAATGTATGGAAATATCTACAGCATAGATGCAAATTTTGGAAATTACTTCTGTATTGAGATTTGCAGCAATACTTTTGCAAATATTAACTGGTATTTTGTTGCATTTATAAAATGCATACGTCTAAATAACTTCAATCACATGCTCAGATGTATGTTCGTCGATGTAAGTCGACAGATATAATACTAAAAACCTACTGTGTTGATTATTCTGACTGATTGCTGTCATAACGATTATTATGCATTAGCTGGGACTTCAACGAATCGCTTATAATAACTATACATTCATTATTTGCGGCATCGTTGCTTGTTCGTAAAATCACTTAACATTGTTCAGGGAATAAAATTGTGATGACAAAATGTGGGTGATGTGGGGGCAAATAGTATCATAGGTAGTATCTTAAAAATGTATTACATAAATATCTATGTACATAAGCATATATTTTCTAGACAATATTCCCACTGTACATTACATTGATTGCTGAATTCATTTGATATGCAATTCTCTAGTCAATATCTTTTCTCACAGGCATCGGATACGAGTAGAAAGGTTTTTGTTTATTTCAGTACAAATATAATAATCATATTACACACATAATACCCAAAGTGAAAGAGACGAACAAAAACAAACATTACTATTACCACTATACACATATAATCGCATAAGTTATAACAACAATTCCCTCATGATATTTTACTATATACTTATGTATATGCATGTTATGTCACACACATATAAATAAGAATTGGTGATAATTCCTTTTAATAGTCAATTAAAGAACTTCCGTAAATTTTACACACTCATACACATAAATATATATAAAAAGTATATTATAAGATATTGCTAGCCAATATAGAAAACAGCTCAGATGGAAAAACGTAAAAACGTATATGAAATACATAATCATAATTTTAACTTTACTTATTGCTAATATTGTTATTAACCTAACTTATGGACTGGACATAAGCATAAATAATGCCACATAAACCAAAGCAATGTGTTACAGTTGGATGCTGTCTATGTTTGCCATAGATTGTATAGTACATACTTCTCATTTTATTTATTGATATAGCATAAATTTGTTGTAAGTGTAAGTAAATATGACACAAAATTAACTTGAATAGTTTGTTAGTTTATTAAGGTTTTACTGAATTCTCAATATAACATAAATATGTTTCGATTATAGGCTAAAATTATATTATGATATTCAATCAATACTACTTATGAACAGCGCTTAGAATTGACAATACTTCCAGTTATAATTTCACTCGTTTAATATTAATATCATCAAAGATTTAAGAAAGTGTATCGATATTATAAATACTTACAGCACAATCTAAATAAAAATGCACTTGTAATACGCAATAACTGACTGAAATAAAGACCGTGGTCTGATTACTACCACCACAATCAGTTTAAAGAATAATATTTATATAATATATTGCAAAGTGACACAGTAGTTGGGGGATGGCATGATTCTAATTTAAGATGAAAGACCTAGATTCATATAGTAAAACTTCCAAATGTTTTGTTTCCTAAGTGTTTTTCGAATAAGTCGAAAAAAGGGTTGAGTTTCATATCGGAGTGATATATGTTGTTCAGGTATGTATAGTAAAATTTCACGAAGAATATTTTTGTAAAACTTTCTAACCCATTAGCTCTGATAGAAAAGGGTCGTTTTGACCCCTTTTTTGGAGAGTCTTAATAAAATAACATTTGGGAGGTCGTTAGGGGGTTAAAATGTTCTAAAAAATTATTTGTCGGAAAATTTCACTAGGGTTGTTCTTAGAAAAAATATTTATACAATGAATGTAAATGTCCACAAAATTTAAAAATAAATATATCCCCTTTAAATATGCATGGGTCTTCAGGTCTTTCATCCTAAGTTGGAATCATTCTGCCGCCAGAAAATAACCCTGAAATTGAGTCACATAAAATTTGTTATATGAAATTTGAAAAATTGTAGTATTCCACAATATTCTCTTCTAAGTAAAAATAAAGTCATTTGAGGTGATTTCGAAATATTATGAAACCAAATTTATCTAAATATAATGATAGACAATGGGACAAATGGGTGCCGTAGCTCAGTGGTTAGTGTGTTCGCCTTCTGATCTGTAGGTCGGTGGTTCAATCCCCGGCTGATGCATAACAAATTTAATATCGATAAGATTTTTCTTTCGAACGGTACCCACCTGTCGGCAAGCAATTGGCAATTCTTCCGACAGTAACAACTTGCCATGAAAAAGCTTCTTAAAGAACTCTGTGACAAAGCTCAGAAAAAGTGATGTCACAAGTGTTCTGCCGTTCGGAACCGGCTAAAATAAGTAGGTCCCTTCTAATATTGTCCAAAATTTAAGACGCACAACAGTAATGGAAGAGAAGCTCGGCCAATGAGCCCTTTGGGGCTTTATGTGGCCACATATTTATTTATTTTATTTTTTTAATGATAGACAATCAATTTTTGTATACTGACCAGCATGGGTAATTTTTGGCTTTTTTTATATGAGTTAGTAATTTTTAGAAAAAAGTTCCAAAGTGACCCCAATGGGTGGTAGCTAGAAGGTTAAAATGTTCCGAAAATTTTAATATTGCTCTCTGAAGACATGAACTATATTCAATGTAATTTTACTTATCATTTTTCAAATTTCATGATTCTATTTTTGAGACCGAAAAAGCCAAATTTTAAACCACTGTAAAAATAATGAGACGTAGTGGAGTAATTAGTGATCAAGACTTTTATTACACTACTCAAATGCTATTGTTTGAGACTGATTTGAGTCACCAACAAGACAATGACCCTCAAATTGTGGCATGAAGTTATCACACGATGCAAGAGATGCTTAAAAGTAGACTAATAATTTTAATTCGATTTTTAGATGTTACCCGTAACTCGTACAAGTTATTTATCTTTGTTGAACTTTAGCGAAATTTTCTGGAGAATATTTTTGGCGAAAACTTTAAGACTTGAACTCCTTCAAAATTTTCAATTTTAATGGATTCTTCGAAAATAGGTCCAAAATGACCCATACGGGTTGTAGTTAGAGGGTTAAAATGTTCGGAGAAAATAATTCACGGAAAATTTTAATATAGGTCTCAGAAGACAAGAACTATACTTAATGTAATTTTACATATGATTTTTAAAATTCCACAATTTTACTTTTGATCGAAAAAGCCAAATTTACTGAAATCAAATGCTTTCCTTTGAGACTGGTTTAGTTTACCCACGAGACAAAATGCTTCACTGTGTAATCTTTAACTTCATCATCATCTTAATTTCAGATACAAATGATTGCGTTCATTGGCAGTTGTGCCATAAACTCATATTTAGCTTAAACGCAGCGTCTTTTTTTTTTTTTTGTGTTCATTTATTTCATCTTGTTACTTTAATTTAATGTATTCACAGCTTAGGCAGTAGCAGTTTTTATATTATGTATATGTATTGTCATATTCATCACCACAGGTTTAACAATAAGCTTTTCGTACATACAGACATACATGTGTATGTACATAGACTCATATAAAATACAGTTTAATTGAAATGGACGAAATGGCAGTGTCGTATATACATGCATATAGATATATATATATATACATGTGTGGGTTGGAGAGACATATTGTTGATGTTAGATTTTTTTTTCCACCCATTTATTTCATTTCTTTTAATTACAAGTATATTAAATAATAGCTTGATAAATTTTCTCCAGATAATTTAACACCTGCTTAGTTACCTTGACTTACATGCATACATACACCTACATACATACATATATGCTACTGTATTGCTGTACACACAATAATGATGATATCATCAAGAATGTTTTATTACACCTTACATAATTGTATTAAAATAATTGCTGTTTAATTTCTGTTTATGAAAAAATATATATTACATATAAATATGCACCATAAAAGGAAAATTAACTTCGAACTTAGTGCTATTAATCTGTTTTATTTATTACGCTTTAAATATATTATCATAATTATATTTAAATATTAGATATAGCAAAATTATCGGGATGCATATCTTTTACATATTATATTGTACATAAAATGCCATTTATTAGACCATTTGCCACATTTGCTACATTTGCTAGCAAGAATAAAATCGTATCTATCGGGTGTTTTGCAAGGAGTTTGCATTGACAATAGAATATGAAGAAAGTAACAAGATGCAATGCGGTCCCAGAACTACCCACCCTACAAAGAAAACACAACATAATCTCCCTTTAGCTCTGTACACTTTTCCCAGCGATATTCTATAGCTTCGATACCCTGTTTATAGTATGAACTGTCTGGCTCATTAAAATAGCCATCTAACGCAGACTCCACCTCTTCATTGTTTGC
Organism: Megamerina dolium; assembly: GCA_963854835.1. Classification (NCBI taxonomy): domain Eukaryota; kingdom Metazoa; phylum Arthropoda; class Insecta; order Diptera; family Megamerinidae; genus Megamerina; species Megamerina dolium. Next base: position 109,775,378 of record OY978525.1, read on the forward strand.
AAATCTTCTACCACCAAGCCAATTTTTCAAATTTGGAAATAGCAAATAATCCGAAGGAGCTAAATCTGGCGAATAAGTTGCGTGCTGAAACAATTCGACCAGCTTTAACTCATTGATTTTGGCCATCGCAATAGCGGATGTGTGAACTGGTACATTGTCTTGATGAAACAACACTTTCTTTTTTGCCAAATGCGGCCTTTGTTCTTTAATTTCATCACTTAAACGCTGCAACATATTTTCTTCAACTGTCTTTGCCTTCTTTGGACAGGATTCTTCCCTTTCATTCCACTGGTTTGACGGCTCTTTTGTCTCAGGTGTGAAGTGGTGGACCCATATCTCATCCATGGTCATGAATCGACGCAAAAACTCGGCTTTGTTACTGTGAAACATCGCCAAACACTCTATAGAAACATAATCACGACGTTGTTTTTGTTCTATTGTGAGCAAACGCGGCACCTATCTTGCACACAACTTTTTCATCTTTTACAGGCACTTTCTGAAATACCTGTAATTTCACCCAGCTCACGTACCTTCAGCCAACAATCATCAAATACCATTTTATGGATTTTCTTAACCGTTTCTGGCGTGGCCACCTTAATTGGTTGACCATTGGTCGATTTGGCAGCTCGTCATCCAATATTTTATGGTCGTAAACGAAGGAGCAGCGTCCGCCAGAGTAGAATCTAGTTCGGCTCTGATATTCGTTGGACTGAGACCTTTCAAATGAAAGTATTGAATTACATAACGGTGACCAATTTTGTCAATGTTTACAAATTGTGGGTGCCGTAGCTCAGTGATTAGTGTGTTCGCCTTCTGATCTGTAGGTTGTGGTTCAATCCCCGGCTGATGCATAACAAATTTAATATCGATAAGATTTTTCTTTCGAATAGTACCCACCTGTCGGCAGGCAATTGGCAATTCTTCCGACAGTAACAACTTGCCATGAAAAAAGCTTCTTAAAGAACTCTGTGACAAAGCTCAGAAAAAGTGATGTCACAAGTGTTCTGCCGTTCGGAACCGGCTAAAATAAGTAGGTCCCTTCTAATATTGTCCAAAATTTAAGACGCACAACAGTAATGGAAGAGAAGCTCGGCCAATGAGCCCTTTGGGGCTTTAAGTGCCACATATTTATTTTATTTTTATATTTACAAATTCACTGAGGTCGTTAACTTTCGATGGCTTCAAAAAAAAAAAAAAAAAAATACTAAACAACGTGGCGCCTTGAAACTTAAAACATATGTTTTATAAGGTTGCCACTTTTCACCAAAGTAATATTTTTCAAACTACTGTCGCCATCTATTTATCAGGTCGCGTAGTTCTCCTCGTAAGAAGAAGAATTGCCTTCAGTGCTATCGTACTATTTTAGTACTGTCTTCTCTTAATGACACATCATATCGGTATACCCGATGCTACAGCACAAAACAAATCAAAATTAATCGTGCCGAGCATTAAGTGGCGAAAAAAAAAAAAAGAAAAGAAATTCTTTTACTTTTATACTTTCGACATGACAACTTAAGCTAAGTCTGGCAATCATTAGTTTGACAAGCGTGAAACTTTCATGCATTCCATTCCAAGTAGTTTGACAAGCATTAATGGGCCTCGAAAGAGAATACGGAAGAACTTTAATGTTATACCATATTTTTTATAGATAATTTTGCGTATATGGAGAAAAGTTTGCTTTAATGCCTTCTGAATTTTGTTCTCAACAGCATTATTTTTGTTTCTCACACACACAACAACTTGTTTTGTTTGCACCTAAGTATTGTCCTTGTCAAAATTGAGCACACACACAATCAAAATACAGACAACAATGTCAATAAATAAGTATACAATACAAGTACAACAAATAGTAAATATGTATTTACCATACCTGCAATACTCATAATAATACATTTCTTAGCTAAAAGACTTCTCTCCCAAGTTGCAAGAAATATAATTATTTTAACAAAATGGCGACGGTGTAATGAAAAATGTTTTCACAGTTTTCTAAAATGATACAATATCCATTTTCAATGTAATAATAATAAATCATGTGTCAGAAAAAATAAAAGAAACAATTATAATCTATTACATGAGACTGAACTGTAATAATCATAATGAAAAATTAATTGTTAATAGTGAGGACGAAGAGAAAGCTAAAGAGAAAGAGAGAGAGAGAGAGAGAGAGAGATAGAGCACAAGAGCGAAAGAGACACACACACAAAACCTAATTGTTACGGGTCATTATTTAATACCGTTACGTAAAAGTGTCAAAACTTTCAAAATTACTGTACTTCTAAGTACATAAATAAATTTTCAGTGACTTCAGTGACCTCGAAATCAAAATATGCAATTATGTAGTACATTATTCATAGTTAACTTACAAATTCATACTCAAATACTGTCAATTATTATGGCGCAATAATTTTATGTGCGAATGTGTAATATAACGGCAGTCGGAATTAAATGTCTGTAGCAGACAAGCAGACAATTTTACTTACATACAAGTATATACAATATTTGTATTTATTAGAAAATTGTATATTAATATTGAATTAGCACTTCAATATATCAACAAATTATAGAGTTTGATTTTATTTTGCAGGTGTGAAATGTACAAAAATAATACTAAACAAAAGTATTGATAATTCTCACCTTTTGATATTTAATCTAAGTTCAAGTTCAAGAATGAAGCAGTTTCCGATAGGGATAAAACTTCATATAGCCGTTAATAAATCTGGTAATCCAAAAAGTCATTTGAACTCAGTAAGACTTGCAATTTAATCATGAAATATTGAAATTTTTATTACAGAAATAATGGTTCTGTCATCCAAACTCAAAGATCACTACATCCATATTAGGGTCGCAAAATTTTATTCAATAATGAGGGTTTTTTTGGCTCAATGGGTATGTGAGGAAGCAAAATTGTCGACTTTGGGGTGAAGACAATCGACAAGAATCATTCATAGTGTTTTTAAAATGCGAAAATTAGGTTTCCACCACGTCCGAGCCAGCTTAGGCTGCTATATGCCGGAAATCATATTCAAACACTAATTGTATAAAATTATCCTTCCGATAAAGCCAATCATGACTTCATAATATTACATTTTGTATTTATTCCCAAATTTGAAAGTGCATCTCTCTAAAATGAACACCCTTTAGTATGGTCGTGGGCTCGCTTGATATCAATCAATCAATCAAAAGAGAGCTTGACGTTGGAGCATGGATAAAATCCTTGTTTATCAAGTGAACCACTCGAAACCACATTGAAGTCTGTGGAGAGGATATGAGCCCTACGGCTGATACCTCTGGGGGCCAACCACAAGTGTTACGGGCATTGCGACTATACGAGAACTTTTATACTCAAGCCCGTCTACGACACTAGAATCGCCTCTAACTTTTTAAGAAAAGATAGAATTATATTCGTTGAAGTTTTGATGATTTGATGAAGCTGGTGTTAGGAAACTCAGCTGAAAGTGTATGAGGCGAAGCCTGTCCAAGGTTGGACATTCGCAGAACATGTAGATCGATGTTTCATCCTCCTCCTCCTGCAGACAGAGTTTACACTCTGTGCCAGAGGATAATCCCATTTTGTGTAGGTGGTACTTTAACCAGTTATATCCTGAGAAATAACCGGTAACGAGGCGTAGATTTGTTCTGCTATGACTAAGTCTATCAAAAGCTGTATCATAGTTGATGAGGGCTTTCGCTTGGCGGAGTCCTGTCAAATTTGTCCATTTTATTTGGTATTTGTCGTGGTAATGTTTATCTATCATAGCTTTGGCCGCAGAAAGATTCTGAGCCTGTCAGTGGAGAAGACGAGCCAGCTCTCACTAGTTCGTCCGCCACTTCATTGTCCTCAATTCCATTGTGCACCGACACCCAACATAATGTGACCTTATTTTGTATAGACAATTTTTGTAGGATAAGGAAACATTCGGTGATTAGTTTGGAGAGAGAGAGAGATTTAATGGTAGCTTGGCTGTTTAAGTAGTCTGGAAATAGAAATCACCCTTGATAGAGCCAGATTGCCAAGGAAAGCCTAGCGTAAAACCGAAGGGCGGCAGGTATTCTGAGTTCGCATATTAAGACCGTGCACCCTCATGGCCATGCATATGCGTCGACATATGCTGTATCACCTTAGATTTAGGTATTTTTATAAGGGGTTTGCATCTCTCCGCCCGACTACCATTTGCCAGCACTCGAGCATAGATTATTCTAAGCTAGAGCCCGTTTCTAGTCGCCCCACACGGAGAAGGTGTAGTCGCACTACCGTAGTGCACACAGTTACATTAGTGTACGTGCCGCTTGATATTGATTGTAACAAAATAATTAAAATGAATATTCAGAGCTCGTTAAAATATTATTCAACACACATTTCCACACACTACAACCAATTTTTAAAGCATCTCTACAATTTTTCCCTAATTTTGCAAAGGTTTTATGTTCAACAGATGGTTTTTTCGATTCCTTCATTAACTCAACTTAACGAAAACTAAACAAATAGTGTACGTGGACGCCGAGCACATATAATGTCGTCCAATATATCAAATTTTACGATCGAAACGTCACGTTGCGCTTAGCCGGATAATGAGGTTTACATGTTACAACAATTTGGCATATTTTGACAACAGCTTTTAATGATTTCCACTCTTTTTGTTCATTGAAATTAAAGCAGCAACTCGTTTAATTCATTCTCTTTTATGCTTGAATAAACAATTGTGTTAATTTGCTAAGATTAAAACGGTTTTATTAGTTCATACATTTTTTATATCACCATATCCCTCCTCTACCAGATATATTGTCAGTTATTTGTATCATAAACAATTTTATTCATTTACGCAATGTACAAACATATTGTACTTAACTGTGCACTTTTACTGATTTGCTATTCAAAGTTCAAGTTTATTTGTCCATAGGAAGGAGAAAACACTGGTAAAAGGGTAGTTGTGTCATTAAATGTGCTAACAAATTCATAAATAACTGTTCATAAATTTTGTTTTATTCATTTATCATTTCGATATTTTCCTCTTGTTGCGTTTTCATTTTAATTTTCCGTACATTAAGCTTTTAATTCATAAGTACTAATGTTAAGGCTTTCTTGTCTTAGCTGCCTATTAATATATTAATTCTCTTAGCATGTAATAATAAATTATTTAATCATTCATTTTTCTGTGATGTACTGTACTGTATACAATACATATCTTTGATATCAATTGGAAAATTGAATTACTTTTGCTTGATAAGAACAATTTTGTAATTTGCTACAACACGCATGAATTCACAAAAATCGTATGACTGATTTTTCCAAAATACATAAATAAAATTACATTTGGAAATTGAATTGATTGCGCCACACTAACTTAAATTCGTATTATCTATAATTCATACGATTACTTCTATTCGATTATATGTGAACAAATGTGTATTATTGAAAATTTTCTAGGGAAAACTATTAAGGCAGAATTATTATTTACACCAAAGAAGGATAATCTTCATCCTTATCTCCGATTAAGAGCAGAACGTCTTTCAATAGGAGATTCACCGCTCAACCTCCTGATAGGAGAGAATGTTGTTAAGGATCTTCTAAACATTTAGATGGCTTAAATCTGATCTTTACTTACTTACTTACATATGTGGTCATTACAACCGAAAATCGATTTAAATCGAATCTAGCATATTTCGCCCGCCAACTCTCTCCTTCGCTAGCTGGAGCCAGTAAGAGATTCCAAGCACTGACAGAATCTACAGTACTTGGTTTTTTCACCGGAGGTTGAGTCCGTCTCTTCTGCATCGTCCACCATCGGGTTCCGAATATAACACCTCCTTAGCCGGGACGTGCTCTTCCATTTGCTCGACATGACATAGCCGCCGTAGCGCTTTATTATGTCGGTGTCGGTATACAGCTCATACAGCTCATGGTTGTACCTTATTCGATACTCGCCACCAACGCAACATAGGTCCAAAGATTTAACTTTGATTTTTCTCTCGTTAATGTTGATCCAGGAAGTCCTTCCTTACTTCAAAAGCGTAGTTACCAACATAGACGTGCTGTCTAAGATGCCGGGACTCTTTGTTTGTTGACACCAACTACTTCGACTACTTCCAGTATGTCGTAGATCAGCAGCTCGTATTACTTTCTCCATAATAAGATTGAAGAAGTCGCACCATTACGAATGACCTTGTCTAAAACCCCGTTCGGTATTAAACGGCGGAGAGAGATCCTTCCCAATTTTTGCTACACAAGACGAATGAGCTTGTTGTGTAGAGGTAATCCGTTACTGGACTGTCGAAAGCGACTTTACAATCAACAAATGGATGGTGTGTATTGATCTGTTTCTCTTGGGTCTTCACCAACATTTGGCGCATTGTGAAAATCTGGTCGATGGTGGATTTACCAGGTCTGAAGCTCCACTGATAAGTTCCAATCAGGTTGTTAAGCATTGGCTGCAATTTTTCACACAGCACGCTCGATAGAACCTTGTATGCGATGCTAAGAAGACTTATTCCACGGTATTTGGTGCAAATTGTGGCATATTTAGATGTTTTAAATCTGATCTTTATCGATCCAAATCCAGAACTGTCCACTGAGGCAGAAGCGTCCCCAGATTCACTAGAAATTAACAACTCCTGTAGGTCGCCTAACCAAAGTAGCGTTTTTCAAGCTGAACTTAAGGCTCTAGACCTAGACCATAGCCAAAGACAACAAAATCTCCACGAGTGCCATTGGGATCCTGTCTGATAGGCAGGCTGCTATAATAGCCTAGAGGCGCACATTCTAAAATGAAGGACCGCAATTCACAGCCGCAGATCTCTTAATGAGATGGGCGATCAGTATAAGCTGCACATAAGATGAACGTCAGTTCACAGTGACGTAGTGTTCTTTAGTATTTTTTTGCTAATTTTACAAGCTTTTGGACTCCACTGAGCTCCTGAAAGCTGATAATGAGATGGATAAGCGAAAAACAATACAAACGACCTGAAGGCATGCACTATCCGCCCAACAGATCTGGTGAGAGCTGGACTGGAACCGCATAAAATAGTTTGCTCTCTCTCAATAGATGTGTATTGACGGTCGTGACGGGAGTTCTTACAGACCACTGCGTTTTCAGCGTACATGCTAGAATAGATGCAGAAATTGTAAGGACGACGAAGGTGTCAATTATGTATAATTTAGTTAGCCACACAAGCCTCTGTACAAATATTTTGTATACCTAACAAAAAAAAAAAAAAAAAAAGTCATCCATCATATTACAACAATAGAACCAACTAAATTATGACGTATTTTCCATGTTATGTATGTCTTTCAATTCAATATTAAAATTCGACATACTATTTAATTAATTAAACATGCCCCTAAGGAAGTTGCTAACAATGCGACGAAACGTTGGACAAAATGATAGAAAAATTATTCGATCATTTTGTTTTATGCGCGTCATAACCTTATTGACCATTTTAGCCTGGTAGCAACGAATTGTTGCAGAAAAGGAAACATAATTAATTAGTATATTAGTTGCATTTGGTTTTAATTTACAATATTTACATTTGTAAATTGGAATATTTAATTAATTTTGTTTGATAGAATCCAAAAGCATGTGTATTCCTATTAATAAAATCAATCAGTATATGGTTACCTTAATGTAGAAAGACCCTAACTAAGATTTTTGATATTTTACAGAAGAACAGAAGAAAAAAAAGAAAAATAATAATCTAAAATCTGAAACATTTTGTATGAAATGTATTATGATTTTTTGCTTCTCTTACCACTGCACATTAAATATATTAAGAGAGGAGGGAGTATTGGATATGTATATCGAAATCAGAAAAAAAACTTGATTTCGGAAAAAATATCTTTCTACATTAAGGTAACGATATATTTTATTTTTGTTATTAAAGTTCACAACACCCGTTATTATTGTAAATAACTGGACAAATATTGATAATGTGATATTATTCCAACAATCATTCATGATGAAGAATTTAATAAAGAGCCAGCACATGTGTGAAAAGAATTACAACCATTAAACGGATTGTTGTGACAGCTTTGATATTACAATAAACAATATATTGCAATTGAAATGTGTAAAGAGTAAAAATAAAATATAAATTCTCTGTAAGTTTGGTTTGAACAAAAAAAAAAAAATAATAATGATAATTAATAAATAGCGCAAATTAATAACATCTGGGTCGATTTTGGTGCTTGAATGTTACTCTAATTTCCATTTGTATTTTAGACATTTCAATCGTCTGAGCATTTCATACTTGTAAAATGATATATTGTATTTTCATGAAATGACCTAATTCAGAATTCATTGCTATATGACAACAAGTACTATTTAGTATATATTTAATTTTAAACTTTTATACACTTTATTTTTTATCAGAAAATGGCAACTCATTAGGAATTTTCCTTTACATAAAAATATAGATCTCCAAATGTTCTGCTTTCTTGGATAATATTTGAAGAAGTGTCACAGAAATATAACCAGGCTCTGAGAGGAATTTAATATAAAAAATAAATTAAAAATCCATACCATTTTGTATTGTTCTCATTGCATCAAAATAACGTTCAATAAATGCGTTTTTAACGCATGGTTGCTATGGACATTTTTTGATAGAGTGCAAACAGTGTTTTATTATAAGATTTTAAAATATTTTCTAAAACGTCGGATTGGTACACTTTTGCCTAAATGTTTACCCATATTTGAAAATGAAACTCGCTAGTGACTTCCTAGACGATGGTGGTTACCAAATAATCATAGATGCCTGACGATTGCTGAGCGACAATTTTGAACTCTCTATAACTTGAATCACTTCACAAGTTTTGAGTTCGAAGTAAATCGTCTGTTTCTCGGAAATACCTAAATATGTATATACCCTATTCAATAATGCCTCATTTCATAATTACATATATCAACTGCTGCTAAAAGTATACTATAATTATCGCTTAAGTAATTGAAACATTACGAATGTATGGTAGCAATTTGAAAGTATGTATGAGGCATACCTTTAAAGAGTTAAATACTTGTGGCTTGTGGTTTAGTTGGCCGCAATTTAACTTGATGAGACCGAATGAATTTTGAAACAATTTCGATTAGACGACCACAGAATACTGTGTTTGGAATTTAATACTAAATGGCATGGTGGCAACTCTAATGGTACTAATATCTATACGATAAATTTAACAATCAACAGTTTCAAGTGACAGCAGTGTACTGTAAAAATATTATTTAGAAATACAAAATTAATGTTTTTAATTGTTTAGTTCGTCGAGTAAAAACTTATCAGTAAAAATGTAATCTGAATTAATGTTGAATATTTTTTTTCTTGCATTAATAACGAACAATTCTTTGACTTATTTTCTCCCATTATTTGAAAATGAAATTGAAGTGATATCGAAATAATAGAAGACAAGCGAATTTAACCCTACATCCCTAGAGTATCAATTTTGATACAGGGTGATTTTTTAGTAACTTTCTTTTTGACAACATTGTTTTTGATAGCTCAGCATGTTTTCCTGTAACATGTTATTGTCAAACATGTTCAGTTTGGTCTATAATCTAACCATGAATCGACATGAATAATATTATCAAAATTCATGCTCCGTTCATTCATGCATTGATTTTGTGGTCAGTTTGGGCGACTTTGTGAGGCGGCTATTCGGAAGTTTGTGACTAAATTTCGCGACCAAATTTACATTAATGGACATTAAACCACCAACATGCAGACGTAGAGTGCGCAGCTGTATCCGCCAGTATTGTTGATGACCGTGAATTATCGATTCGGTGCCGTTCGCAGCAATTGAGCCTCTGTTACTCCACTACGTGGAAAATTTTTCAGAAGGATTTTGATGTAAAATCTTTTAAAATACAGCTGGTGTGCAAGACTTGAAGTCACACGACCTATTACAATGGCTAACTTTTGGTGAATGGGCGCTGGCAAAGTTTGTCGGAAGATCCATAATTTTTTTATCGGAAAATTCGTGTTCAACAACAAAGCTCATTTCTGGTTGAATGGATATGTGAACAATTAAAATTGCCATATTTGGTGTGAAGAGCAGCCAGAAGCATTGCAAGAACTGCCAATGCATGCACGAAAAATGCACTGATTGGTGTGGTTTATGGGCTGGTGGCATCATTGCACTGTACTTTTTCAAAGACGACGAAGGCAAGAACGTTACTGTGGAATGGCAAGCGCTACCGCGCGATGAATACAAACTTTTTTTTTTTACCCAAAATGGAATAGATGGACTTGGCTGACATGGGGTTTCAACAAGACGGTGCCACATGCCGCACAGCACGCGAAACAATGACCCAATTGAGAGGCGAGTTCGGTGAGCAGTTTATTTCACGTTTGCGGCCGGTCAATGGGCCGCCTAGATCGTGCAATTTAACGCTTTTATACTATTTTTTGTGGGGCTATGTTAAGGCTCATGCCTATAGTGACAAGCCCGCAACGGTTGACGCACTGGAAGCCAATATTGAAGAATTTATTCGTGAGATACCGGCCGATATGTTGAAGAGAGTATGCCAAAATTGGACGCAGCGTATGAACGATTTGAAGTGCAGCTGCGGTCAACACATTTCATGAAATCATCTTTAAAAATTGAATTATATATATCATTATATCGACTCAAATAAAGATTTCATACATTTTTCTAAATTTTATGTGTTTTTGTTTTTTTCAAACAATTTTTTTTTTTCAATAGAGGATTAGAGACTTATTTGAAAGAGCGAAGTAGGGTTAAGGAATATTCTTTTCAGCCAGCAGATAAAATGTTGACATTATGACAAATTTAGGCGCCTATGGTGGCATCACAGGGATTACATTCTTCAATATACCACCGTCAATGCGATCTATAGTATATTTACATGCATGGAATCTATATGAATAGCATAAGGCGTAAGAATGACATCCTTGATTGCAACAAATGACTAGAAATACAATGTACCAGGTGTACAAGCTTAAATCCGCTGTTGGCTCGTAGATGGCGTTGTGAGCATATTGAGCTATTATCGACTGTGCATTCTATTTTTTTATGAGTTAGACATCTGTTTACATCAATTAGTAAACATCATCAGTGATTTCATACAACAACATACATTTTTCTTCGTATAATCATGTCTAGTTTCGTGCCAAAAAAAGAGCATATGCAGGAAACTCTACTTTTTTGGTTGAATTTGAAGAAATCTGCTGCTGAGTCGCATCGAATGCTAGTAGAGGCCTATGGTGACAGTGCGCTATCGGAAACCACTTGCAGAGACTGGTTTCGTCGGTTCAAAGAAGGCCATTTTGACTTGAGTGACAAGAAGTGTGAAAATAGACCCAGAAAAGTTGAGGATCTTGTGGTAACTTGCGATGAAAAATGTATATAATTGGAGAATCCTAAACGAAAAAAATCGAAAAATCGTGGGTTGATCCCGGCCAACCAGCAACTTCTTCTCCAAGACCAAATCGCTTTGGACGCAAGACGATGCTGTGCGTTTGGTGGGATCAGCAGGGTGTCATCTACTACGAGATGTTGAAACCTGGTGAAACTGTCAATGCTCACCGCTACCACCAACAACTAGTGAAATTGCGCGGTGCTTTGGGTGAAAAAAGGTCTAGTTATGAACAAAGACATGAGAAGCTGATTTTTCTCCACGACAACGCCCCATCGCACATGTCAAAAATGGTCCAAAACTACTTGGACACACTCAATTGGGAGGTGCTATCTCATCCCGCTTATTCACCAGACCTGACCCCTTCTGACTATCACCTGTTTTCGTCGATGGGTCACGCGGTCGCCGAACAGCACTTCGATTCGTATGAAGACGTCGGAAAATGGCTTGACGAGTGGTTTGCCAGCGGATTTAAACTTTTACACCTATTATATATGAGCCATTTTTTTCTATTGTTTGTTTTGTTTGTTGTTGTTGATGTTTGATATCAAATCGGAACTTTAAATTAAACCTTTTACTTTTACTTTTACAGATTACGTATTGTTTTATTTGCTCATCTGACTTTATATATATATATATATATATATATATATATATATATATATATATATATATATATATATATATATATATATATATATATATATATATATATATATATATATATATATATATATATATATATATATATATATATATATATATATATATATATATATATATATGTTCTTTTTCAAATGAAATGAATATTTTATGGTATAATGCAATTATGCTAAAGTAGCTTAAAATTCCCTTACTTTTGATTCTCTAAATGACTAACATATCTAGTTGAAAACAAGACAACAACAACAACAAGAATACTTTTTAAATGCGTTTGTCAAATTAATCTATTTATTTCTTGCTATAATTTTATATTTCCATTTAGCTTAATGAATGAGTTTTTCATTTGATATATTTTTGTTTAAAATAATTAAGGCAAAAAAAAACAAAAAAGAAAATCTTCCAGTCATCATTAACATAATCATTATCATATTAATATATGTAATGTATGTACAAGAAAAGAGTTAAATATGCACAGTTAATTTAAGTAAAATACTTGAATACTTCTTACACTGATTTTTGTTTTATTTTTATTTTTTTCTTTCTCAACTTCCCTGATAATAAAAAACCAAAATTCTAAAAATTATGTCTTATAAGTATAGGTAGATAGGGAGGTACCTATATAAGTATATAAAAACAAATGCAAGCAATCAGTATGAAAATTCGTTACTTTCATCTTTAATTTACGATACACACACAGCGTGAAAGAGATTTTCCAGTTAAGCTATAACATATATTGAATAACAAGAATCATGTATAAATAAATATAAAATCCCCATGAAAGAGGCGGATGAAATGAAAAGTGCTTACGCGTACAAGTAGTATATTACTTATATTATATAAAGAAAAATTTGAATATTGCTATACTTTCACAGTAGTAGGTTGACTATATAAAATTAAATTGCCCAAATTAAAAAGAAACAAAATTAAATTTATAAATAGTGTTAGTGCTTGTATATAACATACAATATATGTCAAGTTCATTTATATCCTATTTGTAATTATTTCCTACAAAAATTTATTTTCTATACAAATAAATTGAACATTCACCAAACAAATTCATCTCATATTTTAAGTATAGTTAATTTTTTTTTTTTTTTGTATATTATTTTGATGAGAAAAGTTTAGAACAAAGCCCACTGGGCATTAATAGTAGTAAAGTACATGCTGTGAGTTTTTTGCTTACATATCGTACTGGCTGTGCAGGTGCTATTCAGAACTTTAATAAAGAAATTTTGCCATAAAATGATTTATTATTGACATTTTTTAATTGTCCAAGTTATCGAGTTATGCTGTTATTATGTAATTATGAAATTTCGATATATTTAATGGGAAAATCATTTGCTTATGAAATTGTTATATGTATATTGTGATGTACATATATGCGGTGTAGTAAAAAGAAATCCATTATTTTTCTCCGATAAAGGCGAAAACGCAAGCCAGACGGCTAAAAATGTGAATAGTGTGATGGTTCTGATCATGTAACAGGCAATTTTGGTTTCGTCGATTCTGTTCTGGAAGGCCAATTGTCGAAAATATCGATAAAATAATGGAAATTGTCGAGTTTGACCGTCACGTAAGCATTGTTTCTATTGCCCAGGAGCTAAACATTGCATAAAAAACCATTTGGAACCATTTAAATAAGGCTGGATACAAAAAGAAGCTCGATGTATGGGTGCCACACGAGTTAACGCAAAAACAAACCTCATGGACCGAATTTCCATTCGAATCGAATCGAATCGAATGGGAATCGCTGCTGAATCGCCACAAAATCGATCCATTTCTGAAGCTGATGGTTCACTGGTGATGAAAAGTGAGTCACTTATGCGACAACGTCAAGCGAAAACGGTTGTGATCGAATCGCGTTGAGCCGGCGCAAACGGTGGCCAAGCCAGGATCGACGGCCAGAAAGGTTTTGCTATATGTTTGGTGGGATTGGCAGGGAATCATCTGCTATGAGCTGCTCCCCTATGGTCAAACTTTTAATTCGGACATGTACAGTCAACAATTGGATCGTCCGAAGGAAGCAATCGCCCAGAAGCGGTCAGCTTTGGCCAATAGGAGAGGAATTGTGTACCATCAGGACCACGCCAGGCCACACACATCGTTAGTGACTCGCCAGAAGCTCTGGGAGCTTGGTTGGAACGTTCTTATGCATCCACCATATAGTTCGGACCTGGCACTAAGTGATTACTACTTGCTCTTGTCTATGGTGAATGATTTTGCTGGTGAAAAATTCGCCTCAAGAGGAGGTTGTGAAAATCGACTGTCCCAGTTTTTTGGCAATATGGACGACGGTTTCTATGAGAGTGGAATTATGAAATTACCTTCAAAATGGCAACAAGCTATAGAACAAAACGGTGCATATTTGACATAAATCGGATCATTCTAACTATGCTAAATAAAATCTTCAATTTAATGCAAAAATAATGGATTTCTTTTTACTAGAACTTATATTTAATGGATAATCATTTGCTTATGAAATTGTTATATTGTGATATACATACATATACATTATTAGAGCGTGTCAAACTTTGATTGAGAAAGGTATATTAATAAGCGAATCTATGGATTACTCGGATTAATTTTGATACTCTGAATTATAGGGCTTTTTAGGTGCCACCAATTAGTTTTATATATTCTTTCTTTCAAATTGAATTTTTCCTAGAGTCAACCATCGATTTATGTCTTCATTCGTGTGTTTTCATTATGTAAGGTACTCTTACGAAGAATCTGTTAAATTTGAAGCATTCTCGGTCGTATGAGTAACCCTGTGGTTACTCATGTCGTATGAGTGACAACAAAGTCACTCAAATAAGTTCGTATTTAAAAGTTAATCTAATATTTATAATCAAATTAAATTGTTGAACAAATATCTGGCAATTTTTCATTATTTAATTAGGTAATATATATAAAAGTTGATGTTATTTTATTTTTTATTATATTTTTTATCTCGAAGAAATGTAAATATTTGCATAATTTTGACTGTTTGTTTATTTGTGTCTTTTTCCGTTTTATTGTTTTTAAATTATTATTATAAAAAGCGCAATTTCATTGTTTACATATATAGAGAAAACTTTTGCTCTCAATATTTCATTGTTGTTCTTATTTGTTGTAACTTAGTCTACCTTTTTACGATTTTCTACAATCAGTTGAAAATCGCAATAACGCCTCTTAAAGAGTAGATAAACTTTGCCAAATGATATATTATATGTATGTACAATATAAAACACATTTGTAAAATAACTCGACGCATAAGCTTATTAAGTCAATAATAAGACTAACTAAATATAATGTTTACCTTCATTCAGATGTGCATTATATTATGCTTGTCTACCTAAAGTATACTTATTGTATATCGTTGTATGATAAATCTGAAATTTTCAAATGAATAAAAATAAAGAAACTAATTCAATAAAAGTTACACGAGGTATATGTATAATAAAAATAAAAAAAAAACTTTTATTAAAATAAGACACCCCAAAAAAAAGGAGAAAAAAATAATAGAAAATAACAAAAGAAATGAACAAGAATTTGAATGATTTAAAAGGTCAGGTCATATCTTAGAGCATACAATACACAACACACACGCACACACAGAGACACACAAAAAAAAAAGACAATACGAAATTTCTTTTGCTCCACATGATGGTATTTCATTTTTAAACTCACACACATGTTTGAAATTGTATTGTTGTTCACTAAATCTTAAATTGCTTTACTTATTCGTATTTGTCTCTGATACAGATGATGAATTTTTAAAACTTTTTCATTTTAATAAATTAGTTTAATACCAACTTTTTTCAGTGCCATAAAAAGTTTTCAAATTTCAACAAGTAGTACATAGTAGTACTCTATAATAAGGGTTAAATAGATTTATTCTTTGTTTATAATATAATACCCACCCCATACAAAAAGCATTCGTTTATTCATCATCAACAATAAAATCCAAAATATAAAAATAAGCAGAAACCTCATGTCGACCTAATTTCGTATATAATTATCTACTTAAAACGAATACTTAAATAAATATTTAGAAAAAGAAAATTGTAATTGAAAATAAAGTTAGTTAAAATAAAAAATATACTTATTTATTCATATTTATGAAAAAAAAAATTCATAATATTTCATAATATTTCATAGATATATCACATTACTAAAGCCAGCCGGCCGAAAGCTGTTTCAAGTGACAGCTAAAGTCACCTAAAGCCTCTTCAAGGGCTGTAGATTTAATATATTTGCTGCCAATCGTATGTTTACACTCCATAAATACTGAAAAATGTGCAAGTAGAGCAAATAAGAAGCCACCTTATTTGCTTCTTAATTTTAATCCTACTATCGTTAGTCCGATATGTGATTATTTGAAGGGGCACAACTAGTTTGAAATTTTGAAAATTTCGAATTTTTTTTTTGCATTTTTCAATAATTTATACCTTATAAAAATAACATATTAAAATTTCAAGTTAAAACCGCAAATAGTTTCTGAGTTAGAAACCTTCTATAGAGCAGCTGCAATGAACAATGAAATCAGCGCTTTTACCTTTAAACGTGTTTTTCTCAAAACTAACATTTTCATAACAAATCATAAGATCGACTTGGGTCTTTTTTTTTAGCTTATTGTGTATTTATTTTTCCATAAAATGTCGCTCCACTGTTGTGATTGAACGAAAAATATAATTATGTCAGGCCAAAAACCATTCGATTTTTGATAATAAAATTTGAGTATTTTTTTTTTGTTCAAAAATCCGCCATTTTGTTGCATTTAAAAATTTTTTTTTACGATCGATGGTCATTATATAGAAAATATTATAATCTGGTTCAATAAAATTATTGTTTTTTTTTTATTTCAGTGACTTTAAAGGCTACAATCACTGTAGCAGTGGAAGAATTTTTATTTTTGAAGACTCAGGAGAAAGTGAATAATTTGCTGAAAATTGAATATTTTCATTTGAAAAAATTATTTTGTTTTCATTTGTTATGCACAAATATATCTGCAAAATTTTAAAACAGTAGATGCAATACTTTTTTTTTAAACAATTCACAAAAATCATTATTTTTTCAGGTGGTTAAACTAGTTGTGTTCCTTAATTTGTTTTTGCACTACAAAATTCCAAAATCTATTTAGCTATCTTAGACTTTTACTCTAGAATTATTTTAAAATATTTTTAAATCTTAAATTCCAGGTATTGTATTAAAATGCTGGCAAGATAATAAATGTGTATTGGATTATATTTGCTTGGCAACTAAAAAATTGCCGAAGTAATTGCTGATGTTTTCATACACAAATTGACCCCAAATTACCACCTTCAAACGAAAATATGTACAATTTGCTTCCCGAGCAAGGAAAATGTGCAAGCTAACTAATGTTAGATAGAAAAAATCATAAAATTGACAAAAGATATGAAATATATGTGTATAGTCAGAAACATCCATGTGTGAAATAGGCACTTGAAGCTATTCCTCAGGTTTATGCAACCTTACGATGGTTCATAATTTTAAAAAATTCAATCATGTCGATGAGTAAATATTGATTTTTATTTTTACAATTTGCACTGAAAAATATGACAACTAAATCTCTTCCATTCATCCTGGTAAAATTACACGCGCACAATAAAACTCGTATGAATTTTATATTTTATATCTCAAAATTTATCTATCAGCAAATGTTTACCTTCTTAAGGGACACAATATTTTGTTTGCGCTCAAGAATTTTGCCATCGACTGCAAACGAAAGTTAATAGTAAATTTCAAGAGTTCATCATACGAATAATCGTGTACATAATCTACCTAGCAAAAGCATATTAAGTAAGCACTTTTGCTTCCTGCTGCTAGCAATGTTATTTTCATAACATTTAAAATGATATTATGATGGAAATAGCCACAACAGCAATATGGTAATATAATTTAGTATGTAGGAGTGAATTAAGTTGAAATATCTTAAAAAAAAAAAATCAAAATATTTCTTCCCACACAAACCCACACCTACGTATACATGTATATTTAACAAAATATTATATATAAAATATATAGGGGAAAATGCGTAAATTGAGAAAGACCATTTAATCGGTTGGTTCTAATGAAGCTTATACCTAATAATTTTCTTTCCGATCTATCAAAAACTAGTTTATCCTAATTTAGCTCTGATGTGTGTCTGTTTTTAGGCAAGGTATACGTAGAATTTACTCCTCAGCATCAAAAAAATATTTTGTGTTCAATACCAGTATTAAGAATATCACCTTGATCAAAAAGTTCCCGGAATAACCACCGTGTGGCGTCCCATCGTTCCAAATTTGATTTCCGTTTTTTTTTTTTTTTTTTTTGATAAATTGGTATATCTTGGCTTGATATCTCTGTGTGTGTTGGCGATTTTTTACAATTTTCAATCAATTTCGTGCAAAAAAGGGACCGTGTTGACGTCTCGCAAAAGACATGATTTGCGAGGCTGAATCCGATCCCACATTCATCAAAAGGATCATTACTGGAGACGAGACATGGGTATATGAGTGCGACGAAAAGACACCAGAATTGTGGGCAGAAAACTCGTGGATTTTGCACCATGATAACGCACCGTCGCACAGTGTCATCATTATTCGTAATTTATTGACGAAAAATGCAACAAATACCATCCAACCAACAGCCATCGAATTCATCTGATTTGGCTCCCTGTGACTTCTTTCTGTTCAACCGAACTAAAAAACCATTACGTGGAAAGCGTTTCATCAGCCGAGAGGAAGTAATGGAAAAATCGCAGGAAGCACTGAGATAGATGTACTCTTGGCTACGTAACTTTTGCAAATGTCAAGCTATGATGCTAAAATTTAGAGGGAATATCAATAATAGATGTATCAATTTAACCAAAAAAGTAAAACTCAAATTGGAACGATGGGAGCGCCACACGGTGGTTATTCCGGAAACTTTCTGATCAAGATGGTATGCAAAATATGCTATTTGGAATTAATTATCACACATTTTAATGCTACTGGTCAAATATTATGTCAATAATATATTTTCGTATTTTAAAAAGTTAGTCATATTTTCTTTAGACCTAGTCCAAGAAAAAATTACATTCTTCATATATTCGCTAAAATCTTTAGATTTCCATTTATACCATTACTGTATCGACATTTAGGATAATTTTGTTGTCCAAAAAGAAAAACTACTAAAGTTTCACTTGGTGTGTGCTGTAATAAAAAGTGATTTCATGCCTTTTCATTGACCGTTCCGTTGTGTTTTTTCACCCTAACCATACAAATGAGAATATGCAACATGAATTTTAGAAAACCGCAAAATATGTAACTATTTACACATTAACATTCATCATAATGAATGAAAACATCATTTAGCCATTTAGTAAGCAATTACAATTCGTATGTTAAATAAAATAGCCACAAAATTTTAATTAGTTTTCAAAACAATGCTTCAACAATGCTTCCACAATTTATCATTTGCACACATATAGCCATAGGGAATAATACGAGTACAAGTAAAATTATTTCAACTTACCATATGAATGGTTTCTAATAATACCACCATGTGTGTATATATAAATTCAAAGTTAGAACGTATCCATAGATTTGTGTGTGTGTGTATTTAAGTTTTGATTTAATTACAAGCAAATATTTGATAAGCGCGTACACAATGAGAAAAGTTGTAAACGAGAAGCTAACATCAATGTCTATTTAAGATTAAAGTGCTCATTCATACATATAGCATCAATGTATATATACAAAGATGCTTGTATGTATATAAACATGTATCCGCATGAATTTGAAAGAGATGCCTTTACAAAAGAACAAAATTTATTGTTGATAATAAATATTTAATGGAATTTAATTTTATTTAACAACATATTGAATGCCTCTGCTGTTTGCGACTACATACACACATGAACGCCCACTTATAGTAGTCATATTAATTATCTATTAGTTTATGTTATTACTTGTTGTATTATTAAAAGTTTTTTTTTTTTGATTTTTAGGTAATTTATTGCTTTGTAGAAATATTTAATTTAATTTACTTGCTACAAATACAATTAGAACTTATTTATGTGGCTTTTTTATGAATTCTTTTTTTTTCTTTCTTGAATTTATTTAATAAATCGAGCATTCAAGTCAATAAATTTCAGTTAGGTTTGAATAATCATATAATCACATTTTTGCAAAATAGAAATGACAGATTCAAATAATAATAATAATAATATCAACACAATATAATAATAAGAATAATGGTAATGGTAACAACAACACTTAAATCGTTTCAAACACAAACATTATTATTCACAGATTTCTTTTCAATGCACGTATTCTATATACCACACAATTAAATATGAACTTTTAGATCAATTAGTAGGTCAATCAATTCGTAATATATATCACGATTATTTGTACATCTTTGAACTTGATTCATTTACGTATAGCCGCTTAAGAAAAACAACCATCTAGAATGCATTATCTATTTACACTAACACGATACAATATTTGAGCGTCCATATTAACCACACTGTTAGTAAACATTAATATAAACAATACAATCATCACCACCAAAATGAATATTCCAACACGAAAATTCCATCGTGCTGTTGGAATTTATATTTATATATATTTATATATATGTACATTCAGAATTCCAGCCGTACATGTGCGCAATGTAAGCTATACCGCTATATTCGTAACATAATCATCATCATCTTAAGCAACAAGTGCCTGTTATTCATGCGATAAACATAAAACAGCTGTTTCATAAACAACAACAACAATAATATGCAATACAACACCGGCTGATACGGAAAGCATCAGACTTTCACTCTCATTGTATGTACATATTGACTTGAAATTCTAAAGCTCTTTGCATGACTATGTATGCTACATGGGCTGAAAAGTCGTGAGATTTTTAATGAAAATAAGCATTTTTTGAAGCAAAACTATATTTATTACTCAACATAGTCTTCATCTTCGTGAACAATACACTTGGTATAGTGAGTTACCATTATTTTGAAGCCATTTGTGTAGTATGAAACATCCAAGCCTTTTAAATAAGCCTTCGTTTCCACGATGACTTCCACATTCATTGCTCATTCCTCGCCCATTCGATCTGAAACTCTTTCTCTGGAGGTTTGGGAATATATAATAGTCGTTAGAAGCTCAGTCTGGATAGTGAGTTTTCAACATGTTAATGTCACATGTGTAGTATGAAACACCTAAGCCTTCGAAATACGCCACCGCTTGAGCGATGACTTCCTCATTCATTCCTTATTCGATCTGACTCTTTTTCCTTGCAGGCTTGGCAACAGATAATAGTTGCTGGGAGCCAAATCTGGTGTATACGATGGTTGAGCAACCAATTCGAATCGCTTTCAAAATAGTGTATGTGCTGGTTCATTATCGTGATGGTACAGAACTTTTTTTTTGTCGCCATATGAGGCCGTTTTTTCTTTATTTCTTCATTCAGTTTATCCAATAATGCTGCTTAATACTCTCCTGTGACTATTTCTCTTTTTTGCAGGTAATCGATGACGATATACCATGTGCATCCCAATAAAAAAAAAACGGACGTTAAAGCCTTCCTGCAGAGCATTGCTCCTATGGTCGCTTTCCTGACTTTGCAGTCACTCTGCAGACTGCCTATTGAACTCAGACGCGCAGCAACAATGCCAAATTGAGCGCTGCTGTTTTTGGTTGACGATTAGCAAACGTGGCACCCATCGCGCCTATAGCTTTATCATCTCCAAGACATCGTGCAATGTGTATTCCACCCATTCTTTTGAATTACCCACGGTCTCAGCTAACTGACGTAACTTCACTTTTCGATCACTCAAAACGATTCGATGCGCTTACTTGATGATTTTCGCTTCCATAGCGGCTTTCGCCCTACCAGAGCGAGGTTCACTAAACCACCGAAAAATGTTGTTCTCGAAGGAAGAGAGATGTGGAATAATATTTCTGCAACTATTGAAGTTATTGTACGGAACTTTTTCTCATAAAAAAAACTTACGTTTGATCAAGAATCGATACTCCTCTTTTTCCATTATTTTCACTGCGGCAAAAGTAGCTTCACTCAAATGACTGTGCCTTGCAAACGAATGGACGAAATGTCATAAAACTTCATACACCAACTAGTGACAGATGAGCCTTTCGCAATTTGTCATGATCATTTTCTAGTGACACGACATACTCAAAAATCTCAGAAGGTTTCAGCCCATTTTGTAATTTAATATTGAAAAAAAGTAATTATGGGTGTGTTATGGTTTTATGTATGAAAAAGTATTGTTTGTATTTACGGTAGTATTTGTAAATACAAATTTCGTGATTATAAAATTATTAGCTATAGATTTGTGAAGATCATAAACTCATACAAAATTGTATTTCGTATAAAAATAATAAAATGCTAAAAGAGCAAAAATTATACCAAATTATAGTATACTTTTAGGCACTCACTATGTTAACGCTCTAATTGGTATTTTTTCTTCCTATTGTAATATAAGTAAAATATTTTTAACTAAATTTATTATTTTCTTTGTTATTCTATTTATAATTGACAAAGGAAGAAGCAAATGCCTCTAATGATAAATGAATGTATGAACTTTTTAAATGTGTCAAAGATATACATAAGTATTATATTTTTGAAATTAGATTGTAATCTTGAATGAGCATGTGCATGACAGAGTATAAGTATAATTGAAAGCTTTTATAATAATATTATATATATATATAAAATTAAAAAGTTATCTTGTTTCGACAATTAAAAGTATCCAATTATTTGAAATGGCCTTACCATAGGTTAATGGTGATTGAACTTCACTACTGGCATTCAGGTTAGTAAGGTTGTTTTTATTTTGTATTTATTTTACATTGTTATATGCTATTTCAAGTTATTGATTGTAGTAAGTTGATAATTAAATAAGATAGAAAAAACAATTATGTAAATTAGTTTCTTTGAATTACTATTTAGGTTCATAATCATTTCCGGAAGATATGTTCATGATCTCCTAATTTACAATAGTACAAAACCTTTAAATGATTTCCATTCCTTCGATCTTTTCACTATGCATATAATTATGTACATTGTAATACAATAAATTCTTCAACTTTTAGACGTCATTTGAAATTAACCAATGAAATTAATGAATAAAAATTAGCATTTTTCACAATTTACTTCTATTATTGTATCCTAAAATTACAAATACAAAAGCAACCTTAGGCACCGCAAAATAAAACATTCACATTTATCCTAGACAATTAAGAGAAATTTTGATTTCAAACAATTTGGTCGAATTTTTGTATTATCACATCATTAAGATGATACGAAATACAGAATGCAAAACTGCAGAAGTAATTTATAATTATATTCATAAATTCAATGAAACGAAGATAAAACGTATTGTACCTTAGAATATTAATGAGATGTTTTGTATATATTTCTATTTTAGGTTTATCTTTGTTATCATTTTATGTACATGAAATAGAAAGGAAAGGACAACTTTTTTGAATGCATCAACATACAATACTTACAACAAATTGATTTAAGGGGGGAATAGGGTTTAAATATTTTTTTTCGAATTATTATTTTTTTATTAAATGCATAATATCTCAATAACAATAACAAATTAATCGATTTTTTCGCAAAAAAATCGCGAATTTTTCCTTCAAAATGTTCCCAAAAAGTGAAGAATTGAAATTTCGAAATACCCCCTTCCAGCGTTACCTGGGCAAAGTGATTATCTAACGATATAATTTTGATTTTTTGATTTCAGATAATCCAGCACCGATTTATGAGGGACACCGCAATTCAACAATAATTGCTGCCATTGTCGTCGTTTTTTATATTTCTCCATGAAAATTTTACACAACATACTTCAAATGTCATGCTATAATGTACCATTGGTTTTAATAAATAGATTTTAACTGTTTCATAAAAAAAAAATCACAAAAATGTGTCTTTTTTTTAACACGAATTAAGCCTATTCCCTCCTTAATTCATTTTCATATAAGTTAAAATACCTTCAATAAACATTAGTTGAGCAAGTTATACATTATAAAATATACCAGGTGTACAAGCTAAAATCCGCTGTTTGCTCGCAGATGGCGTTAGTGAACATATTGAGCTATTATCGACTGTGCATAATTTTTTTTTTGAGTCCGATCTATTTACATCAATTAGTAAACATCATCAGTGATTTCATACAACAACATACATTTTTCCTCGTATAATCATGTCTAGTTTCGTGCCAGAAAAAGAGCATATGGGGGAAGCTCTACTTTTTTGCTTCAATTTGAAGAAATCTGCTGCTGAGTCGCATCGAATGCTTGTGGAGACAGTGCGCTATCGGAAACCACTTGCAGAGACTGGTTTCGTTGGTTCAAATAAGGCCATTTTGACTTGAGTGACAAGAAGCGTGAAAATAGACTCAGAAAAGTTGAGGCCCATGATTTGCAGGCTCTTTTGGATGAGGACGACATCCAATCGCAAAAAATGCCATTTCCATACGTTTACGAGCCATGGGTAAGATTCAAAAATTTGAAAAATGGATACCCCATGAATTGAACGATAGGCTGATGGAGGGACGCCAAAACACATGCGAAATCTTGCTTTCTAAACAAAAAAGAAAGTCGTTCCTGCATCTTGTGGTGACTTGCGATGAAAAGTGAATATACTTTGAGAATCCTAAACGAAAAAATCGTGGGCCGATCCCGGCCAACCAGCAACTTCTTCTCCAAGACCAAATCGCTTTGGACGCAAGACGATGCTGTGCGTTTTGTGGGATCAGCAGGGTATCATCTACTACGAGATGTTGAAACCTGGTGAAACTGTCAATGCTCACCGCTACCACCAACAACTAGTGAAATTGCGCAGTGCTTTGGGTGAAAAAAGGTCTAGTTATGAACAAAGACATGAGAAGCAGATTTTTCTCCACGACAACGCCCCATCGCACACGTCAAAATTGGTTCAAAACTACTTGGACACACTCAATTGGGAGGTGCTACCTCATTCCGCTTATTCACCAGACCTTGCCCCTTCTGACTATCACCTGTTTTCGTTGATGGGTCACGCGGTCGCCGAACAGCACTTCGATTCGTATGAAGACGTCAGAAAATGGCTTGACGAGTGGTTTTCCTCGAAAAATGAGGAATTCTTTTGGCATGGTATACACAAATTGCCTGAGAGATGGGAAAAATGTATAGCTAGTGAGGGCAGATACTTTGAATAAATTAATTTTTGGCTTTCTATGAAAAAAAAATGTGTTTTTTTTTTACAGAAAAACAGCGGATTTAAGCTTGTACACCTGGTATACATATAAAAGCAGACATTGTTATATATACATTATAAAAACAGACTAAAACAAAGTATTGAGCATATCGCAAAAATGTTTTCGTAATAGTTTAATTTATTTCAAAACTGTATTCCTTTTTTTTTAAATTAAACTTTTATAAATTTTAGAAACTTTATTAACATATAAACTGTTTTTTTTTAATAAACCCTAAATCTAGCCCCCAAACAAGTTATTCTATCAATTTATCCATACTAAAGGGAATTATTCTATTAGAACAATTTGAACGGTGTTGGGCAACATTCTGGATTTCAAAATAATCTCTTAAGTTATTTAACTTAAAAGTTTTATTTCTATTTCTTCTTTTTGTTTTTCTTTTTTTTATTTTTATTTTTTTTTTTTTTTTTTTTTTGTTTACATTTCTTTAAATGGTTCAAATTTGTATGCAAATTTATTATCTATTATTCTTATATACATACGTACTTATAGATAACTTTTCATTTTCATTGGTATTTTGATTTTCACATTGCTGCTTTTCATAATTACCAATTTATTTTGACATTTAATGCGGAATTTTCTCAAGCATCTTACATAAGATCCATTCCAAAAAATGTAGAAAGAATACAGATGAAAAAAAAAATTATGTTTTACATACAGTGAGTTCTTTTAAGTGGTTTAGTGACCGTTTCTTTTTTTTCTTTTGTTTTGTTTTATTTATTTTGAATCGTAAACAAATTGTAGCAACAGGAAAGAAATTTGATAGAAGCAAACGAAAGAAATTGATAATAAAAAGTAAGCTTTATGGGAGTATTTTATCTAAAAGAAAAAAAAAAAGATTCTTTGTCTTACATCATTAGGATTTTTATTTGACTTTTGTTCATACACACCCACACACACATACATATCAACATATTGTATATACATAATTTCAAATAGATTTGTAAATATATTTCCCCTTTTAGATTTCTTAATACTTCAAAAGTTTTTCTTTATATCTATACTTAGATTTGTGTACATATTTTAATTGCTACGTTTTACAAATAATCCAAATAAGTTTGTTAGTAATTAAATAGTTATGCCTAAGGTTAATTATAAAATTCAAAGATTACTTAAATTTGATTATAACATTCGAATACATATACTTGTCAAATACATCACAAAAATACTCAAATGCAGATTTTAACGCTGTTCGAGGGGAAAAATGAATGACTTCGAATTTCAATTACGAGGCTTGACTTCAGGACGTCAGTGTAAATATCTTCCAATACGTTTAAACAATATATTGATGTTACAGTGTTTCAGGAAGAAGAACACGTCACGGAAGAGTATCAGTTTGAGATACTTGTTGAGAATTAGACATATATATATATATACTTACTCCATACTAATACAGGCTATTCAATGCACTGCGACTTAAAAGATCTTTTATGCCATACTTAATTATACTTGAATTTTATCGAATCGTTGAACTTAAAATATCTCCTAGAGTGATGAAATGTATGATCGGTTACTCCTAATTTTACGCCCTATTTTTTTCTAGAATAAACTTATCCTGTATCACTACCTCCACCTCTACACATACGAAATTACCATAAAATATATGAAAATCTACAAATAACTTCACAGCTGCCCACCTATCGCCTATAACGTAAGTCCTCCCAAATATATCTTCCATTCCAACATCATATCCAACTCCATATTCCAAAATCTCGATCCCCAATATTCGCCTTTTAATAGGGCTGCATACAAAATGAATGCAAAATACATTTGAATCGACTAATAACCCTATCGCTGCACATCAAATTCCTATAGAGCGATTAAATACAGGCCGGCCTTGTTTTCTTCTTACCAAAAAAAAAATTTTTTTGTGCTAAGATTATCGAAATGAGAAGGAACAACCATATTTGCTTCAATTTGTTAGCAGCAATTATAATGAGTAACGACTTAATTTTATAAATAATAATGCTATTTTACTTATTTACGTTTAATTTGAATTACATTCAAAACGAAGTATTTTGTTTTGAGTTTTTTTTATTTTTTTTGTTTTTTTTTTTTTTTTTTGTTATCCACATTTGTCCACGTTGAATTTGTGAGCACAATGTGTACATATACACATGAATATTTATCATATATAAATAGTTTGAATTTAACTACAACTGATTTACGTACTTAGAACAATTGCGAATGGCAACACTGTTAAGAAAAGCTTTTCACTTAATTTTGTAGAGAACTTAATTGGTAATATTAAAAGCTCTTACACTGTAAGAAATATTAGTATTGTTCGAGAGGCAAATTGATATACAAGGTTTTTGATGTAATATATATATGTACAAAATAATGTTGTACTCTTATAATGTTTTTTATTTTTGCAGAATTTAAAGCAATAAAGTTTCGCTTAAAAAAATTAATTTTTTAATTGCGGTAATAAATATGTTCATAAGTTTCGTTCATTCAAATGCATTCATGTTTCGCTCATTAAAGTCAGGTACAACAAATCTGTAGTGTCGTCCAATGTTGCCACTTGATAATTTTCGTCAATTTTTTTCCAAAATCCTACCGAGACCAATCGAAAATATAAATATTTAAGTGGTCGAAAATAATATCCAAATACACATTTCCATGAAAAAATTATACAAAATAAAGATCTAAAAGAAATATAGAATAAATCAATATCTCAACGAATAATTTGTTTACATGGCTATTAACCCAGATATGCCCATAACGGCTATTGCGCGAATTAGCATATTGGTCATTGTCATGTAAGTCTATATTGAAGTTGTTATCAGGTCTGTAAACATTATTCTGTTTCAAATGGTTTTAATATAACACCACTCGACCTACCTTATTGGAAAGGTAATTGAATACAAAATTGTAAATAATTTTTTTTACTTTTAAGCATTTATGTACCTTCAATTTTTATCACGCAAAAAAAAAATACCAAAACAATGATACATAAATGCCTAAAAATAATATAAATTACAATTACAATTTTATCTTTACCATGGAATAGTGGCTCTATCTGACGTCACAATAGTCTGGGAAAATTAAAATCAAAAATATTCTAACTAGTTGGCGAAACACTTTAGTTGGAACAATAAAGTATATGGGACATATAGGAGTATATTGGACAATTTGTTTATATATTCCCAAACGAACAAGGCTGTCTACCCTTCTAAGAGAAAATACAATATCGGAAGAAAAGCGATAAACTTCATAATATTTTACAACCAAAGTGCTGAGACTCTATTCAACCAAACACAAAAATTTTTCGATTTTTACAGGAACTAGGCGATTACTTTGTGTTTTTATAATAAAAATACAAAAAAATGCATTTTATCACTCTCCAGAGAAAACATAAATATTAACACATGTTATAACGCCAATCAATGAAGAAAAAATGAAAGTGTGCCCAAACACATATGGAAATGTCAAAATTCCCATTAGATTTAAATATTATTAGAAAGAAGAGAAAAAATTAGTGACTGGTTCGAAATTTTATCAAAATCGAATGGTAAATAAAAAAATAAAAAATACAGCATAAATAAAAATACAACATAAAAATTAAGATATTAACATATGTTAATAGTGTCAATGTGAAGGTTAAACGCGGTCGTTCAACCGCTGAAGATGAACTACGTATTGGACGTCCAAAAAGTGCAACAACAGCAGAAATCATTGAGCATTGATGAATTGCTTGAACACCCACCATTTTTGCCTCAGAAATTTGAGAAAAAATTCCTTCGTGAAAAGCATTTTTCGTTGAATGTAGTTATTTCCACTGCGGAACAGTATTTTCCTATTTTGCAGTGCTTCTGAAAATCGTTCCAGAGATGATCTAAAATTATTGGAGGGTATTGAGCTTGAGGGAGATTATATTGAAAATAGAAACGAATTTCATTTAAAAATTCAACACTTTTGAACAAACCTATATGTATTTAATTTTGGAATTAAGTTTAGTTGGTATCAAGGTTTTTAAAAGTTTTCAAAATCGCATCATGCTTTAATTCATTTACTATTATTTAATTTATTGTCTCAAACATTTTATCGGCACTTGAGTAGTTAATTAGAATTTTTCGAAATATATGATAATATTCATCTATACATATATGATAACTTTCATCTTTATTAAATATATTTACGTTGTTGTGAAATGACACTTGAGACTTAATTTAATACTGTAATTTCGAAATAAAGCAGCGAAAGTATTTCATAAAAACTTGAAATAAAATGTTGAAATATCACGTTAATATCAGAGAAGATAATACGTTTTAACATATTTGGTTATCAAAAGAAAATGTTAAAAGTTTTAATAAAGATGCACAAAATACTTCCAATTTTCCAAAAAAGATCTAAAAAATTGAAAAATTTGCAAATTCTAATTTTTCTTAAAAATTAAAATTCCAAAAATTCCAAACCGACTTTTGGATCAAAAATATCAAAACGGCAACGCTGGTGCGACGACCATACACTTATTTGTAATCTGATTTTAATTTACTCACTAATTTTCTGTTTTTTCTCTTTCTTACGGTTGATAAGAGAACACAAGCTACTGAAAGTAATTGAATCGAATTGAATATGTAATTGAAAGTAGAAAAATTGAAAGAGATTTAAATTGAACATTATTGAGAGTAAGAGAGTGTCAACGATAGAGCAAGTATTGTTGTTTCTGCAAACAAAATACAATGGCAAATGGAATATTGAAATGTGACTCTCTTGTTTGTTCGTCGCTTGTCGTCGTAAGAGAAGGACGTTCGTACGGAAACGGGCGCATACGACTTGTTTTGTTACATGCATAATACATCAAAGGAAAAACATAAAGCAAAATAAGAAAAAACTTTTAACCAAATAATAATAAAAATAAACGACAAAGAAAACAAAAAAAAAACAATAATATTATTATTTAAACAATAACAAACACATGCCACCTAATAAAAAGTATTTAAAAAGAAGGAAAAAAAAAACGCATTTAATTACAATATTTGGCTGGTATTTTTGTTTTCTCATTTGTGGTGTGTCTACGCGTCTTTTTGTATAATTACAATCAAAAAAGAAGAGGTATAGCACCCACTCATCAGCTGTATGAATACATAAATAAGTAAATGTCATAAATTATTAATTGTTACACATGCCTATATTTATAGTTGGGTGTGTGTGTTTGTATGTGTGTGCGTATGTAAAAATCAAAATTAGTATGTATTTTTATTGATAATAAATGTGATATATATGTATGAATATAAATGAGTGTAGTGTAACGCGTTGAGCAGCTTCGTAACGAAATAACAATAAGAAAACAATTTTTTTCTTTATCTGAATATATATTTTATATACTAAGTGCTTTAATTGTTTATATTTATGTGTGCGCGTGTGTGTGTATTTTTATTAGTTATTCGTATAAATTGTATTTTCGTGTGAAAAGAGCAATTAAAATTTGCCAAAATCATAAATTATATTAAATATTGCCATTATTTTTTTTTTTTTGCCAATGGAAAATATAAAGATTTTGATTATTTAACTGCAAAAAAAAAAAACGCAAAAGCACACATAAAACACCATCGTCCATATTTCTAATATCCTTGTGACATTTTGCCAATTTTTCCATTGGATCATATATTCAAAATTTGTTTGTTTTTGGTGTTGATATTGATATCACAGTATCTACTTATAAATAATTGTGTTATACAACACGATTTATTGCATAATGAAAATGATTACTGGCATTGGTAGTTCCATTCTCTGTAATAATACTAACAACAATATTATCAATGCCACATGCCGAAGACGCTCAATCAAAGCAGTGATCATCAACCAGAACACCGCAACAACCACTATCACCATAGCAACTACCACCACTACCACCACCATCAACAACAATAACAAAAATATAACAAATACCTGAAGAAAAAAAAAAAAACAGAAAACAAAAATACACATAAACATGCAAACACGCAAATTGAATAACCAAATCTACACGTGTGTATGGTAAATGGATATCTACACATTTGTTTTTTTCGGGAGTTCCCTTTTGGCATCAAATAGAAACCAATTAAAAATCCCACAGCGCAACATAATAACGAGCAAGCAAAAATAGCTTGCAGGATAGTGCAAAGTCAGAGAGAGAGAGAGAGAGAGCGACAATTGATGTAAAAGCGAGAGAGAGAGAGAGAGAATATTCGTAAAAGAGTAATACCATCCGTCATACAGGCGCGGCTGCCCCACATTCACCCACCCAGATTGAATACAGTTTAACGAACTAAAGCCAACAAATGTGTAACGGTATTTTGTTTGTATGTGCAACATCATCATCATCATCATCATCATCATCATCAACATCAATGATACAGTACTGGTTGTATATGTAAAATAAAGCGAGTAACAAGTAAAGGCGACGACTGCGACGGAAACGGAAACAACATCAACATCATAGCCTTTGTCGAAATTATATATATATACATATGTATATATGATAGTACAAGAAAAATAAAAACAAAATAGGAATAACAAAAAAAAAAAACAAAAACATAAAACAAAATTCAAACAGAAAATCAGCAGGCAAAATAACAGCAACAGCAACAGCAACAACCGTGAATGAAGCACAACCGAACGACGAAAGAGCACAAAAGCCATTCCTAGTCAACTCCATCACCGTTTTGTGGGACACCCAACATCCCAACACTCGATAACGAAAGTCAAAAGAAAATTGCGCGCGCAAAACACAAACATGCACGTAATACATTTGCATAAATATAGTAGCTCAGTAGCTCAGACATCACCAGGGGCTGACTGTAGTGACTTGAAAATGTAAAAAAAAAAAAAACTTAATATTTTAATTCAGTATCAGTAAACAACCATCGATGATGATGAAGTTTTGTGCATAACGAACATATGGATTGGTATGATTAAAAGTGAGAAAAATGACCAAATTATTCAGATGATAATAAAAAAAAAAATTTTTAAATTCTCGACATGAGCTTTGTCTTTGTTTTTGTCCAAAAACAAGAATTTTATGGATCAATAGCATTATAACACGTGGCATATCAATTCAAGTTTTATACAACATATACTACATAAATACATATTGTACATACATAGCATATAGACACCCTCTCAATCACAAACATATATACACATATATACAAAAATCTTTTGTGAATATGATATTTTGTTTGAAGGATGTTTAAGGACATTATTTTTTTTTTTTTTTACTATTAAATATAATAGTATAATTATCGTATAATGATGAAGACGACCAAAACCGATTTAATGAAATTATATACATGAAAAATTTATATATATATATATATATATACATCATTAAATACATATGACGTTGTACATAACTGCTTGCCACACATTCCAAATTTACACATACATATGTACATACATACATAAGAAGACAATCTAGACAAATAGTTTGAAATGTATTGTTAGTGTGTGGATATATATGAAGATAATAACCACAATAACACAATAATACATAGTACAACACATCACAACAGCAAAAAAAGAAAAAAAAAACCGGCAGAAGCAGCAACAACAGAAATAACAAAAAAGTACAACAACAACACACAATAGGACAACACATCAAGGACATTGTATTTAGAAGACACTTGCACCCAAGGATATACATATAAATTTACAATTCTATTGTACATAGTCTTGTCCTTTATATTGCATAGAAATATCTATGAACATTTGTACATACAACATACTACATACTATATAAGAGCAGTATCCATAACGTATACACTCGCATATAATAAGTGAGTTGAACTTGATTGCCACATTGTCACATTTAATTCAGTACTAAATTATCTTTTCGCTGTTAGTTTATTATTCGATTTTTTTTTTGTTCTTCTCTTTCGATTCGATTCGATTTTTTTTAGTCGATAGTTTTGTTCGCCTATTTAAGGGATATGCTTTGTTATTATTTTCTAAGTAGCTACAATTCAACGTGCATGTATTTCAATTATTAATATCATAATTAACATTAAATAATATATAATATTATTTATTATTAACTACAATCATTATTAGGAGCAACATTTTAGAAGAGCAGTGCAACACAAGTGCAACAACAACAACCGAACTATATGTATAACATCAAATGAATTATAACAAACTTAATTAAATATATGTATATGTGATCGCTACAAAACATATACGAACAAAAATATATACTTGTAATAATAATAATAAAATAATAATAATAATACTAATAATAATAATAATAAAGTCTAATCGAAATAAACGAAACATAAATATTGAGAGGAATAGCAGTCAGCAACAACTTCATCAGCTTCTCAGCAGCTTCAACATCATCATATAAAAATAACATCAATAAAACAATATGGCTAGACGCAGAGGCAGTGGCAGAGGAAGTAAGTTATACATAATATAATATTTATTTTATACTGTAAAAAATATACGTATACAATGTATTTGAATCATACTTAAAGTATGCTTGTGAATAACGAAAAAAAAATACATATGGGCATTTCTCAGAGTAGGTCAAAAAATGCTGAAAAATTCAAAATCCTTTCTACTCTGACTCATTTCTACATTTTTTTTTTTTTTGTATATACACAGTGTTCGAAACTAAGTTACCTTCCCGGCAATTAGAGATTCCAGAGACCTTGACTGGTCTCAGGTAATATGGTCTCAGGTCTCAGGTAATTTGGGTGAAATGAAACTGTAATGGAAAAATTTAACACTATTGATGTAATCTTTTATTGTGACATTATCCTAATTCCCATTTTCGTGATAACAGGAAGAGACTCCAGAATTTAAGGGGTTATATACCTTTTTGTGGCTCAAAAAATCGACAAAAATTTTATGATTTTTTTTTAGATGTACAATTTTTCTGCAAAATTTCATAGAGATCGGGGCACTAGAACCTAAGATACAGCCGTTGATAGCGCGCGGTGTCCATAACTACCTAATGTCCACCTAAAACCTTAAACGCGATTATCTCGGAATCGCATTTTTGAGAAAAGGTCATTGCGGTGAGCACGATATCTCGGTAACCACTACATCGATCGATTTGAAATTTTGGCGGATTGTTTGTATGTATAATAGCTAGTTTGTGAACGAAGGAATTTTATTTTCGAAAAATTTTTCTATTTTTTTTGGGCAAAAAACTAAATTATTCGACCTCGAAAATTCGACTTTTTTGAAAAAAAAATATCACTGTAACCTTCGTTCACGAACTAGGTAACACTATATACTAACGTAATTTTTCTTTTTTTTTTCAGTTGAGCCGTTTCCTTTTTTTCATGCTCATCGTTAGCCACTACTGAAAAAAGGAGTTCTGCGGCAAGGACTATAACTTCCACAATTATTAAAATTTTCACTCGAAATTTTATATGAATTTACTTAAGGACACCTACGTTAATAAAATTTGTATTGTATTTGAATAAAACAATTGTAACATGCTTAAAAAAAATAAATAAAAACCCTGTATTTCTCTGGAGAAAAAGGTATATAACCCCTTAAGCAGCCACTTAGGCGTCTCATTCTTGTTGCTAAACATTTCTATCTTATAACACGTGCATCTATTTAGCACTCTCTTGTGGGCGCATGAAAAACTGTCTTCTTTTTTATCATTATTCTTATCTGCGTTGGCCTTGTGACACTCCTAAATATACCGCTCATACCTCAGAGACCCTTATTAGCCGATAGCTTTCCGCTAGCAGCAGTAGCCATGCAGTGGGATATGCTATGTGTCGATCATACGCATGCTGTTTCTGGTGATTGTAGCTTATTGACTTCATCACATCATATCACATGTTAAGGAATTTTTGTCTTACACGAATTATGGCCAATCTTTCTTTTACATGTATCAAATTCGAACACAGTCTCTTACTTACCATTACAACCGAAAATCGATCTAGGTCGAATCTAGCATGTCTCGCTAGCTAGCGAAGAAAAGAGGCAGTTAGAAATTCCAAGCACTGACAAGTTCTCCGGTATTTGGTCTTTCCATCGCAGGTTAGGTCTACTCTTTTGCGTCGTCCACCAGTAGGTTCCGACTATAACACCTTCTTATCTGAAGCGTGCTCTTCCATTCGCTCGATATGACCTAGCTAGTGAATGCCGATGAATTTTATTACGCTTTACTATGTTGGTATCGACATTCAGCTCCTACAACCACCTACAGCCTCCCACCTTATTCGATACTTGTCGCTAACGCAAAAAGGTCCAAAGATCTTGCGTAGGACTTTCCTCTCATCTGAGGTGGAAATTGTCCAAGTTTCGGTGACATATGTAAGAAGAGGCATGATGAGAGACATGTAGAGTGTAGTTTTCGTTTCTCTAGAGAGGGCCCGACTTCTCATTTGTTTACTTAGCCCAAAGTAGCACCTGATAGCAGGAAATATATCCAGGTTGAGGTCATTACTGGTGTTAATGCTGGTTCCAAGATAGACAAAGTCCATCACTATTTCAAAAGCGTAGTTATCAACAGTGACGTGCTGTCCAAGATGCCGGAACTCTTTGTTTGTTGACACTAGGTACTTCGGCTTGCCCTCGCTCACCATAAGGCCCATTCGACGCGACTCTCTTTTCAACTCTGAGAATGCTACACTGACTGCTGAATGCTGCTGCGTGGAACTTTTTGCTTGTCCACTCTCAGTACTTCGTCTTGCCCTCGTTCACCGTAAGACCCATTCGAAGAGATTGTGACTCTGAACTGTAACTGACCTAAAAATTCACATCCTAGATCATGTCTTAATACATTGAAACTGTAGTATGTATAGTATATGTCAAAGAACTATTCTCTTTCGGAGCAGCTTTACCCCATCCATCGTATTTTGATTGGTATCGGATATTCTAGCTACATATCCATTAATCGTTGTCCTTATATAGTTTAGGAAGCACAATACAATTTTTCTTTTGGGGGGGGATTTTTATGTGGCGGCTCCCAAACCAAGCAAGCAACTCAATCCTCAACCCGAAGAAGTTGTCGCCACTCACTTCAGCCGCCGCTCAGCGACTCTCTTCTTAAAATCGTACGGTGTCCGGTAAAGTACAGCAAATTCGTAGGGACCATCTGTGATTTTCCAGATGTGCATATTTTATAACTTTACTTTCAGTAAGTTCACAACGGAGGCCTTAGAGTCTCCGTACGGCAAATACCACAGTGCATGGGTAGTTTTCGAATATATATGTATTTATCACATTGAAATATAATTAGAACTAGAAGATATGTTTCTTCACTGGCATACTATTTTCAAGGATCGATTGATGAACATATTCTATTGATGAATATATGTACAATCCATAATCTAAACTAATCACTTAATTTTTTTGCTATTGTAAAGAAGCTTATGTTGAAACGCATGTTGAAACGCATGTTAACATGTTTGACTTAGTATTGATTAATTTAACTACATGAGTACCCATTGATGTATGCATGTAACGTACTTAGTTATTTTAATCATCTATAAAATTTAACCGCAACATGTAATGTCATTTAATTACATAAGACTTCAAAGTCATGTGTATACACTTATAAGTACTCGTATGTACATATAGGTATGCATCAAAGGAAATGTTAAGGAAAATTTTAATATCATACTACTTAGTATATAATATAATAAATAAAAGGTGTTTTTTTAAATACGTCCAAACTTTAAAGTGAAACGAAGCTAGTCATTCTTTCTTTTTAGTATTAGAGTATAATCGAAACTAATTTTTCATTGATTTTATAGCAATTTTAATACCAGACTGGCTAAAAAAAAAAACACTCATTATAAGTGTGAATATGTAGAAAAATATAAAAGAATACACATGTACTTTTAATTTACATTCATATGTACATATATATGATTGCATGTTAATACGAGCTGCCACTGCCTTCACTGAATACAATATTTGCTATCATAAAAATATAAAACAAAAAATTTATACAAATAAAAAAATTATTAGAATAATTCAGTGTGCGTCAATTGATATGACTTTATGGCACTCTTCATTTGTTCTGACACTTCATTCACAGTAATACACAATACAAATATCTGTTGATATACATATCTACATTCTGTCAAATAAGTACCCGGAAATTCTTATTTTTAATTTTCCCTCTGAGAATATTTCAAAAAAATTTTTTTCTCAGGTTGCCACAACTGTCAGCCACTATTTTCTGAATTTTTATTGCTATGTATCATTTAGTTTGGTTACGGCGTCATTAGGAACAAGTCAACCTTTTGTCTGCGTTGCGATTTCTTCTCGCCCCTCTTTGAACGTTTTGGCACAAGAAATTTCGTTTGAAACACAAAATTTCACACAAACTCTTTGTTCGATATTTTTATCCATAGTAAAAATCGCAACGCACACAAAAGGTTGACTTGTTCCTAATGACGCCGTAACCAAACTAAATGACACATAGCAATAAAAATTCACAGAATAGTGGCTGACAGTTGTGCCAACCTGGGAAAATTTTTTTTTTGAAATATTCTCAGAGGGAAAATTAAAAATGAGAATTTCCGATTTCCGGGTAATTATTTGACAGAATGTATGTGTATATAAATTTTAAATATATTCAGAGGCGAACTGAGTGGTTTGAGCGCCCTGTTTGAACGCATTTTACCTATTCGCATTTATTTGCGTGTTAAAAATCGTTCATGATATCACAAACGCATCATCGCAGCTCAATCCAGAACTATGACAACGTAGTTGCCTGACACCCTGTTCCTGTGTAGACTTTGGGGTATCACAAAATTATTACAGATTGTTGCTGAATTTTCTCCCATATCATATGAAAGTATTTGTAGCGATAATAAATAATTCTTATTGAATGAACCTGTGGAAATTTGAATAAATTAAAACATCAAATACAAGTATCGGTAGAAAATGCTTGATTGTTCCCTTGACTAATGGACAACAACATTAATATTTCATTCACTCTTGATTGATACTTTATAAATCGGGCGAACGGCTGGATATACTTTGGTTCAAATTTTGGCTACTTAAAATTTCTGAATGTTTTTCTGTGGTGTCTTGTAGCCTTGATGATGATAGAAACATTTTCAATTGGAATGTAATCTGGTGATTTTTTTTATTCCTTGATATTTCAGGTACAACACAAAAATCACATACAATACATATTTTACATGTTTTACAAATGAAAACAGGGTAGCATCCAAAATATCGCTCCTAATCGGAGCATAGAGCAGAAACGAAGGCTCTCCATCGAGTCCTGTCCCTGGCCATATGCGAGGGCGGATTGATAATGAAGCTACCTAAGTAGGAAAAAAAATTTTTTTTTTTCAAAAACCATTTATTTCTCAACATAGTCTCCTTTTACTTCGACACACTTACTAAGACGATATTCCAACTTTTTTATACCATCTGAATAATACGATTTCGGGAACCTCGCAAAATACGCGTTAGTTTCGGTAATCACTTCTTCGTTTGAGCTGAATCTTTTTCCTGCGAGCCATTTTTTCAAGTTCGGAAGCAGGAAACAGTCACTAGGAGCTAAATCTGGACTATAAGGTGGATGATCAACCAATTTGAAGTGTATTTCACGTAATTTTAGCATCGTATCTAATGCTGTGTGAACCGGTGTGTTGTTTTGAAGAAAGAGCATTTTTTTCTTCTTTAAATGTGGTCGTTTTTTCTTAATTCATTCAATTGATCCAATAATGCACGATAATACTTTCCTGTGATTATGGATCCTTTTTCAAGATAATTGATAAGCAATATTCCGAGTGCATCCCAGAATACAGTGGCCATAACCTTGCCAGCCGATTTCACTGCCTTCGCCTTCTTCGGAGCACTTCCACCAGCTTTCACCCATTGTTTCGATTGATTTTTGGTTTCAGGTGTGTAGTGGTGGACTCACGTTTCATTAATTAATCGATTTAGTTATTAATCGACGCCAAAAATCAACAGGATTACACTCTATCATGTCCAAACACCGCTGTGAAGTGGTCTCTCGAACTCGTTTTTGTTCGATCATCTTGCCGATAGCTTTTTCATATGCAAATGTTCATGCAAAATGTTGAACACACGTTCATATGAGATGTTTACCATTTCAACAATCCCACTCAACTTGACTCGGCGATCATTCATAACGATATCGAGGATTTTCTTGATATTTTCTTCAGTAACCACCTCTTTTGGCCTTCCTGTTGATGGTATTGTTGCAGTGCTTGTTCGGCCGCGTTTAAATTCAGCAATCCAATATTTTACCATGTAATCTGACGGAGCAGACTCACCGTAATGTTTATCGAGCTTTTCTTTTGTATCTTTCGCCGTTTTCCCTTTCAAATAATAGTGTTTAATCACTGCACGAAATTCGCTTTTTTCCATTTTTCAAAAAACACAAAAGTTGGTTACTTCAAACGACTAGAACAAATAAACTAATCGATGAATTTGGGTGAAATTTTAACAGCTGACGTTTGACAGATCGCAATTTCAAAAAAAAAAAAAAAGTTTTTATGTTTGTGCTGCCTTTTTCGTACTTAGGTAGCTTCTTTATCAATCCGCCCTCGTACTTGATTCCATGACACGTGGCTCTAGAGCGGGTCTCGACTTGGATTGTCGTTAACCATGTTTGGCGTGGGCGACCAGGTTGTCGGCTGCCCTGAGGATTCCATTAAAACCCCATTATCGCTATGTTGTCATCCTCCCTACGCAGAGTGTAACCAATCCAGATCCATTTGCGCCTTTTGATTTCTGTGTTTCTTGGGACGTTGTTGGTAAGTTGCAACAACTCTGCATTTGTGATGGTGCGAGGCCAGAAAACTTTGCTAACGATTCTGAGGCATTTATTTATTAATGTCTGTAGATACCCGCAAATTCGTTCAGTGACCATCCATGTCTGGTGAATGCCGCAGCCAAATCATTTGATGAATCGCATGTCGCTCTTTCCATGCGGTGCCAAATAGACTTGTGTGTTTTGAATCATTGTCTTGCAACAGCATGGATTTTGTTCGAAGAAGTGAATAAACCTGCTGATCTTGACATAATATTATTATTACGTTTAGCTTGATGTTGGCATGGTCGTTTATATTTTTTTCACATTTCCATTGCTCCACCCAATGCTGAACGAATGACCACGATGGTGACCAACTGAGAGAACGCTTTCAAAATAATGGGAATTCATGTTTTCATTTTATAAATGATAAATAAAGACTGATTGCCGCTGTTAAAATTAGTTTGTGCATTAGCTAAGGGTTGCGCCTCTGGTCATACCAAGAGAGAGAGAGAGAGAGAGGCTTGACATTTATTAATATTTATTTACAGTTCTTCATCGTATTTTCTATCGTGAATCACACTGTGTACATGTACGTATGTGTGTGTGTGTGTGTGTGTGTGTGTGTGTGTATGTGATTTATCTTCATTGGTTAGTAATTTAAACGATGATAGCATATACATATGTAGTTCACTTATGATTGATTTCTCATCAATTTAAGGTCAAACATGGTTATTGAAATAATTTATTTACATGGTTGGCTATATAAGATGAAATGTTTTGTCATGTCGCAACTGAATTGTTC
Source organism: Megamerina dolium (assembly GCA_963854835.1). NCBI lineage: Eukaryota > Metazoa > Arthropoda > Insecta > Diptera > Megamerinidae > Megamerina > Megamerina dolium. Next base: position 109,816,165 of record OY978525.1, read on the forward strand.
TGACTAAATGTACATTACGTACATTACGAATATGAGTATGATATTTAAAATCATATTATACTCATCGCGTGTACATAAAATATGTAGTAATCAGGTTAATGAAATATGTACATTATAATATGAATTTATAATATGTACACACACACACACACACATACTATGTATATACATACAAACAATATACACATACATATTTGAGAGTAATATCCCAGTGGAAAAGTGTGTAAAATGACAAGAATAAAATTTAGGAACCATGTAATAGATGAGATGATGACACATTACCTGGTGAGCCAGTATGAAAAATAAAATAATTTAGGTACGTAATTCTTTAAACACTACTGTTACTATTTTCCCCACTGGGTACGTACAATTGTCCTCAACATTATCATCATCGTCACCATCATCATCATAATTGTGTTATCCCTAATGAATTTTGTTCAACCTGAATTACTTTCAGCTGGTTCATTTATTTGCAAATATCATGTGTACCAAGTTTTTGTATAATAGCATTGCATTTTCTTTAATATGAATAATTTATTTCAAAAATTTTTTGTCAACTGAAATAAATATTATTTTTATTAATATCATTATTTTTTAACAATCAGTAACTGAATTTGTTTCATACATTACAAGTATCATATTTTTAAACTTCAAGTTGCTCATTCACTCTGCCCAACTCATCTCAGATTTGGGGACCACTGAAAATTATGTCAAGTAGCAAAAGCCAGTTGAAGGTTATTTGAAGTAAACACATATCTGTAACTAGACATATGTATGTAGCGCGTGTTGTATCTTGTATAATTAGCGTTAAATTATGTCAACAAAAAAAAAAAAAAAATAGGAAATTCACCTTTCATAAATATGTACAAAAAAAAATTCTAGTACATCTCCCATGAGATCGGGCGTTAAATACTTTATTATTGTGATTATGGTAGGATTTTTTGCAAGGAACTCTACACTCTTTTTCTTTCATATTTATAACACTCATTTCACTTGAATTCATATACAGTGGCTCCCAGCTTATTTCGTACAGTGACAGTTTAAAAATTGCTGCAGTCGTAATTCCTAATATAGCAAAAATTTGAACAAAATATAAATGCCATTTTAGAAAGGAAGGTTTGTTTTTTATTTTCCAAAATTTACTTTTTCAAAATTTTAGTGTTTGACACTATAAAAAAATAAAATAAGAAAAAAATAGGAAAATTCATGTCACAGCTTATTTCGTACAGTCTCTTTAAGTTCAAACTAAAAACAAAGTAAGTTGATTTTAATATTTAGTTGACATCCCTTAGCGTTAATGACAGCCTGGAGTCTATTTGGCATTGAATCCACCAATTTTTGAGTGATGTCTGGTGTGATTTTTTTCCATTCTTCCATCAGTACCTTCTTTAGGTCTTGCTTATTAGAAATCTTGTGTGTTCTTATTTTATTGTCCAAAATAGACCAAAGATTTTCAATCACATTCATGTCAGGTGACTGTGGTGGTGGAGACATCAAGTGTGGGCAGTTCCAAATAAGCCAAGATTGCACAATCCCAGATTTATGTTTTGGGTCATTATCTTGGTAGTACCGAAATTCTTCCCGCAAACCCAGTTTGTCTGCACTTTGAAGTAAATTGTTTTTCAGAATCTCGAGGTACTTCATTTTGTCCATTGTTTCCTCAATAAAAACCAATTCACCTACTCCGGCTGCTGACATACAGGCCCAAACCATCACGCTACCGCCACCATGCTTCACTGTGGGCTTAAGGTTCTCCTTGTTTAGCTCGGTATTCGCTTTACGCCAAACATATGACATTCCGTCCGAGCCAAAAATATTAAACTTAGACTCATCCGCGAAAATAACGGTATTCCAGAACGCAGGAGTATTAATAATATGCTCTTTGGCGAAGTCAAGTCGGCGTTGTATATTCATTTTCGAAATGAATGGTTTCTTTCGGGCTACTCGACCGTTCAAGTCATGATTGCGCAGCACACGTCGGACAGTTTCAGCACTGGATGATTTTCCTATTTCACGCTGAACCTCTGCAGCCAACTTCGGAGCGGATAACTTTGGATTTTTCTTAATTTTTCGTACAATATAACGCTCGTCTGAAGCGTTGAAAATCTTATTAGGTGCTTCTCTGCCCTTGTTCTCCAACCGATTTTCGCGAACGAAGCGTTGAATGATGTATTGGACAGTTGAGGCACTTAAATTTGTCATTTCAGCAATTTTTCGCACACTCTGACCTTTCCTAAAATGGTTAATTACCAGTTTACGCTGTTCCATCGTTGTACGACGACCCATAACGCTAAATGTTTAATTTACAGCACTTTAACTATTTAAAATAATAATAATAAAAATTGTTATAATAGTTAAAAAGGTCCAAAAACTCATACAATTCAAAAAAACTTTGTAACTGCGCGGCAGAATGAAACTTACTTACATTGAAGTTTGTGTACGAAATAAGATGTGAGCTGAAAATCAGCTGATCAATAGTTTTTCTCTCTTGCATGACAAAAAGAACAATTTTTGGGGTTCCCCGTTTTCTTATTAGGTTTACTAAACACATACACAGACATCTACATTCAAAACTTATTGATAAGTTTTTTAGTTTCGATGTTACAGCCATGTACATAAAAATATATACACTGTACGAAATAAGCTGTGAGCCACTGTACATTAAGGTGAATCGCTTCCCATATAAAGAAAAAAAAAAGTTTAAAATTTTATCCCTGGTTTCAAAGATTATTTTGAAACGTTCTAGGGACAAAATAAAATTTTTTTTTCTTAACCCTTGTAGAACCGGCAAAATTTTTTTTTTTTTTTAATCATAGCACAGTTGTTCATTGTCCGAATCATTGTAAAGCTATCAAGGTTGAAGTCGCAAAATATTTTGAATCTCTCAATGTTTGCCCTCTTTAAAAAAAAACCTGCTATCTTTTGGGATATATTAACCCTTAATGAAAATTTCGTTTCGTTATTACTCCTTTACTTTTAGAGTTAGCTTCATATTTTAAATGCAAAAGTTTTATGGCTTTCTAAGGGCTTTAATCTTAGGTTGGAGAAAAGTTAGATTAGGGGTGCAAAATCAGGAGAACTGAATATAATTTTTTAGGGGCTCATTCAATTTCAAAGTCATATATAAAGGAATTATAACCCTCTCTGATAGCTTTTCAATGAGCTATCATTATCAAAAGTCGGTCGGATAATTATCAACTGAGCTATGAGAAAAAAAAAAACATTTTGGCGGTTCTAAAAGGGTTAAGAAAAAAAATTAGTTTTGTCCCAAAAACGTTTCAACAAAATCTTTCAAACTAGCAGTGAAATTTTGATACTTTTTTTTTTTGTGATCCACCCTAATGTACATATGTATATGTATGTGTACACCACCATCTATTGAGTTATTTAGCGGATATTATGCATAAGTGGTATAAAATTTGCTATTGTGACACGTAAATTTAATTGGTATGAGACATCCTGTATACAAGTATGTACCCGCCTACATACATATATAGTTATGTATAATATTTCACACATATGCATATGCCACGTGTATAAATAAATAAATTGTGTTAAGGATAACACTTGAAAATGATAAAAAAAAAGCAAGAAAAAAGCACGCCTACGAGTATATAGATAATGTCAACATTTTCATAAATTATATGGGTAAAAATGATGCTGTATATATGTGCTATATCCACTAGTTTTCAAATAGTTAACTTTCATATACTTTAACATTCGTGTAGTATTAGTTATGAGTCGATGAACACTGTCTGAAAGTGGAAACTCGAAGATTAGGATAGTGAGAAAGTCAACGTATTTACATATTTTATACCTTAGCAAAGCAAAATATACACTTTATCGAAGATAAATGTGAAATTTCTTGAAATATTCAATTTCTTATGGTCCAAAAGGAATCACAATTTTGTACGTGGGTGCCGTAGCTCAGTGGTTAGTGTGTTGGACTTCTGATGTGTAGGTCGTGGTTCAATCACCGGCTCATGCATAACAAATTTAATATCGAAAAGATTTTTCTTCCGAACGGGACCCACCTGTCGGCAAGCAATTGGCAATTCTTCCGACAGTACAACTTGCCATGAAAAAGCTTCTAAAAGAACTCTGTGACAAAGCTCCGAAAAACTGATGTCACAAGGGTTCTGCCGTTCGGAACCGGCTAAAATAAGTAGGTCCCTTCTAATACTGTCCAAAATTTAACACGCACAACAGTAATGGAAGAGAAACTTGGGCAATGAGCCCTTGGTCTTTAAGTGCCACATATTTATTTTTTTTTTTTATACTTATATATGCAGGATGTGTTTTTTTTTTTGCGAGTGAAACTTTTTCAAATTTGGAAAAACAGACGAATTGTAATAGTCTGAACCAAAAATTGGCTTTATCGGATAAGGATAATTTCATGCAATTAGTGCTTGAATATGATTTTGGGTATATGGCCATCCTGGTTAGTTCGAACTTGGGGTAATCAGGAAACCCCTATTATTGGTTACTTTTTCAAGCAATTGGGGTCAAATCTTGGTAATATGGCTCTTCATGCATATGGCCATTCTTTTGATGAATATTTTCATAATATTTTCGCATAATTGCGGCTGTATCTCGCGAATATGAGCTGGAATACTGCCTTAGAGTGCTTGAATAATTGCTGGATCATCGGCGTAGAATATATTTTTAACATAGCCCTAAAGAAAAATGTCTAATAGTGTTAAGTCGCACGATCACGTCAGCTCCTCAAAGTCTCTATTTCGAAAAATCATAGGAAATTTTTCAGGCTATAGAGCCCATATTTCAAATAAACATCGTCTACATTCATAGCATCAATTTCAGGCCAAAAAAAAATCAGTCAACATCTTTCGTTAACGCTATCCATTCACTGAAACGGTCGCACCAATATCAGTTACAAAAAAAAAAAAAAAAAAAATTGGCCCACTGACACCGCCAAACCAAAAATCGCACCAAAATATCGATCGTTTTTCTTGGGTTTTTGGAGCCCCAGATGCGACAGCTTTGTTTATTCACGTATCCAGACAGATGAAAATGATCCTCATCACTGAGAATAATTTTGTTTGAGAAATTATGATCTTCAATTCTTGTGTCAACTGCACCTGATAAGCATGTATGCCAAGATCTTTACGCAAAATACGATACATAGTGGCTCAATTCCTGTGATCGTCTCGAAATGTACAAACTTCGATTTTCATCCACCCTCTTAGCTACAGTTGCAATATTTTCAGTTGACCTAGCAACACGGTCATGAGTTGAAGTCTCTACATCACTAGCTTGTTCGAAATGTTCGATTTTATCAATTAATTTCCATATAGCTGTGCGAAATCGCGCTTGATGATGATCAAAAACAGTATGAACTTTTCGAATCGTATTTGCCATATGTTCATCGATTTTGTAGTGAATTTTTCACTATTTCAATACGTTGTACCAGAGTGTATCGATTCATATTTGAAAGTTTCTAGTTTTTCTTAGTCAAATGTCAACGAATGACCGTTGTATGTTGACATCTGAAAAAATAATGGGACATTTAAAATGACACCACTTGTTTAAATACCCGGTACAATAGGTGTACGACTATAATAGATGATTTTTTGTTTTTAATACCAAATAAAATATAAACAATGAGTAAGTGCCCTTGATTAATGTATTTATAATTGATATGTCAAAAAAAAAATTTTTTTTTTAATTTTTCATATTTTCAACCTTAAATATTAGGTAGTAGAAATATAGTAAAATTTTTAGAATTTTTTTTATTTGAATTCAAATAACATTTACGGCTCCAAAGAATGCATATTGACATTTTGCATACAAACTGTAATCATTTTGTCAAAATAACAACAATGAAAATAACACATACACATAATTTCATTTTACTAAAACAACAATAGATTCAACATAGAGCAACTTCTCTTACAACCCTCAAGTATCGATAAAATGTTTCTGCATTCAGCAATGCTAAGAAAGTCAAAGCAAGATGAGCATGAAGAAAAACTAAATAAAAAAAAAAATAAAAAATAAAAATAAAGTAAAAAAATAAATAAATAACAAATTTTAGTATTCTATTACATATACAAGTACTACGTATTCGTATGTATTCAATATGTGCATATGTGTAGGTTATAAATAAATAGAAAAGAAAAGGAAAGTAATGTTGGAAGCAATAAAATTATTTATTGCTTAAAAATAAAACACCAACTTACTATGTTGCTGCCACAATGTTGCATAATCATAAAAAAAAAATTTGATTTGAAAATAAGAACAGGTAAAATTCTTTTACAACCCAACATAAAAGTTCAATGTAATTTTTCATTAAAGAAAAAAAGTATACAACAAACACATACCCACATATATTTACTATGAACTCATATACATGTGTGCAATATGTTAAAGAATTACATCTAAATGTAAGGTATATAATTCAATAGTATGTTCATATACAAGAAAATGTAGTACATTCTGACTTACAAACAAAAAAAAAAAAACCCTTTACTACATATATATTTAGCAATAGTGGGTCTACACTCAGGTATAACTATGCTAAGTATGAGTATTGTAATACGTCAAGGTAATGTTAATGGAATATATGCATGCACACATGCTCACAGACTTACACAACAACAACAAAAACAACAAAAAGAAAGAAAAACTAAAAATATATTCTCAACAAATTTCACTATGCACACACACACACACACACACACACATACAACTCGATCGTAAAAGAAAAAGATAAATAAATGTCAATGCAATGCCATTAAAAAAAAAAACACAGTTGTTTATAGAAATATATCTACGAATGCATATAACATATATTATGGCAAGTAAATACATATATACATATATATGTATACCTACTATGTAAAATGCACATACATACAGTGCAATCCGGTTATAATGGACTCAACGGGACCATGTCAAATTGTCCATTATAACCGAGTGTCCATCTAATCAGAATATAAAATTTTTAACTCAAAAAGTAAATTCAATGTGTTTTATTTATTAAATCAATAAAGTTTATGCATAAAAATACAAAATTAAGAAAATAATGAGTTTAATTAAGTCTTTTGAAAAAAGTCAGTGATTATCTTTTGGGTGAATGCCTTATTGGCAAAATCTTTTTGTAGTGTGATTTCGACTTTATTGAGCAAATTGATTGCATCTGAACTATTCTCTTTTTGTTGAAAATATAGCTTCAGTTTCTTAAAACAATTCATAGCGTCTTCTATTTTTATTATAGTTTCGGGCTGTGCTAAATCTTCATCACCGGAGTCTTCTTCAAGCAGCTCGTGCAGAAAGTCTTGAATTAAGTCATTGTCTGAGTGTTCTTCTGTGGCTATAATATTCTCGTCAATCCTTGAATATTCATCAAACTTGCTTAAAACCATTACGTTATTTATTTCGACAAGTTTGCTTAAAGGTTCATCGTCCTCCGGGTCGAAATTTAATCCATCAGGAATGTCTTTTACCAGACCAGCATGTCGAAAACAGTTTCTTATGGTTATGACAGCATCTAAAAGACTCACAGCTTTTGTCGGGTTTGCTTCTTCAGGAAGGTCCATAATTTTCATCAGAAGCTGCTTTCTATAAGATTGTTTCAAGCTATTAATGACACCTTGAACCATAGGCTGAAGAACCGATGTAGTATTAGGCGGAAGAAAATGTAGTTTAATGTTGTGAAGATGAACTTGAGGATGAGCAGGGCAATTATCTACTAATAGCAAAATTTTAGTCTTGGCTTTTATAAGTTCACAATTTCCATTTGCTTATTGCCAACTGATTGCCAACTTTGTTTTGAAATTTGATTTTGAAAGCTTCGGTTATAATGGACAAAATCCGATTTTATTGTCTATTATAACCGGAGTCCATTATAACCGAGTCTATTGTAACCGAGTTTTTTACATATGTTTGAACTGGGACTTGACAAAGAGGTGCATAATAACAGAGTTTCCATCTTAAGCGAGTCCATTATAAATGGATTACACTGTATGTACATATATGTGCAATCCATCTGTTAGCATTTTAGTAGAAATGAATCAAACAAGAAGAAGAAGAAGAAAAACAAAAACAAATGAAAAAAATTAAAAATTTAGTCTTAAATGAAAGAAAGAGGAAAAACAAAATGAATAAAATTAAAAGCAAAGAAGCAAGCAACAACAACAACAACAACTACAACTATTGTATAACAGACAAAGGCACTCAAGCAATATTATTTCTTTTTTTTTTTTCAAATTCTAGAATCCATAAGATGGCACACGCATATGCATATATGTATATAAAGGGTTTTCCATTAGGGACATAACAAAATAATTATTAAAAATTACTACCGAAATTCTGAGTCGGTGGTCGCAACTTTAAGAGCGAAAAATCATCTTTAGCGATGAAGCTCATTTCTGGCTCAATGGCTTTGTCAATAAGCAAAATATGCGTTATTGGTCAGCAACAAACCCACAAGTGCTTCTTGAGACACCGTTGCACCCGCAAAAAGTTACTATTTGGTGCGGTTTTCATGCCGGAGGTGTGATTGGGCCGTATTTTTTCGTCACGAAAAAAAAAAACGGCCGTTGGATTTCTTTTTATGGGCCTTTATCAAGTCACTGGCCTATGCCAACAAGCCAGCAACTTTGGACGAGCTCAAAGACAACATCCAATGCGAAATTTCCAACGTTCCGGTCGAAATGTGTGCTAGAGTGGTGGAAAATTGGGTCCAAAGAATCGACCGGTGTAAACGGGCTCATGGTGATCATATGACCGAAATCGAATTTCATTCATAAAACGTAGTGCTTGCAATATATCCACAATAAATTTGAACTCAATATCTCAAATATTTTTGTGTTTTATTAATAGATAAAATTGTTATGTCCCTAATGGAAAACCCTTTATATACATATATATATATATATATATATATATATATATATATATATATATATATATATATATATATGCATATGCATAAAGGTAGTTGGTTCATTCGATGGCTGACTGGCTGGTGAATACACTTGTTTCTCACTGAAATCAACTGTATACTATATATTATACATATTTGTAGGTATTGGTGTATGTGTTGTGTGTGTGTGTAATATTGCATCCGTATAAAATACACATTTCCAACTAAAAAACATTATATATATTTCTCACTGAAAATGCTAAACACTGAACATGCACTCACATAAAATACACATTTCCAACTTAAAAAATTATTATGTATGAAAGATGGGTTGTGAAAATACATTTGCATGCATTTATTTACATAGAACTTGTATTAATACAAAATTCTTTATGCTCAACGTACATACAGATACTATTTCATATATATGAGAAACGTATGTATAATCAAACGTAAAAACTAACATAGAAAATATAGAAGAAGAAGTAGAAATAAACGTTAAAAACGTACAACACACACACACACACACACTCATAGGTGATTTCAATATGCATTATAGATACATACGATACACATATATATTATATATATATACATATATTGCTGTTGCTTGCCTCATACATTTATACATACATATATACATGCTTAAGTATATACCAATACATAGTTGCATGTATAAGTACAGTACATTGTCAATGTGTTGTTTCATTTTGAAATGCTATGAAAAATGTTGGGGATTCCCTTACGTAATCCCCACATGGCACATGCTTTTTGTTATTGTTGTTGTTGTTGTTGTTGTTTTATATACTTACTAATTCATTCAGTCACTCTCACTCACTTGTTCACTCACATACTCACTCACTTGTACACTCGCTTGCTTGCTTGCTTGTTTTCATGCTGTTCGTTCGTTATATGAACTTAGCAGTGTGTCGTTTACTTGTCTATTCACAAGTGTACGTTTGTGTGTGTGTGTGTGTGCGTGTGTGCATGTATGAATACATAGATTGATGTGTGTGTGTGTGTGTAAGACAGCAAGGAAAATGTAATATAGAAAAGCTTGCATACATACTCGTGTATAACAGCATATACGTATATATGACAACGATGAAAGCAAGCGAATATCATACAACAACAACAACAACAACAACAAAAGATGTAATGGCCTGAAAATAAAACTTTTGCATAGCGTCATGAAAATATACTTTGATTATTTTTTCTTTTCTGTTTTTTTTTTATTTTTTTATTTTTGTTTTTGTGTTTTTTTTTTTGCTTTCTTTTGCTTTTATTGCATATTTTATTTTTACTCTTTACATTATACATATACGATATGTAGTACGAATCGAGTAGGTACACGTATATACGCTATATATGTATATATATTTATATGCAAATATAAATGTAAACTTATACTGTTGCATCGAATATAAATCGTCTACTCTTACACCCAAACTCACACCTACATATCATACATACATATTAATGTATATGAAGATACTTATGAAACTATATTTCCATATGTTGCAAATACTATGACTCTGACTATTGGTTGACTACATACTCGTACATTCAACTACAACCAACTACTTACATAGTACTTACATATGTATGTATGTAGGTGCAATGTACGAGTATAACATTTGGACTGTGTCGAAAAAAATTATACATTACAAAAAGCAAAAAAAAAAAAAAAAAAAAATTCGGAACAGAACTTTTATGATACAATTTTATTTACTCTTAGTTCTATTTATTCTGTAGAAATCATTGAAAATATATTATACTTTGAAATTTTCAAGTTTGTCATTTTAATATGACATTTTAATATTTCTACATGCGCTTATCAAATTCGAATACAATTCAGAATGAAATCTATTTATATTTTATAAGCCAATTAGGTAAACAACAATTGAATTTAACAATTGATGATTGAACATTAAAGTTAGGAATTGTTTTTCCATTTAAATATTTTGAAATATTGGGACCTTGAATTAGTTTTGAAGGATTTTTGAAATTCTATTTTTAAGCCTTTATTTAAGTAACAAAATGAATGCTTACATTATTCAAAGTATTGTCCATCGTTAGCTAAGAATGTTTGCCATCTTTTTAACGTGTCGCAAGAAGTCGACATATTTTGAGGCAATCCATGAATCGACTCAATTTTTGGTCTCCTCGTAAGAACGCAGGCGCTGTTCTTACAGGCGGCCGTGTCGCATCGATGGGAACAAATGGTAATCGGAAGCAGCAATGTCGAGGTTATATGGCGAGTGAGGTAGCACTTTCCATTTCAACGTTCCTACGCATGTTTCAACGACTTCAGCAAAATGTGGACGAGCATTTTGTCATGTTGCAAACTTACTTTGTCGTCCCTTTCGCGGTATTCTGGTTGGTTTTTTCTTCAATGCTCGGCTCAAATGCATCAATGCTGTTTGATAAAGGCCACCAGTGATGGTTTCATTCAATTTTTTGGAGCTAATAATATAAAGACCGAACTGGTTCAACCAAATACAGAGCATAAGCTTGTCACTATGAATATTCCACGTCGCCATTGATATTTATGGTTGACCGGGCATGGATGGATTCACTTTTCATCACCAGTGACAATGCGATGCAAAAATCCCTTCTTTTTTGTCGTTGAAGCAATTGTTCGCATGTGAAAAATCGGCGTTCAACACTTCTCGGATTCAATACGTACGGGACCCAATTTCCATGGCTTTTAAACGCTTGGGAATGATTGATTCGTCAATCACTAATGATGTTGCCAATTCTTCAAGCATTTGACATGGATCTTCCTCCAATAAAGTTGTCAATACTTCATCTTCAAACTTTTTCGGTTGAGCCGAACGCTCTTTGTCTTCAATATCGAAATCACCACTTTTAATATATCGAAACCAGTACTCACACATATTAGTCTATATACAAGGTTCCCTGTAAGTTTCCAACAGCAATCAATGGTTTTCATCTGCACTTTTTTTTTAAATTAAATATGAAAAGCAAAACTTCCCGCAAATGTTGAATTTTTTGTTGGCTCAAAAAAATTGAATCAATAGAAATTTGTTTTTTACATTTTTGCAAAAATTGCAGATACTGTGTAATGAAAGCCTAATAATGGTTTTTTTAAATGAATATAGTTACAGTATGGTCCGATAGCAAATGTACAAGTTACGTCAATAAAGAAAATCTCTCAAGTTCCCAATATTATGGATTGAAAATGAAAATATAACGAGTATATTTGTCACACAGTGTCAAAAAAATGATACTAAATTAATTATGGACCAATATGTTTAGTATGCATTAGAAATTGATTTCGGTATTAAGGAACTAAAACCACTAGCAGTACCAGCACTGACGTTAAGAGTGTGCTGATGTTGCTCTTTAGTCATTATTATTGTTGTTGCTATTGCCCTGTCGTTGTTGATTTTGTTACCATAAAAGTATTAAACCCCACAATATTTTACAATAGCACGTCACAAGACTGACAAACAAACGTATGAACGAACGAACCACCTTACCCAAGCCCATATCATACTCATCATCATGCATTCTACGTACAATTTATACTATAGTCATACTATTGCATGTCAGTCAATTTACATACATATATGTACATAAGTATGTGTTTGGTATACTATAATCATAGATATATGCAGCTTATTTGAAGCCTAGCTTTTGTTTTTCTATTTCTTTTATTTTTTTATTATAATTCTCAACAAGTATCTCTATAGATATGAATACTTGTAAGTGTAGGTACATGTATATATACATATGTATATACATGTATACCTATACAATACAATATGTTTACAACTATTTCGTAGGAGGTGATTCATTAATTTTTTTTTTTATTGCTATTAACATAAACCGTTGTTTGCGATATTGGTAGTAATAGTATAGTTCACAAAAAAAAAAAACCAACAACAACAACAAAAAACAAATAACGCAACATTATTAAACAATAACACCAGTAAGCCAATGAAGAAGAAGAAGAAGCAGAAAATTTCAAGTTATGAATTTAATTTGTCTGTGTTATTAACAACGTCAAAATTAAATAGCTACAAAAAAAAAAAACAACCGCAAAGATAATAATGAACAAAATATACGTATCTGAATCTAAATAAGTTCAGATATACTGTCGCATACATACACACACACGCACACACACTCGCGCACTTATATAAATACATACATACACCCACCGTATGGAATACATATATTCATATTCGTATTCGATTGTTCAGTGAGTCAAGGCAGTCAAGCAACCAAACAGCCAACCAACCAACCAACCAACAATAATAAACGAACGAACTAACTAAGTAAACAGCGAACATAGCGACCATACGACCGATCAGCAGCCATTGAGGCAACAGTGTAGACAAAAGCAGTCAGTCAGTCAGTCAGTTGGTGGGTCGGGTAGCTTTTGAGCCAACCAGCCAGCTATTCAACATTGAGGTAGACATACATACTCGTTGAATACTTTTTGAAAATTCGAGAAAATTTATTATTATAATTTTTTTTTTTTTAATTTCTTTATTCATGTTTTCGTTTATTATTATTTTTTTTTTTTTTTTTGTTTTTTTTTTTTTTTAGCTACGTTTCTCCTCTACCTTTCTCAAATATTGTACGTATACTAGTCGTATATTTATTACATTTTTGTTATGTACTCTCATGTACTACGTGCTCTTTTCATTCATACATACAGTCAACAATAATCTCTTTGTGTATAATTTATTTCTCTTTGCTATTTTTATTATTTTGCTTTTGTTTTGGTTTGAATTTTTTTTTTTTTTTTATATAAAACAAGTATCTACATATATATTTGCATATGAGCATGAAGATATATGTATATGTTTTATTTTATAATTTTTTTTATTTGGCTAATTTGTTTTTTTTATTTCCATTTGGAATTTAACTCAGTCATGCTTGTTGGTAAAATTGTTAAATTGCTTATTCATTCAATTTCCTTAACTATTGTAAAATGTTTGCTAATTACTTTTTAATACATATTACTACTTACTCTCTTATCTGCATAAATGTAAATTATAAACGTTGGTATTAACAAATAAATTAGGATATTAGTCATACCTTGGGATATCTGAGTGGTATTAATGTCAAGACAATCTCTACGAAAGCAATTGTGAGATGAAATGGAACAATTGTGGTATACCACAGAGTTCAAGCCTAGGTCGAATTCTTGCTGAATTTATACGAATGCTCTATTTCTGAAGTGTTCCTCGAGTCTGATGATGCTGTGCATCGTTTTCTGCTTGATCGCTATAATTCAAGCGCATATATTGCCTATCATCAAGACAATGATTCATGTATGTCATAGAAAATATTTAAATGGAAGGAAAAGCAAATTATATTAATACTAAACTAATACTTGACATTATCACCATACAGCGTCCCTAGGTCTATTGTGTACCCCATCATGGACTAGAGTATTTCTTTAAGTCCAGCATCCATAAGGAATTTTAGTATAGATCTTACCCTAATGGACTTTAGTATATTTTCCGATACTATAAATTCCCCGAAGTTTTTCTTTCTTGTGTACATAAGTGCTTGGTATGCTCCCAACACATGTTTTGTAGTTTCATTCGCCTCCCTGCAATGTCAGCAGATTTCATCCGAGAAGATTCCCAGTTTCGTTAGGTGATAATTCAGACTGCAGTGTCCTGTCAATAATCCCGTGATGATTCTTATATTTTTGTTGTTTAAACTGAAACATTCCTCAAGTCATTTTAGGTTATAGTTCCCTGAAAGTGTCTTGGATTGGAATAACCCTGGTAGGTATGATTTTTGCATAAATAACTACAGCTTGAATCACAGTTCAGTATGCGCTTCCTCTCCCCTACTTTCACACGAACTAGTTGTAAGATCTTCGATATTGACAAGTTGAGAGATGAACGGCTGATCTATGTAACGACTTCTGATCTACTCAGTTTTATTCGTCAAACTACCTAATCAAGTCATAAATATTGGTACACAGAAATAATCGACGCCAAATGAAAATGAATTAATATTTTTCAAAATTTTTTTTCTTTTTATTGAGTTATTCAATGCCTACAAATCTTAGAACAACTTATTCGAAATGACTTCCATTTGCCTTTCAGTACGACTTGAGACGATATGGCCACTCATCGATCGCGAGCCGCTCTTCATGCCTATGTAAATTGTCCACTGGATGGACAAGGGCACGCTTCAACGACTGGGTGTCGAGTAGAGCAAACCATGCCCTCTAATACGGACCACAACTTCTAATCCAACGGGTTAAGGTTTGGACTACCAGCTGGCCAATCATTCGTTGATATGAAGTCCGGAATGTTGTTTTTTTTAGCCACAGTTGAGTCGCTTTTACCTTGTGAGCTGGAGCAGAGGCCTCTTTGGAACCGCGGGATGAGTTGGGAAGCTTCTCTGAACGATTTTTCTACGGTGAAGATTTTCTCGTCAATAAACAGAATATGTCTGTGAGCGTACCTCTGAGTTCCAAATCTTCAGGAATATGGATTTTTGCAAAATTTGCATTTTCCGCGACAAGATTTTCTGTTTTCGCAACAATTTTCGGTCGATTCGTTTCTTCACGGCTTTGATCGCTTTCGGGGCTGTCACAATGCAAGGACGGCCGGTTTTTTGACGGTCTCATACTCCACCAGTATCCTCAAATAACTTCACAGTACGATACACAAAATTGTAAGTGATTCCAAGCGGTCGCAACGTCTGAAAGATATCGCATTTTCCTATGTTGCATTTTAGTAGGCCAATTACAATATTCCATGATTGTAAACAATTGCTGCCAAAAACTTTTTAAGTGGCAATAAAGCATAAATTGTCAACTGTCAAATCGCAGTCAAGATGAAATGAATGCGCCCAATATTGTATTCGTAATGAATGCGTTTAGTTGTGTATCAATATTTATGACTTGATTAGGCAGTATATTGGATTAAACCTGTATCGGAATGCTATTTTTCAAACCTTATGGGTTTGAAACACATCCATAAATTTCGGAAAGGTTGATATAGGTTGTCTGTTCCAAAATAGAAGAAAGCTTTTATTTGTCACTAAATATTTTTATCGAACTCCCACTGATGAGAATGTTTGACAAATAGAGTTATTTTTAAATTAATAAAAATTATTAAAATCAAAGTAAATTCAAACCCTTCACCTTGCCATTTACAAAGTGTAAAGTTAATATTTATTTATAACAAATATCATGCAATGCATCATTAGCGTAATTATTTATAATTTGCTTTAAATAGCTCTACTAGCGGTGAATATGTTTCAGTCTGGCTAATAGTTTCAAAACAGTTAGCCAGACCTACATAAATGACATATTGTATGTTTACAAATATGTATACATATGAGCTAGTAATTTTTTTTCTTTCCATTAAGTTAAAACGGTAATCATAATGTTAGTACTGTCAAAAGCAATACTTTTCATGATGACACTTTTGCTGTGTCATCGGACTATGTAGACTTGTTGCTTCATTTTAAAGGAAATATCATGCAAAATTAAATATTTTTTGATATCTTAGATTTAAATTAGTTAATTGATTCAATTTTCACATACTTTAGGAAAAAAGAAATAATACGTCAAAGAAGTTGAAGTGAAATTTATTTGAATTCAATTTTTGCTAAGCTACTTTAAATATATGTTTCTTTTTTTTTCAATAAAAGAAATGAAAAGCATTCATGAATCTTAACTTTATGTTGATTTCAAATTAAGTTTTTCAATTTTAAACTGATTTTCTGACGTTGCTCATATATTTTTGTTATTTTGTTCAATTTTTCATTTGAGATTTTGGCTCAATGTGCAAATCGTTAATGAATTTTATATTTTATGTGTTATATTTTTGACAATAGATGCCTCTTAAAGGCTGTACAATAAATATAAATACAATGAGACAGAAACGACTCAAATGTAATTGAGAGTTGAGAGATGACACTGAGGTTAGTAATGGAATACAATGCCTGCCAAATGTCCGCCGTAACACTTCTTGCATATAATCATTCTTTTGATGAAAACTTTCATATCATTTTCGCAAAATTGCGGCTGTATCTCACGAATAACTCAAAGTCTCTATTTCGAGAAATCACCAAAAAATATGTCCCAATGACACCGGCTCTCCAAAAACCGCTTCAAACTGTCACTGGTTGTGGATGGAGAGCTTGTTCGATTATTTTTCTTACATTTTCGGAGTGCCAAAGCCAATAGTTTTGCTTATTCCCATACCCAGTCAGATGAAAATGAGCCTCATCACTTAAAATAATTTTTTTTTGGGAAATCATGATCTTCTTCATACATTTCCAGCAACCAATCTGCGAATATAAAACATTTTCCATGGTCTAAAGGTTTCAATTCTTGTGTCAACTGCACCTTAAAAGCATGTGGGCCAAGAATTTTATGCAAAATACGGTTCATAGTGCCTTTCGATAGGCCCAATTCCTGTAAACGTCTCTTAATAGATCATCTTGGGTTTTCAGCCACACTCTCAGCTACAGTTACGACGGACGAGCACGAGTCGGAGTCTTTACATCACTAACCATTTCGAGACATTCGAATTTATCGATTAATTTCACTATAACTATGCGATGATGGTCAAAAACAGTATTAACTTGGCGATATTTTCACCATTTTTATAGTGAATTTTCACTATTTCAATGCTTTGTTCGAGTGTGTATCGATCCATATCTGAAAATTTTTAGTTGTTCTTTAGCAAATGTCAACGAATGACAGTTGTATGTTGACACCTGAAAGAAATTATAGGAAATTTAAAATGTCATCTCTTGTTGAAATACCCTGTACATACATAATCATATGTACATTCTATCTCTATAAAAACTAAAGTTGATTAATTTAACTGATTAAATCTATACTCAAAAAGAAGTCATATTTTATATCTAATTAATCAGTTTATGTGTTTGGGTGAAAAAAAAAATGCAATTGCAATTGCAATTTTTGAATCGACTCATTTTCTTCTGTAACAAGCAATCGAAATATCATTTAATCAAATAGCAAATAATATTTAGAATATACAAAAAGTCCAAATAAAAAGCAATTTTTTTTTTGTAATGTATGTTTGCTCTTTCTGCTACATTTGAGTATAGTATTTATATAAAATCAAGTCATTGATTGAAAATATACATATACATAAGTACAAAACATATGGAATATTCATATTAAAGTAAAATGCCATGATAAAAAAAGGTCATGTCAGACAACAGTATAATAGAACCCAACTTACCACCAGCGCTATACTGTCATATTAGTGTAAATAACTTAAAAAAATATACCACATTCTATGTACATATACATACAAATATAAGTTCATATGTACGTATGGTATGCACAGTAAAAGCAAATCAAATAAAAGCCTCAAACTCCTTTGAGTTGCGATGAAAAACAAGACAAGGCAAAAAAAGAAAACATATTATATTTTATTAGAAAAACAAAAAAAAAAAAAAAAAAAAAACAAAAAATCGTAACATTCAACAAGAACAAGCTCGCTTTGTAATCACTTCAGTGCTTGCTGAACTGCCATGCTGCCGTTATTCGGCGTAAAAGCTGACTGATTTGTAACTAAAAAGAGGTTTTGATGTAGACACTAAAATATTTCTATACGAAAGAAGGCGATAGGCGAAGAGAATATATATACTAATATTGTAAAAGTAAAAAAGAAATACAAACGAAATACAACAAAAGCAACACGATGAGGAAAAACCGAAAAAGGGAGAAAAAAAGCAAGAAAATAAAATGAAAATAACTTTTGTGCAAACAACAAGGGCTTCCCCGAATGATGAAGTTTTATTTATTTTTTCTTCTTCTTTTATATGCACTCTATACTCTTCTTCTTGTTCGTCGTAACTTTGTAAGGTGGATGAATAAAAGATATTCTCTATTATATGTATAAGTACTCCGGCGGGCGGGTGTTTGTTGTAATGGAAAAATAAAGGCAGTGAGGCAAAACTTTTAATTTGGTTGCAAGTACTTGCTATTGCTGTGAATTTCTTTGAATACCATCGTCGTCCTACGTCATCAAACCAACGAATCAAATTATTAAAATAATTTTGCTGCCATAAACGAAACAATAAGTATGGTGAAACTATTGGTGTGTCTGTCTGACTTTCGAGCTGACGGTATGACTGACAATTGACAGGCAACTGATTTGTTCGTCTATTCGTCGCTCTTTCTGTTATTTATGATACAAGTGTCTGCAAATGTATATGTATGTGCATGTTTGTGAGTGTGTATATATATGAACTCGTAATGGAATGCGACGACGACGGCAAACACCACCAGCACAGCCCACAATAACTTGACACCGGCGACCATGAAAGGCCATTTGCCTATACTTAAATACATATGTACTTATGTACAATATGAACGAATATTTTTTTTATGTATATTTTCAGTGTATGTAAACAGAGATATTATACAAATACAATTTTTACAGCTTAGCAGCAGCATTCAACATATTTGTTGCTTTGGAGAGAGTCCTTTACATATTGTAACACAGCAATATGACGAAATATGAGTTGAATAATTCTTATACCATACATACATACATACATACATACACACATACATATATATGTACGAGTACTTCCTTTGATATCCTTTATTTTGCATTCTTATTTCTTTAGAGCTTGCTTTTATGGTACGTTGCGTGACTTACATGCCTTTACGTGTTGTATTATTTAACCCTTTTTTGACTTGAGGTTTTCTACTTTGCAATATTTATGTATAGTGTACACAGCATTGAGAGAGAGAGAGAGAGTTTAATGACTTCTTTCAAGTCCGCATAGTTTTTTGATATTATTCTAATATTGTTGTAATATATTGTCGATTTTTGCATTGCCTAAAGATGAAGGAAATTCATCTGTGAAATTATATCTAACATTCTTGACATAATCTCACATTTAGGTAAATAACCTAAATATTATCCTTTACTGTAGGGTTGCGCAAAACTTTAAACCGCTACTGATATTGGATTGTACATAGAACTGTGCCCCATTCAAAGTCAGAAAAAGTTTGTTTAATTGAATTTCCATTAATGGTATGCGTACATAATTTTTGGGTTAAACAAATTCGACTGTTTGAATGCCGAACTGGCGAGACTTATTGGCTACATACAAATGATTGTTGTTAATTGAACTGGCTGACTAAGTGGCACACCTATATTTTTACAAGCACATACGTCCTATTCAAGCACTGTTTTGTGATAGTGAATTTGATAAAAATGTTTTTAAAAGATTTAATACTATATTGACATTTTGATACACAAGTCGTGGGGTTCAATTCCCAACTGTGACAGCTTTAATATCGAAGAGATTTTTCTACCGAATCGTAGCCATCAGTCGGCAAACAATTGGCAATTCTTCAGGCAATAATAATTTGCCATGAAAAACTTTTTAAAAAGAGCTCTGTGACAAAGTTCAGAAATAGTGACGTCACAATAGTTTTGCCATTCGGAAGAGGCTATTATATGTAGGTCCATTCTAATACTGCGCAAAATTTAACATACACAACAGTACTGGAAACTGCCAGGTCGGACTGTAAGTGCCACATATTAATTTTTTTATTTACGTAAGTCGTGGGGTTCAATTCCCAACTGTGACAGCTTTAATATCGAAGAGATTTTTCTACCGAATCGTAGCCATCAGTCGGCAAACAATTGGCAATTCTTTAGGCAATAATAATTTGCCATGAAAAATCTTTTAAAAAGAACTCTGTGACAAAGTTCAGAAAAAGTGACGTCACAATAGTTGTGCCATTCGAAGCTGGCTATTATATGTAGGTCCCTTCTAATACTGTGCAAAATTTAACAGGCATAACAGTATTGGAAACTGGAAGCTCGGCCTATAAGTGCCCTATATTTATTGTTTTATTTTAGTAGGTACGTACGATATTTACATAGATACATGCATGTGTGTATATAGGATTTATAACGGTGATGCTTCTACAATAAACCAAACTGCCGTATCAACGGATGAGAGTTAAAATAACGATATTATACGGAATAATATACGGAATGGAGGGATATTTCCGTTTATATGAGTACTTGTACATACAATATATGGCGTTATGGTAAATAAGTTGGGTAGATGGTTGGTTGGTTGGTTGGTTGGTTGGTTTGTCGATTCTATGAATAGTTTGCTTACACGATAAGGCAACAATTTTAATTCGATGACTACGAGTATGCGAGTACGACAACAACGATGATGGCAAAAACAACGGGTACACAGTTACAGCCGAAATCGGTCAAGGGTGCCGTTGCTAAGTTCGTGCTATATAACTGTATATATGTATATCTGTGTATCTATGAAAATATAATATATACTTTAGCTTATATCAGGATGTTGCATACGAGTAGGTAATGTGAGTGTGGTGATTATTTCTATATATGAATAATTGGCGGCTTGACTGCCATATGTTTTAATGGTTGGCTTACATGGTGAATTTGTATGCGTGTGTGGGACTACTCGCTGCTGATGTTGTTGTTATTATTTTGATATATACGCGATTATGTTGCTATTTTTATTAAATTTTATTTTTTTTTTTTTTTTTTGTAAATGAGAGTGTTGCTTTCTTCTAGTTATTATTAAAATAAATATTAAAATAAGTAAGTATTATAAGAACATGGAAATTTTATGATTTATCCTACGAATAGGCACAAATAGTAAACTCATATACATATTTCTATTTACGTTTCTATACATTTTATATGTATAAGTACTTCTGTATGGTTGGTGTGAATTTCTGTTTACTTCTTAATCATATTATCATGCTTTATAATTATTATTTATGATCATTGGCAACCGGGTTAATGTGCAAAATTTCTTTTAGCATTCATAATATTTTTGTTTTCAGAATTTGTTCATCATCATTTTTTTTTTCTTTCTATAGTTCTAAATAATTAAAAGGTATTATGTATAGAGCTATTTACATTGTATATATACATATATAAAGTACATACATATAAATATAACAATATACGTCAATTAAATGTATTCTTATCGGCTTGTCACAAAAATTGACAAGAAAGAAAGGAAAAAAAAATATGATTGTTTAATGATTACAAAGTGTATGTAGTTATAGATAGATTACTGTTGGTGCATTTAGAAATACATACATATTCACTTAGAAGTTTATTTGTTGGTACACATACTCATATAGATAATAAAACAACAATAAAAAAAAATATTTATGTACATACATATATTGTAACATGACGCTAACGGTTTTCATTATTGTTGCAATGCTTTCGTGTTTTTATCACTGACGTCGTTATGAACACATACGAGTAGTCTTCTATACTGGGTGTATCAATATTTTCATATTTCCATGCCAACTCAAAATGATCATACCATATGGAACCTTTGCTATCTCTTCTTCCAATTTTATAGATTTGATCGGTCCTTTGTACGGCAGCGACTCCCTTCTTTCAGGCATCCCATAAGCCTGACAATTGATTTGCTCTAACAATCACATAAAATATGTACATATAAAATCGCAATATATTTTTAAACCACTACTTTTGGTTTCAACGATGTTTCTTGAAAAAAAAAAAAAAAAAAAAAAAACGGAATGTTGAATCAACGTACAAAATTCACATTTTCCACCCTACAAACAGGTTAGCCGCTACAAATGGCTACTTAAACTAAATTTACGCATTGATTTCGCTCCAGATTTGACAGATGACTTATGAGGGATTTCAATTTAAGAAAAATCGATCGATTTTGAATTAAAAATCCTAGCTTGAACTGTCGCCCAAGTGCTTATTGATCCACCTAGTAGTTTTATGGACATTATAAGTACTCATTATTATATTAATATTTATTTATGTATATACAGGGTGATTTTTTAAGAGCCTTCGGGTTTGATTGAAAAAAAAAAAACCACATAAAATTTAAATAAATGTATGAAATCTTTATTTGATAATTTCAAATGACCTCAAATGGACCCAATTTTGTCATATCGGCTGGTATCTCATGAATTATTTCTTCAATATTGGCTTCCAGTGCATCAATCGTTGCGGCCTTTTCGCTATAGACATGAGCCTTAACATAGCCCCACAAAAAATAGTCTAGAGGCGTTAAATCGCACGATCTAGGCGGCCAATTGACCGACCCCAAACGTGAAATAAACTGTTCACCGAACTCGCCTCCCAATTGGGCCATTGTTTCGCGTGCTGTATGGCATGTTGCACTGTGTCTTCTTGAAACCACACTGTCAGCCAAGTCCAGCTCTTCCATTTTGTGCAAAAAAAAAAAAAATTTTTTTTTAATCATCGCACGGTAGCGCTTGCCATTCACAGTAACGTTCTTGCCTTCGTCGTCTTTGAAAAAGTACGATCCAATGATGCCAACGCCCCAAAATCCACACCAATCAGCGCATTTTTCGTACATGCATTGGCAGTTCTTGCAATGCTTCTGGCTGCTCTTCACACCAAATACGGCAATTTTGATTGTTCACGTATCCATTCAACCAGAAATGAGTTTCGTCGCTGAACACAATTTTCCGATTTTTACACTTTCTTAACCGAGCATGAATTTTGATAATAAAATTCTATAATCTGCAAGCATTGTGTCCATTCATGGTTAAATTATAGATCAAACTGAACATGTTTGACACTAGTAAGATGCTAAAAAATCACCCTGTAATTATTTAATAATTCTTTGCTTTGCTTGAAAAAATAAATGCCATCATCATTGAACCATATTTTGGAATAGGTTATCAATTGTCGGACATGTGACTGTACTTACTTGTACTTGATAGCATTCTATAGGCTTTCACATCTTATTCTTGTATAGCATGATTTGAAGATTGTTTAAAAAAAAAAAACAATCACTTAAATATTTAATACAGAACATCAGTATTTGGAATGACATATGTATTTAAAATGATGTAGTACTCACTTATACTTATTTTTAATGTCAAATAAGAACATGTGAACTTGTGCATGCTTAAAATTTGTATATGTTCATATACCAAAAATCTAAACTATTGAAAAGTTGACCATAAAAAGCGTAGCCGAAGGATGAAATGAACTTTTTTTTTATCAATTGATTTTATTTCATTTGTTATTTAGTTCTCTTTTTTTTCCTCCTTTATCACTTCTAATTGAAGCATAGGCCCTCCCTCAAAGCTTCTCTATCGCACACGATTCGCACAACATCCCATGTGATGTTGATATAAGCTAGTTCCCGCAGGGTTGACCTTCTCCAAGTGTTTTTAGGCCGTCAGAGGCTTCTGAACGCTTGTGGAATCCATTCAATCGACATAATCGTGATGTCATCCGGGCAGCTTTCTTAGCGTGTGGCCAATCCAGCGCCACTTCCTACGCTTAATCTGGTTCCTTTAACGCCATAGTGCTTCGTTGGAAATAGTGTTAGGTTATTTAGTTCTAGTTTTATATATAATACTACGACAATTGAGAAAAAAGTCCGATCTGGAATCAATAATATCATTTCAAAACCCATAAATATTGTAGGAAGATGACTTATTATTCTAATTCCTTTTGCTGGATCATATCAGGCCAGAAAAATACATTTTAAAAATATACATATGTATATTCTGATAAAAATTTTAAGTACAAGTAAGTATTATAAATTCTTATTGTGGCTTTCTTTGTTCTATCCAATGGCTCATTTTATACACCCTATGAATTTTATTTGAACCTCTGGTGTATCAAAATCAGCGAATGAGAGCCATGATCTTGAATCTTACTTAAAAGTTTTCTTAAAATTTAGATTTTCTATTGAATTTTTACTTGAAATTTCTTTCAAGGTGACATATTTGACCCACTAGTCACGTCAAATGAGTCATTATAATATATTTGAATAAGTGATTATAGCATTTATTGAAAAGAGAGTTTAAACAATAGTAGTATTATGCAAGAATTTAGCTTAAACTATCAGCTATTCTGCTATGAAGGAATATTTTTTTAGTCTTTTTCAATTCCCAATTGAGATGAGCACAAAAACATTCTATAATTCCTAGTCAAGCCATAAATATTGATATACAGAAAAATCGACGCCAAACGATGAAAACGAATTAATATATTTCAAAATTTTTTCTTTTTATTGGGTTATTCAATGGCTACAAATCTTAGAACAACTTTAAAACAATATGGCCACCGATCCATCGATTGCGAGACGCACTTGATGATGCATGGAGAAATTGTCCACTGCACAGACAAGGGCTCGCTTCAACGACTTAATATTTGGGTGTAGAGTAGAGCAAGCGATGCCCTAATACGAACCTTGACTTGTAACCTTGAGCAGGCGTCTCTTTGGATCCTCGGGATGAGTTGGAATGCTTCTCTGGTTGACCGAGCATACACACGATCGTTCTGTTTATTGAACGATTCTTCTACGGTGAAGATTTTTGTCGTCAGTAATCAGAATTTGCCTGTGAGCGTACCGGCTTTCGTAATGCTTTCGATTTTCGATTGCGTTTTCTCTCCAATGCGACCGTGAGAAGGTGTCCAGTGTGTAGTTTGTACGCGCTGAGTCCCAAATTTTCATGGATCTGGATTTTTGCGAAATTTGCATTTCCCGCGACAAGATTTTCTGTTTTCGCAGCGGTTTTCTGTCGATTCGTTTCTTTATGGCTTTGATCACTTTCGGAGTTCTCGTACTCCACCAGTATCCAGCACGATACACAAATTCTCGAGTGATTCCAAGCGGTTGCAACGTCCGAAAGATATCGCCTTTTCCCATGTTACATTTTAGTAGGGCTACTACAACAATACGATTTTCGATGTCGCCCCGATCCATGATTGTAAACAATTGATGCAAAAAACTTTTTACGTGGCAATAAAGCATAAATGTCAGCTGTCAAATCGCAGTCAAGATGAAATGGATGCGCCCAATATTGCATTCGTAATGAATACGTTTAGTTGTGTACCAATATTTATGAACGACTTTTTTTTATTTTGACTTGGACTACATTTTGTAGGATATTCCGTCATTTTCCAGATAGTGAATATTTCTTATTCATCATTTCACATATACTATCATTATACAATATATAGTTAATTTTTGGAATTCTTGTTGTGTGGTTTTATCGTATTAAAGTTTATCTGAGTAATTGTATTCTGGGTCCTTATATATACGAGCACTTGTATTTTTAAACCATAAATAATAATGAAATTCGAACAATATTTTTTTCTTTTTTATCAAATATAAAATACCAATTTCTCTGCCGCCCTTCAGTTTAAGCCACATCAAAAACAAAAAAGAACACAAGAATGTCTGAAAAAAAGTGCTAAAGAAAAACGTGCCAAAATTTGAATATAATAAAAACATATACTTACATACATACGTACATACTTCTACATATGCAACAATATGCCTGTGATGAATAGTAAGCTATAAAAAGTTCAAAAATCAAATATAACAACAGCAGTAGGCCGTTTAAAAGGAAAAAAAAAAAACAAATAAAAGTAGGATGCTCCAAGCGTACAAAAAATTGACAAACTCAAGTTACCTCTTGCCACTTATCAAAACAAAACATAAGGACAAAGTACAATATATAAGTAAAAATATTGTTTAGCTGTTGCGCACTTTCCAAAGAAAAACAAATAAAAAAAATGAAAAAAAAAACAAACCAGCAACAATTTGGTTATTGTTGTTGTTGTTGGCTTTCGTAATGGCAATGCTTCACTTAAATATGTTTTGAATGAGATCAAAATCATCAGATTCACCCTCACACAATATCTACATAGTACGAGTACAATATATATCCATATGACTATGATACGTACATGTACATGATTGTATTTGTATTATATAAGAAAGACCCTCATAATTATTATACTCATACTTGGAATCTTGTATATAATAAAAAAAAAGACACACACACAAGACAACACAATCTGTTGCGTCAATTAAATTTGAATTTTTGCCTCTTCGTCGAAGACAAGTATTTTCGCAGGAAATACACTCGAGGGTAAATCAAATTAAAAGGAGAGAGAGAGAGAGAAATATAGTAGAAATTGTTGCAAACAAAATAAATATTAAACAGCAACAATGGAGAAAATTATGAAAAAAAAATATTAAATAATCTGATGTCTATATATGTGCATATATACATGTTTATAAACTTGTACATGTTATGTATATAGAACAACAAGTATACGAAACATGTTGATAATGATGTTTGGAGGAAAAAGCGATTAATGTGGCAACAAATCCCTAAGTCAAGAGAATATAATAAGAATTGCAAATAAAAAAATAAAAAAAGATAATAGTAATAATAACAGCAACAATCACAACAACAATAACAACAACAACAAGAACATCATAAATGATAACTAACAACGTTGAATAATACGTACGTAAAGCAATACTAGTATATGAGTGTGCAAAAATATTTTCATGAGAATAATGTACAAACAACAACATAATATAATCAATTACATGTATAGGACTATAGTAGACCTATATGGTAGGGTAAAAGTGATGAAAAAATATGAAATATGAAAATCGAAGATGAGCAAAAATGCCTCTTTTTTTAATAACTTCAACATTTGACAGACGATATTATATTTTCTTCTCAAATATCACTAGTGAACTGAGTAACTCAGACTTTTGTTTATTCTTAAGGGGGAAGACCACTTTGACGGTTTGAAAATTTAATTCTGCATCGAAATACTGGATGGGATTTTTGATATTTTATAATTTGGATTTTTAAAGCACGATTTTGAGGCAAATTTTACAGGTAAAAATTAAAAATTTTTTATAAATAGCCACCATTTTCGTAAAAATTAACTTTTCAAAAAACGGCTTCAGTATTTCAGTGCGAAATTACATGGAGAATAACCTGCCTATCTAACTTTTGTTCCATTTATTGTAAAAAAGATAACTAATAAAATCATATAAAACATTTTATCATTGCAAGTTGTTTTAATGCTGAAAAAAAATTCCGAAAATACTTTATTTTCCGACAGCTCAAGGTGGTCTTCCCCCTTATTAAAAAAAAAAAGGTTCTAAAAAATTCAGAAAACTTTTGCTTTCGAAGTTTATGATTAAAATCATAAAACAAAAATTCTATAGCGGATCAAAGTTATAATATAAATTATATGGAAACAAAAATTTTTCATAGTATTCCATAAATTCAATTATTATATTATGGGATAATTATGATATAATAATATACTTGTATATTCGGTTGTTTTAGTGCATTTAATTAAGAACTAATTTTTTTTTGTGTGTGGTAGCGACCCAACCTAATGTGTAGTAAATACATGCACAGGCGCACAATTTGCGTACTTTCGTAGAATATATATAACATATATCTATATTTATTTGATTACATTACGAAAATATAATTTTAAAGTTGAATTATGTGTAAACAGAAACCATATAACATAATAGAAACCACCAAAAAAATAATGAAATGAAATGGAATATGGTTTGTTACTACCTTCGTAATATGTAGATTCTACGTAACAGATTCTCACATGAATATTTTTGTAATTTCATTTCTTATTTTTGCATTCAGGGTTAATTTTAAGAAATTTCTCCGAATTTCTCCGTGAAAGCACCTAGTAATTATTAGAATGTTATTGCTTTGGATAGCATTTACAAGGTGAATTTCTTGTAATAGTTTATTAAACTTAATTTTTTTCCTAACAAGTCAACCCTACTGTTTAATGTACATAGGACACATACAATGACGCGGAATTATCGTACACTTTAAGACCTCCATAACAAACAATACACTTCGACAACCATATTTCAGGTGTAAATTAGTATTATAGACAGAAATTATTCTCCGAAAAATTGGTGAGCAACATCTACTTCTTAAAGTAGCTCCCATCCAAAGTAGATGGATATATGAGACAACTTTTTAAATACAATTTAACATATCTACATGTCCAGAGTGTAATTCATTTCTTTGATCTTACAAATACTTCAGCACTTATCACTTTACATAATCGTACATGCTTACTACAATCATATATTGGGTGTTCGCTTACAAAATTTGACCAAAAATGAAATATTTTTTTCTTAAATTTGAAACGTGCTTTATTAAACCAAATACTTGTATGTGTCATTTTGATCGACAGCCTTTTGCAATTTTTGCGGTAAAACCGTTATTCCATCTATGTAGAACTTCTGGGGTTTTCTGAGCGAAAAACTGACCCAAGTGCGTTTTGCAATCCTCTACGGAATTTAAATTTACACCACTAAAAGAGTTATGCAGAGATCGAAACAAATAATAATCTGAAGGTGAAAAGGTCCGGGCTATATGATAGATACATCAAAACTACCCAGGCAAGCTCTCTTAGTTTCTGTCGGGTTGTCAAAGATGTCGGGTTATTCTGGCCGTTTCAATTGAATTGCTTGCCTCAATCACATTAATTGTTGACAGTACAGATTAGAATCAATCGTTTTATTCGGTTATAGAAGCTCATAATGAATAATTCCCTTCCAAACCCATCAGACACACAGCAATACCTTTTTTTTTATAACAACCCTGGCTTTGCCATCGTTTGCGAAGCTTCACCTTGCTTCGTACATCCTCTTTTTCGTACATTATTATCGTACGTGATCCACTTTTCGTCGTCTATAATCATTCGCTTTAGAAATGATTCCATTTCGTTCTGTTTTACCAGTGAATCGTCAAATGGAAATTTGGTCATATAAATTTTTCACTATCAATTCATGTATCATCCAAATATCGAGCTTCATTGTGTATCCAGCTCTCTTCTAATGGTTGATAAATGTTTAATGATAAATGACCAGTTCCCTAGCAACTTCCAAGCTGCTCATGTGCCGTTCTTGCTCAATTTTACCCATGATTACCCATTCGACTTTTTCAATGATTGGTTGATCAGAGCGAGGTGCATCTTTAATATCAAAAACATCAGATCGAAAATGAGTAATACACTTCTATTTTTCTATGCTATTTTTCTAGTTACAGCATCATCTTCATAAACTTCACAAATTATTTCAGCAGCCTCACTCATTCACTATTTTTTAAACGTGCATAACTTTTCACAGAATAATGCAATTTTAATAATGTCTTCTAACAAAATGAAGCTTAAAAGAAATTATACCATCTAACGACAATTTGTTGCCGAACTATTTCGAGCACTCAATATTTCTAAACCTTTGTATTTATGTTATGTAAAAAGAGGCAAAAAATTGACATAAGTATGTCTTGACGTAATAGACATATTTGTTGATCCATATAGAAAACATATACATATAGCACACGCGCACGTGTACTACATTAAAAGAATATATTTTATATCCATAAAGTTACACTGGCGTCTATAAGTACATATCCATTTAGAAGAGTTCATATACTAGACTGCTTGATAGCGTGTGAAAACAATTGTACTCATACTCATTAAATTATTTTGTCTATTCACGAT
Organism: Megamerina dolium; assembly: GCA_963854835.1. Lineage (NCBI taxonomy): Eukaryota > Metazoa > Arthropoda > Insecta > Diptera > Megamerinidae > Megamerina > Megamerina dolium. The sequence continues at coordinate 109,846,432 of OY978525.1, forward strand.
TAGTCTACAAACACTAACGTATCGTCATCATCGTACGATAAGTGTTTAAGGTTAAATCATCATTATCATAGACGCCGAAATTAATATAATTTCCTTTGACGACATCTCTCTGTGCACACGACCACCTCACAACAATTGATATGTGGTAGCATATCAATTGTGTTCGAGTATAGGTATGAAGGTTTAACTAAAAATTCAGAGTAGTTATTGTTTTTAGTCACGTTTCATTATTATTATTATTATTACAAGTACCTACTATTATTGTATTATTTTTTTTTATTATTCTTTTACATAATGAATTTTCTTAATATATTTTATTATTCTTATGTTTCAACTAAAATGTTACTCACATAGTGCCACCTACAGTGTTTAGATAAAGGCTTAGTCATAACGATATATAATTTTGATTATTATAATTATGATGACAATTATTAATAATGAAAATATTTATTTACATTCATACATATCTATTTATTTAAAAAAAAAATTCTTTTTGAGTGACTTGAATCTACGATAGATACTTACATAAGAGTGCTTGTGTGAATGGCAATGCTGTCATTTCCACATTTTTAAAGTATAACTTTGACTCATATATATGTAAGTAGCTATGTATGACACAGCATGCATTTAAAACTTTTTTACAATTATTTACATCTACTCATATGTAAATACATATATATTATTTATTTTACAAATTTAAATTATTTCAAAAATCTTTTTCATGGCACACAAGATAATTAAATATCTACTTATTTATACAAAGTTTATCAACAAAAGTAAATGAAAAAAAAAATAAAACAAACACAAAAACAATAAAATAAATAATTTTATTAAACTGATAACCGCATGACCAATAGCGCTCACTCACAAATTACTTATGAGTACATAAGAAGATAATTATTATCTTTAAGTAAATTCAAGTGTAGAATTTAATCATACAATTGTGCATATTTATTTGCAAAAATTGCAAAGATTACTTATAAACTGATAATAATTATAAAAAGATATAAATATATTTACTTATGTATCAAATGCCAACAGGTGAATGATTCACACCATAGACAACATGTCGTAATACATGACATAATACAATTTGAAAAGCTTTTAGTACCTAATATGGATGGCAACTAAACATACTTGAGTTGCCGCCACCTCCTTGTAAACATGTACCTTGAAAACCCTTATAAAATAGCTTTGAAACAATTTTCCAAAAAAATGATTCCACCAAGAAGTTTGCCTCTTGAAATCAACTAACACAAACAGTTGCTTTCTGCTAGGCTGGTGGATCTATCCTAGTGGTGGACACACATATATCCCACTGCATGACTCCTGCTACTGTGGAGGTAATCGGTTTCTACCAGCCTCTGAGGAATGACGGGTATAATCAGGATCGACGCGACGATACTGCAGAGAAAGATGCCACTGTTAAGGAGCAGTGTGGAGAGACGGCTTTCTAGATACAAGAAGAGAGAACACGAAAGACGGGAGAATAAGGAGATAGAGGTGAGTAAAGATAGGAGTAAGATTTGAAAATTATTCGAGAGATCAAGCGCCTTAGCGGCAGTTTAAATCCCAGAGCCTCTTCTTGTCGTGACAAAAATGGGAATCTGGGTACGGATGTCAAGAGTGTACTGAACTTATGGATGGAACACTTTCCCACATTATTGATTGGAGGAGATTTCTCGAACTCCCCAATCATGCATGATATTATAGACGTTCCACCAACCAACCGTGACGAAGTCAGAAATGCCATTTAAATGCTGAAAAACAATAAAGCTGCAGGTGCTGATGGCCTGTCTGCCATATTGTTTAAGACTGGAGGCGATGAGCTTTTCACCAGCATGCACCAGCTTATAAGCAAAATATGGATGAAAGTATGACTGATGATTGAAGGTTCAGTGTTCTCTGTTCTCTATAAAAGAATGAAGACTCAACACTTTGCGCCAACTACCGTGGAATACGAATTCTTCGTATCGCATACAAGATTCTGTGGAGAGCACTGTATGAACGAATGAAGCCTATGCTTAACAACCTGATTGGACCTTATCAATGTGGCTTCAGACCTGGTAAATACACCGCCGACCAGATTTTCAAACTGCGCCAAATCCTGGAGAAGACCCAAAGAGAAACAGATCGACACACATCATGTATTTGTTGATTATATAGCCTCTTTCGACGGTCTGCTAAGGGATTACCTTTACACAACAACGTCTGAGTTCGGTATTCCTGCGAAGCTCATTCGTCTTTTCAGAATGACACTACATAGCTCCCATTATGCGACTTCAAGCTTATTATTTGGCACTATCTTTAAAACAAAGTGTCATGTTGTTGATATATGCCGATGATATTTACATAATCGGCATGAACTCGCGAGCAGTCAGTGCAGCATTCTCAGGGTTGGGAAGAAAGTCGCGTCGAATGGGTCAGCAAACAAACAAAGAGACCCGGAGCCTTGGATAGCACGTCACTGTTGATAACTAGGCTTTTGAAGTAGTGAAGGACTTTGTCTATCTTGGAAACAGCATTAACTCCCGTAATGACGTCAGCCTGGAGATATTGCGAATGATCACTCTTACTAACAGGTGCTATTTTAGGCTAAGTAAGCAATGGAGAAGTCGAACCCTCTCTCAAGAAACGAAAACGACACTCTACAAGTCTACGACACTCTACATATGACACCGAAGCTTGGTCAATTTCCACCTCAGATGCGAAAATGCTCAGAGTTTTCAAAAATAAAGTCCTATGCAATATCGTTAGACCTATTTGTGTTGGCGACGGATATCGAACAAGGTACAACAATGGGCTGTATGAGCTGTATGACACTGATATAGTAAAGCGCGTTGAAATGCAGCGGCTCCGCTGGCTAGGTCATGTCGAGCGAATGAAAAAACCCGCTTCGGCTAAGAAGGAGTTATAACCGGAACCCGCTGGTGGACCACGCGAAGCGGCAGACCTAATAAATACTTCATCGTTTGCAATAGTTCTGCGCCCTATTGTTTTGCAGTAAAAATTAACACATATTCTAACAGTTACAAATAGCTCGAAAACGTCTTCCTGCAGTGAAAAAAACTAGTTTGGAACTATTGAATTCACTAGTTCCAAGGAGTTAACAACTAGTTTCACTTCTATTCACATTCCTTTGTCACAACTAGCGAATTTAACATAGGGATCTGATAGGCATTATCGATTGATCCGCTTAAGCAAATAAATAACAATCGATTTTCATTCATTGCATTATAATTCTCATGTACATATTCATTTAAATTATTTGACAATTCATCCATGATTCGAACCTGGGTACAGATCAAACAATTTATTTTCATTTATATTAATTCCCATCCATATATTTCGCAATTTAAATATATTTCAACTTCATAATTTATCATACTTTCTGCTATTTGCCGCAATTCGAATCTTGGTACCCACTGTTGTGGGTTCTAGTACCGTTGCTCTACCAACTACGGTAATCTGTAACATATTATTGTTGCGTTAAAAGCGAATCAATTGAAACTAAACATCCACTTTTATCTAGTTATTAAACTAGATCATTTATTCCAATCACAACAACATAATCTTACCAGATTCGTAGTTCGTATTGCAGGGCTTCTATACCTATAATACCTGCTGTTGTACTGTATGTTTATGAATATACATAAATACTTGAAAATACATGCGAATATGTATACCACATACACATTAATGTTGTTGTTATTTTGGTCGTTGTGCAAAAATTGTGGTTTTATTAATCAAAGTGTGAAGGTAGTTTAGCTCTGTCATATGTTGCTTATTCATACAACTCAACATGTATACAAATGAGAACATATCAACATGCTTCTATGTATGCATTCATATTGAATTTATTCATCAATTGTTTCTTGGCATTTCAACGTAAGTTTGCCGTAGAAGAACCTCAAGAACAATAAACAAAAAAATAAAAAAAAAATTAAATGAACCAAAAAAGTAAAAAATATAAATAAAACCGGTATGACGTGATGCTTTTGTGTACACGGTGTGGTTACTATTTTTATTGTTGTAGTATCGTACACTATGGCAGTTGTTATTTCATTATTTAGGTATTTTATTTCGTCTCATTTTTTTATTTTTATTTTCTATTCTGTTTTATTTTGTTTTTTTCGCACTCATATTTTGTTTAACAATTTATTCAGATTCTCTATACATGTGTTTACACATACATATGCATATTTTTCCCTAATAAAAGAAGAACAAGCAAATGAACGTACATACGAACGAACGAACGAACGATGAAACAAATAAGCATAGAGAGCAGCAACACTTATACGACAGTGTGTCGCCAATCTGGTTGATAATTCATAATTATTTTGCTTTTTACTTTTGTTGGCTTCAACTGTTGTAGCTGGTGTTGGTGCGTTTGTTTATTTGTTTTTTTTTTTTTTTTCTACCATTTGATTTTGTTTTTAAAAGCATTAGAATTGCGTTGAATTCTATTTCTTAGAATTTTTTGTTCATTTCCATTTAGTTTTTTTTTTTTTTTTTTACTTTTTACTTTATTTAATATATTTATTTATTTTGTTTTTATTATTAAGTCGATTTACGCCTAACTTTTTTTTGCAATTTACCATGAACATTTCGATGAATATGTTCAAATATTTGCATATGATGGATGATGGTAAGATGAACAATATAGCATTTTATATATAGAAAATTCATAGACTATAGGGCGGGTCATTTGCTTTTATTTTATGAAATATTTCGACAATATTAGCACAATCGAGGATAATACAAATTGGATCAACTCAAGTTTGAACAATGTTAAGAAATATTGAAGCTAAGAAATTAAGTATATTTTTGAATACGTTAGAGCTAGTTTCACATGTTTAAGTCATTCTCGATTTATGTAGTTATACCCGGCAACCGTGGATATACAGATTGGGTTGATCTGAGCTTTATTTGGTGAACTCTCGCAAATATTTCACAATTATAAATCGTGAAAATTTTAATCACCTACAGACCATTCAATAAGTTTGTAGGATGACACATAGATGGCGTTAGTAGAATTTTTTCCATATGAGTTTTATTGAGTTCTAACCTTCAAACGACACAATTGGTTCGTGAGTTATAGTATTTTGTGTGAAGCAACTTTTGTTATTGAGAAAAAAAAATGGATAAAAGCGATTTTCATGTTTTGATAAAGCATTGATGAAAAAAAACTAAACAATGTCTTGATAAACATTATCCGGATTCTGCTCCATCCAAACAAATGGCAGAAAAGTGAATTGCTGAATTTAAACGTGGTCGTACCAGCACAAACGATGCAGAACACAGTGCACGCCCAACTGAGGCTGTTATTCTAGAAAACATCAAAAAAAATCCACAAATTACTTATGAACGATCGTAAATTGAAGATGCACAAGCTAGCTGACATTGTGCAGATATCAGATGGTAGTGTTTTTTTACCATTTTACATGAACATTTTGGCATGCGAAAGCTCTGTGCAAAGTGGGTGCCGCGTGAGCTTACAGTCGACCAAAAATAACAATGTATCTATGCTTCAACGGAGTGTTTGGCGCGGTTAAACCACAATAAAACCAAATTCTATTGTCGATATGTGACAATGGATGAAACATAACTTCACCATTACACACCATCATAATCCAATAGACAGTCAGCTGAGTGAAAAGCAGCCTACAAATCGAATTCAAAACGAACAAAAACGCAACAGTCGAATAATATTCATCGACTATATATCCAAAAAGGAACCACCATGAAAAGCGACTATTATTGAGAACTATGTTGGACTGATTGAAGGCTAAAATCGCAAAGAAACGGCTACATTTGCAAAAGAAAAAATTGTTGTTTCACCAATGCACCGTGTCACAAATCGATGAAAACTCATGGCAAAATTGAATGAATTGTGCTTCGAATTGCTTTCTCACCCACCGTATTTTCAAGATTTAGTCCCCAGCGACTATTTTCGTGTTTTCAGATCTCAAGAGAATGCTTTTGTTGAAAGAAATTTAAGTCCGATGATGCAGTAATCCATGATTGAATCATATCAGAGACCGAATGTCTTTGTATGGAAGCTAGATGAACTAGTGTACATAGATTATCCATTTAGATTATTATCCATCAAATTATAAATAGAATATGAAGAATAAGTCTAAAGCAATCGCTACTCTTTGCACTTTTGCGCTTCGAAGATGCATCATGACGCTTCGGAGATGCATTGGTTAGCCATTAAATTTTCATATAAACAATTCAAATACGTACTAATAATACTCAACAAGTTATATACCAAATAAACAATCTGAATTTCTGACAAAACAACTGTTGCACTCATTTGAATGAAATTATTTTTCATATTCAATAGAGAAAACTATAAAAAGTGTTAAATAGTGAAATTTTTATTTTAGTTATTTTTATTTTAAAATTCTAAAATTTTGCCAGATAGCACGTACGAATGAATATATCTATATACATACATTTCATATAAGATACAATAGTAAATAAATAACGAAAGCAACAGTTATGAGAAATCAAAACAAAAGCAAATTGTCACAGTAATGACAGAATGACGAAAACAGATAACGAAAGTAGGTTTGCTTTTGTATCTATATTCTGGGAAAAGAAAAATCTTTATATACATACATATGTATGACTGTGTCTATAGTACCACAAAAGGAGCAACAGTGCCATATACATACATACATAAGGAATAGAAAACGAAAGCCTACGATACACATATACAAACGTAGATTAATAAAAATAGCATCAACAGGCGACAGAGCATCTATGTACTATTTCACCATGGATACAGATAACAAATCATTATGGGTCTGCTAGAAATGCTATACAGACAACTCTTATTTAATGTTTTTTTTTTGTCCCTAGCGGTTTCTCTTGTTATTTGCATAATTTGTGTAAAAATATGTTCAAGAAAAAAAATATTTTTTTTTATGTATGTGGGATAAGAATAAAATAATATGCAAGGACCTTCGATTATATATACATACATATTAGAGTACATGCATTCATATATAGAATATCTATTTTGGTAACTATGTGTCCTAAATCAATAAATGAAATGATAATTAATACAAGTATATTGTGTAAGAATGTATAGTAATAATTTTAGAAAATAATTAAGAAAATTTCTAGTTAGCACTAGGTTGAAGTAAAAAATAAAAAGGTAGGTTGAAGTATCATATCACGGAGACTTGATTTATTTCATACATTAGTGCCATTCTAAAAGAGACATTTATCAAATATACATTGGAGTACACCTTGGCCGATCTTTGTGAATATTTAAAGAGTGTCTTTTACCACCTATTCAGTTACTTACTTACTTAGGTGGCCATAACAATCGAATATCGATTTAGGACGAATATAACATGCTTCGCCAGTCATCTATGTTCTTCGCTAGCTAGAAATTCCAAGTGCCGTCAGATTCTCCAGTACTTGGTCTTTCCACCGGAGGTTAGGTCTTCCTCTTCTGCGTTGTCCTCCAGCGGGTTCCGAATATAACACCTTCTTAGCCGGAGCGTGTTCTTCCATTCGCTCGACATGACCTAGCCAGCGCAGCCGCTGGATTTTGATGCGCTTTACTATGTCAATATCGGCATACAGCTCGTACAGCTCATGGTTGTACCTTATTCGGTACTCGCCACTAACGCAAATAGTTCCAAAGATCTTGCGTAAGACTTTTCTCTCGAAAACTCCAAGCATTCGCTTATCCGAGGTGGAAATTGCCCAGGCTTCAGCCCCATATGTTAGGACAGGCATGATGAGAGACTTGTAGTGTGTACTTTTCGTTTTTCGGTAGAGGGCTCGACTTCTCAATTGCTTACTTAGCCCAAAGTAGCACCTGTTTGCAAGAGTGATCCTTCGCAATATCTCCAGTCTGACGTCATTACGGGAGTTAATGCTGGTAGACAAAGTCTCTTACTATTTCAAAACCGTTGTTATCAACTGTGACGTGCTGTCCAAGACCTATTCAGTACTTGTTGATTTGTTTGATACCAGCTTGATGCACAATTTGTAGGTTAATCATAAAAAAAAATATTATTTAAAATAAATAAAATAAATTTCAAAAATACAATCAAGGGCAACAGCAAGCTGATCAACACCTAACCAATAGTAACAACACCGAAAAAATCGAAAGAAACCAATGGCCATTAATTTGAATTTGTTAATAAAATATCATATGTATGTATGTGTTATAATAAAAATGATTTTTATTAAAAAAAAAATTCAGATTATCCCTCAAATAATATCATTCAGATTAAAAGTGGATGATAATGCAATATAAAATGGAAACAACAACAACAACAACAAAACAAAAACTAAATACAAAGACAAACATTCACATACAATCCCTACATATAAGTAAAATGAAAATCAAATAAAAATCACAAAAAAAGAAATACTATACATAGAATAAGCAAAACGAAGTACGAGTAAACCATTGTTGCGCTTCCTCATGGTGCTCTTCTTACTGCTATTATTGATATTCTTGCTGCATCATCAACATATATGAATATATTCATTCAATTCACACTTGTTTTTATATTGTATCAAGAAACATATGTATGTATACATATGTATATATACATATGTGTATACACACGCATGCATGCAGACAACTTAAACCAACTATAATGACAAACAACGTAGCCAGACAAGTAAACAGATAGTCAGACAGCCAGACAGACAGACAGACAGACAGACGGACACATAAAAATACCCATGCAGACCATTTCAATGATGTGTAAAGCATAGAATAATCCCCCCTTGTTGAATGTATATACACACATGTATGTATATACACATGTTGCGCTGTTTTATGCGAATGCGTATGCATAGTGGCGACCCACTCACATCGTTACATATACAATGTATTGTCTGTTGTATTTTCCAAATGACAACAGCAACCAAGAACCATCAAATAGCTGCAACATACTTATGCACGCACAAATTCCGATATACTACTATACTTACTATACATACATATCCATATGTATGTAGTCGGCCATCATATGCAAGACTGCATTTATAATAAAGAGTCTCTGATGTGCTGCGAACTGTGCTGCGATGTGTGGATATTTGTGATTGTGTCTTCTTCGTCATGCGTTGTGCGTGCGTTGGCAGCAACATCAGTTTGAAGTTCTATCTACTGTTTTACTCGTACTCATTCTCATCATCATTGTGTATAATGCAGAAAAAAAAACACATGACTATTTACTTATTCGATTCAATGTAATTTTCCTGTTCATATAATATGGCTGTATGTGTGCGTATAGGTAAATGGGACGCATATGATAAAATGATATGCTCTTATTGTGTAGCTGCTTCAAAAGAGAAAACAAAGAAATAGATACTATAGATGAGATAGATAGAAGACAATAACAACTGGTTGTGCTTATGTTTGGTGTGTTGAACAATTGAAGCAAGTTACTCGCTAGTAGTATTTCAAAGTGCTAAAGAATGGACACAACAAGATACATAAGAAGAATTGCATTGCAATAAAGACAGCAACAAAATGTGTATACATATACATACTTTACTTGGAAGACTTTACCTACGACAGCAACAACATCATCATCATCATCATCATCATCAAAAACAATAACAATATTGGCGACGACCGTTTGTCTGGCGGCGGCGTTTTCAAAGTGAAAAATTGACTTGTTTGTTGCTTGGATTTGTTGCTTTGCTTACAAGTGGTGAGTCTTCATAATGTCTTCAGATATCGTTGGCAATAATAATAATAATAATGATGATGATGATGATGATAATGTTGAATGTTGTTGCTGGTAGTGATGGTAGTGTTGATGCAATTGAGAATTACATTGTTGATTTAACAGTTTACAATGTCATTGGCATTTTGTTGTTGAATTTTTGAGTCGTTTGCCAAGAAATGTGCTGTATTTCAATATACATATGTATGCAAATTCATATTTATACATCGATAAGTATATCCATATATGTATATAAAATAAATTTATATGTGTGGTCATGTACTGCACATGTGGAAGTATGTACTTGCTGATGCGTTTAGGAAAATTGTATAATTAAAATGAAATGCAACTTTCTTCAAGTGACTACATAATAAAAAAAAAAATAAAATAAATATGTGGCACTAAAAGCTCCAAAGGGCTCATTGGCCGAGCTTCTCTTCCATTACTGTTGTGCGTCTTAAATTTGGACAATATTAGAAGGGACCTACTTATTTTAGCCGGTTCCGAACGGCAGAACACTTGTGACATCACTTTTTCTGAGTTTTGTCACAGAGTTCTTTTTAGAAGCTTTTTCATGGCAAGTTGTTACTGTCGGAAGAATTGCCAATTGCTTGCCGACAGGTGGGTACCATTCGAAAGAAAAATCTTATCGATATAAAATTTGTTATGCATCAGCCGGGGATTGAACCACGACCTACAGATCAGAAGCCGAACACACTAACCACTGAGCTACGGCACCCAGCGACTACATACTACATACTTATAATCATATATGTGAAATCATATAAATAGAGGGAGAAATGTATAAATAATTAATAATGGGAATACCGTAGCTTTTACACCATACACTATGACTGCCAAATAGACATTCATCTTAAAAAATACGCTAATTTTTCTTATCATAACATCACGCGTTATTTCAAGGATGTAAGGCTTATTCTACATTTCAAGTTCGTCAATAAATTGTCGACCAAGTGTGGTCATCCTCTTGCTGGCCAGTGCAGTACACTGGCACACTCCATGCAAAATCTGCAAATATCAGCATCCTCCCCTCCATCTTGCTGAGATGGTACCTGAAATTACCGTGTCCAGATATTAAAGCAGTCAACCAGCTAAGAGTTAACCGTCCTCAACTGAGAACCCTCTCCGATTCACTGTCCCTTGATATTCTCTACGAGGCTTTTGCCAGTCTATAAGTGGACAAACTCTACCATCTCGAGAGATAAGAGTTTCATTATTCAATCATCAACCTTTACCTTCACCGTACCCTTATTGAGAGCAATGACTGGCTCCAGCCTCTAAAATTCAGCTTTAGATCTTTATCTAGCTAAGGTGTCTGCATCTTCATTTTGCTCAATACCAATGTGTCCCTTCAACTATATACATAAGAGTAGTCACATTACTACGAGCATACCTATTAATTTTACGAACACATTCGAACGCCAATTTAGAAGATACTGTAGGTTGTTGATCACTGCTTGGTTATAGCTTGGAGCTAGCAATATTTTTTGACGTTGCACCTTGCAGTCCAGTAGATGATCTAGCGCATTCATTAAACCAAGTATTTCTGTCTAATATCAATACGTATCTTCCCAAATTCAGAATGCATTCCAGCATCCGCTCTGCCATTAATGAACCATCAGTGAAAATGCTGATGTCATTTTCCTTACATTCATCATATGTGAGGTCATCGTCAATGAGTACCCTATGTGACTTTCCAGTCACCCTTAGCTTACTTATTCCATCCATTTGCGCATCCTTCATACTGCTACGTACCGGTGAAGGATGTTCACGTGCCCTGTCTTCGTGCCGAATTCGTATTGGTTATGTTCAGACGTAATGCTGTTGATGCCGACGACTTTATAATATTCAAGTCCAATGGCAGCAACCACAGAAAGCTTTCCGATGCGTCTGGATTGCTCCAGTAGTCCCAAGACAATCCAGTCTTTGTAGTCTACCTAACTTACTCTTCGCGGTCTTTTGTGTGATTACGCTATTAAAGGTCCTACCACCGTTGTGTAGATTCAGTGCATTGCTCTGGGATTAATTGCCTTTATGAGACCATACACTCTTACACTGATACAATGCCTAATGTATATGTTGTTATATATAGATGTTTCATATACATATAGAAGGTCGTGGGTTCAATCCCGGGCTGAAGCATAATTTCAATATCGAAATGATTTTTCTTTCGAACGGCACTCAATGTATGAATGCACAAAAGTATCTTCATGGCAAAATAAAAACCTAAACATTGGTTTAAGGATATTTCATTACATCTAACTGATGTTATGTATTGGTTATTCTAATAGGTGATTTTTGCATCAAACAAGTTTCTACAATAAGTTGTTCATTTCATATGTTAATTGGTATGTACAAATTCGTATATATGTACTTACGTATATGCAATGTACTATGAAAATGAAGAAATGAACTACAGAAATGTTGTTTGTTAGTTTGTATATATTTTTTACACAAACATTGCCGATGTATTTCATAATCCTTACTTGAAATGTTATATGCCAAATATGTAGTTGTTAGTTAAGCATACACAATTTCCTAACAGTTACATATTGTAACCTAACATACTGAAATCATGTACTTGGTATAGATAAAATATGACAATATTACTACAGAAGTATACGATAAGAAGTAGACATTTTCAAAGCACTCTAGCCTAAGTTCAGATTACTTTTACAGACATTTTGTACAAGTGCTTAAAAAGGCCTTCAATAAAAATGCAGAGCAAAAAGGAGATAATTCGATTTTAATCATTTTGACATATAGTTCGACGTATAGTTCGTTCAATGTTTTCTAATTCTTTTTTTCTATTTTTTACATTAAGTCATTAGGCTGATGCGCCTGTCGTCGTTGGTGGTTGAGCATTGTAAAATAGGATTTATTAAGAAGTGAAAATTTATCGGTTAACAAAGCCAATGTGTTAAGAGTATTTATATGCATTTTTATTATTTAAATAAATTTGCTTTTTTTAATAACAGGTGTAGAAGAAATCCAGGTAGTAAAAAGAAATCAATTATTTTTCCGATAGATGGCTTTAGTAATCTGTATATCGCGTTGTATAAGATTGTATAAGTGCGATCGGGTTACGCTAGATGACGTTAGAAAGATAGGATTTCGGACTAAATAAACTTTTCAGGCAGTTTTGTGATTGCTTCACACAATGTTTTTTGAGCACGCATCATACGCCATATTTTACAGTTTTAGTTCGATAAAGGCGAAAACGCAAGCCAGACGGCTGAAAATGTGAATAGTCTTTATGGTCCTGATACTGTAACAGCCAATCATGTGCAATTTTGGTTTCGTCGATTCCGTTCCGGCAATTTTGATGTCAAAGATGCAAGGCCAATTGTCGAAAATATCGAAAAAATAATGAAAATCGTCGAGTATGACCATCATGTAAGCACTGTTTCTATTGCCCAGGAGCTAAAGATTGCACAAAAAACCGTTTGGAACCATTTAAATAAGGCCGTATACAAAAAAAAGCTCGATGTATGCGTGCCACACGAGTTAACGCAAAAAACCTCATGGACTGAATTTCTATCTGCGAATCACTGTTGAATCGCAACAAAATCGATCCATTTCTGAAGCAGATGGTTACTGGTGATGAAAAGTGGGTCATTTATGACAACGTCAAGCGAAAACGATCGTCGTTGAATCGCGGTGAGCCGGTGCAAACGGTGGCCAAGCCAGGATTGACGGTCAGGAAGGTTTTGCTATGTGTTTGGTTGGATTGGCACGGGATCATCTACTATGAGCTGCTCCCCTACGGCCAAACTCTTAATTCGTAACTGTATTGTCAACGATTGGACCGTCTGAAGGAAGCAATCTCCCAAAAGCGGCCAGCTTTTGGCCAATAGGAGAGAAATTGTGTTCCATCAGGACAACGCCAGGCCACACACATCGATAGTGACTCGCCAGAGGCTCCACGAGCTTAGTTGGAAGGTACTTATGCATCCACCTTATAGTCTGGACCTGGCACCAAGTGATTACGACCTGTTCCTGTCTATGGCGAATGATTTTGCTGGTGAAAAATTTGCCTCAAAAGAAGCTTGTGAAAATCGACTGTCCCAGTTTTTTGCCAATAGGAACGGAGGTTTCTGTGAGAGTGGCATCATGAAATCACCTTCAAAATGGAAACAAGTTATCAAACAAAACGGTGCATATTTGACAAAAATCTGATCATTCTAACTATGCTAAATAAAACCTTCAATTTAATGCAAAAATAATGGATTTTTTTTACTAGGCCTTATAATCTATATATCATAAGTTATCTCTTTCGAAATTGTCTTAATATGTCCGACTATAAAATTATTGACATTTAGTATTTATTAAAAATTTAATGCATCTAAAAACACACTTTACTCTACTAACAAAATTTCTCAATTACGTCTAGATACAAATTCAATATGTTTACAGTATGCCAAAATCAATCAGAGTGCTACAAATATATATTTGATTTATTAACATTAGCTTAATGGTACTTTTTCGTTTGCTCCATATACTCGTTGCAGTAGTGATCTATGTATACAGCTCTTTATTGACTTTAATTTTGAACAATCCATTAAGAGACAAGTTTAATGAAAATTAATTCAATAAATAAATCACTTTAATTTAACTTTGTCTATAACATTGTGATTTATTTCATTCTTTCAAAATGCAACTAAACAATAGAGATACCATTTAACCCTATTCTCAATATATATAATACGTACATTATAATATCAAACAACATTATGTGAATAGTATAGGTGTAGGTGTACGATTATTTATATTCTGGATTTAATTTAATCTTATTTTGTTCAGAATCTAAACATAGCATCTTACTACATACATCCTTACTGAACTCTATTTCCAAGTATCTCAATATCATAATATGTCCTTGCAATCTATATATTAACAAAAAAAAAAACATTTTAAAAGAGAAAACTCTAACAAAAAAAAAATTAAATAAATCTTATTTTGTCCTTCAATTCTTGATATAACCCTATACTATGATAATATGCTGGTATGTACATATACATATATCTGCATAGAAATATATATATACATATAAATAATATACTGCTCACATAACCAATTCAGTCAAATCAAGAGCACGTTTGAATGAGGGAAAAAGGCTTAGAACTTTGTTATTGTTGGTTGCATCTATTTATGTATATATGTACATCTATATACCTACTTTCGATACCTACACTTACATTTTGTTTTTACTTCGATGCTTCGATGCGCCATCAATTTAATTCAACATTTAGTTTTGTGTATTTGCTACATTTTATTACTACTACTTACTCTTGTTGTTTGTGTTGTTTTTGCAAATAATTTCTCTACCTCTTTTGGCATATTCATCTTTAATATCAGACTCATTTATATTGTGGGCCCCATCAATAGTAACAATAACAACGCCAAAAGCATTTCCCGGTAATACTTGTATCAACACACGTACACGTTTATCGTATACGTTTGTACAATACATAAAGTATGCTGTTGCTGCTTAATGTTTGTATTCAAAAAGTTGTTGTTGTTGTTGTTGTTGTTTGCTACAGTTGCCTTGGCAATCTCTATTGTTGCAAAATTCATCGTCGTCATCGTTACCACCATCTTACACCATCGGTTCGGGTATGGCCTTTTCACTATACACGACGTACCTATCTTACTTATGGATGTATGTATGTATGTGTATGTGTATGTGTATATATTTGTTTACATAAAATACATAAGTTATTCCATAGAAATGTTTCTCTTCTGCTTCGAGCCTTTTCTGCTTGTCTCGTCTTTGTACCATTCTACTTTGCTCCACTTCAATATTGTTTTATTTTTGTTTTTATTCTCATTTTCTTAACTTTATTGCATTGTAATATGTATCATCATTGAGCCATAGCTAACACCATCACCACGGCCATCATCAGCACTAACACCAAGACCATCCACATCACACCGTTCTCATCGTCATCATCCAACAACAATCGAATACGCAACATCAATAATACCATTTATATGTACTTGTACATTATGTACATTATGTACGTGTGCTTAGTCGAATACGAGTGTGTGTGTGTGTGTGTGTGTGTGTGCATGGACAATTCTTTGGCGCCAACTTGACGTATACAGTCGTCACCGCCCCCGCTACTATCTCTTTTCATTCATTCACTAGAAAATGTTTGCTCCAGCTTGAGACTGTGTGAGCCTGTATTCATGGCTATATGTTATATATGTAAATGTGTGTATGTATGTATGTATATACATAGTGGTATATATGTAACAAGTATCTATCTAAACATCTATTATATTTGTATGTTTGTACGTCTGTATGGGTTTACGGTCTTTTTCTTTTTAGTTTATTGTGTGGTTGTTCGTTCGTTCGTGTATTATTCATTCGCTTATTCGTTCAATGTAAAACTTTGATATACATAAAGTTGGAGGAGGAAGAAGAAAAAGAAATACAAAATTGTATAATTCTTCTAGCACCTCGATTTTCCTTTGTCTGTCTGCATATAAAGAATGTATGAATATTGTCTATGCTGTAAGTGTATATATATGTGTGTGTGTGTGTGTATGTGTGCGTGGAGGACAACTTGTATGTCTGCTTTCACAAGCACATCACATTATAATTTCTACAAGTTTTGTTTTTCTGTTATCTTTCTATTTACCTACATACTTATTCTATATTGTATTGTTGTATTCTTCATTTTCGTCTCGATGATATTCAAAGAAATATGTAAAGGATGTTTTTTTTTTGGTGTGTCATCTTTTCAAAATTAAAATGAAGCACATTTTAAAAAAATAAATTAAAATTGACCTGAATTGATGAGTCTAAAGAGAATATTATAGAGAGGCTTCATATCACACAATATATATAGATGAGTGGTAGCTTGAATGACAATTTCAAGAAGTAGGTAATTAGGTAAACGTCAAACGACATTTTATGATGCATAATACCGAGCTGCTAAACATGTATGCCCTTTAATAAGCTTCTGAACACTTATATCATGTAATCTGGTGTGGAAAATTCTATTATCATGACGATTTATAACGTTTGCCAAATATTGTAATACTTGGACTGCCCTAATTTTAAAATGATTACGGTTCGATTATTTCTTTAGCTTATACACCACAAAAAGAATGTATAATTCACTGGCTAAAAAAAATAATTCACCCTCTAAAGAATCTCCTATAGATTCACTTCACTTCAAATTTGATAATTTTATATGTTGATGCAACAATGAATCGCAACATTGAACAATAATAAAATGCCATGCTAGCCGGAATTATCGGCAGGTTGGATTTCGGTCCATTCATCAAATGTACAATGAAAAAATTAATTCTTTATGGATGAATGCGAATGTATAAATTTATGTGCCAATGCTCAAAAGTCATAATATTCGTGTCAATATATGTCACACATAAAAAACTCACGCGGATATCTATGAGTTAATCGCAGAATCAAGATATTTGAAATAAGACTGCATAATCTATAATACTTAATGTCCTCTTAAACATTGAATATCCATTTGAAAATGCAACATTCATAAAAGAACACCCTTTATATGCCTTCATAGTATGTATTCTTCACAAATATCATATTATACCTACACTATGCTGAGTAATGCTTTATCATAAATTTGGTTATATTTATTGTTGTTGTTGTTGTTTTTAATTCTCTTTCTTTTTGTTGCGCCCTCCATAAAATGCTTCATTGACATTGCTATATATCGTACTGTTTGTACTGTTTTGTTAAATCTTCCTGTTTAAAAGTATGTGTGCGTCGTGTATGTGTGTGTATGTGTGTGTGTGTAAATATTAAACCCATTTTTGTTATTATGATTATTATTATTGTAGTTGTAGTTGTTGTTGTTGTTGTTGTTGTTGTTGTTGTTTCTTTCTTATTAGAGACTTGTTACAGTGAAATCACCTTCTAAATATTTCGTTGCCACCCTCTTCATTTTTCTCTTGGCATTTTGTTGTTCTTGTTAGACTCGTTCTGAAAGTCTTGAAATATATTGTAGGTATCTGTTGAATTTGGATTTTATTTTTATTTTTCTTCTTCTTTATTTATACATACATACATACAGCGTTCTTTTGCTTGGCTTTTCTTCATATTGTTTCGCATTGTTAATGTTTTTGTAGCCTGTTGTCTTTGACGATGTTGTTTGAATTTTTGCTGGTGGTTTTATTCTGCATCCATATGACTTTTAGACATATTTTTCAGTATGCGATTAGCTATGTATGGAAGTGTGAGTATGCGGTTTTGTAACAAATATATATTAAATTTTCTAACATTTTGTTATGTATGTATATGATTTACATTTCAGACATTTTTATATTATGACTAGGTACGTAGTATTTTTAATATACGGTAAAAGCATCTATGTGATTCCGTCATGACTTGGATTATATGTAGATTATTATGGATTTAAAAAAGAAAATTATATTGAAATATAGAAATAATGAGAATATCATTAGCTTAGTTATTGTGAGCGAATTTGTTGGAGAAATAAATATTAAATAATTATTGATGTCATATAGGATACCTTAGCATATGAATTAGTATAGCATATGAATTAGTATATATATGAATTGTATATACATATATGGCCATTTTTCTCAATGCAATGTTCTTTAGTCGAAAAAATTTAAATTTATTTAACTTTCGAATCCGTTCATGAAATTTCTCTATAACTTCTAGTTCCTGGAAAACCTGCACTGTACTTAGGTTTTGGTTCCTTTAGAAATTCACAGTTTTTATTTCAAACCGCTTTTAATAGCATTCCTAACCAACTTTTTTCACTAGCAATCAAATATGAAAATAATCTCTCTAATTTGTTTGACTTTGGAGTGATTTTGTGATTACGATAAATCACTCTACACTCTACAATTTTTAAATTTTTTAATTTCTTGGGTTCATTTGAAATCGTTCTATTAAGTGTGATACCACAGAAAAGTAATAGGTGTCCTTCAACACCAAGTTCGTTACTTCGTTAGTCCGTTAATTGGTAGTTTTTATGTTTATTTTGTTTTTGTAAAATTATTAAATTACCAAACTAACGAATAATAAACTATTGATCAACTATCAATCTATTTTTTTCGTTACTCGTTAACACCACTTACTGATGCCGCTTAGGTCGATCGTTGTGCGGTCTCTTCATAGTTGAACATTTTACCAAACTAACAACTAACGAATTCACGAACTAATAAGATCGGTGTGAATATTAGCAATTATATTCCATTGCCGATGGTTACGATCGAATTGGCGCTTAAAAGTAGGTACAATATATAATTTGTAGATTCTTTATTTTGGATAAATACATCTAAAAAGGATTAATGGAATATTTTAGTACTACAATAATTTATTACTAAAATAAATGTGTACTAGAATTTAGCACTAAAACAATTTAGTACTAAAATAACAAAAATAATTTGGTACTAAATAATTTAGTAATAAAATAATTTTATACTGAAATAATTTAGTACTGAAATAATCGAACACCGAAATAATTTAGTACGAAAATAATTCGGTACTAAAACAATTTAGTACTCAAATAATTTAGTACGAAAATAATTTAGTACTCAAATAATTTGCTTAACTTTTTAGTACTAAATACCTTAGAACTAAAATACGTTAGTACTAAAACCATTCAGTCCTAAAATAATTTAGTACTGCAACAAATCACTACCAAATAATTTTGTACTAAACTATTGGCTTAAAAAATTGGTACTAAAACAATTTAGTACAAACTCCCTTTGGTCCCAATAAGGTACCATTTAAATTCAATTCTTAGGAACTATAAAAGGAAATTCTCCCTGAAGCTTTAAAACCGTTTAAAATCCAATCTAAAAGTAACTCAAGAGAGAATTATGTACATGCATGTTTTGGTATCAGTGAATCAAAAAATATTAAAAATACTTGAATTGCCAGTATTTTTTGATGTTTTTCTGTGTATTCAAGTTTTCGAAAACTAATGGTGATCTAATTGTGACATAAATGTGTGTGAGTGTGTGTGTGTGCTTAGTTTTTCGATGACAGCTACTTTTATTACCAAAAAGCTTTCAAATGCAGATGCCTATAAAAATGTATATAGACGAAGAATTGCGCCGTTTAAAATATCGTTCAAATTTTGGTCACATACATATGTATGTATTTATGAACTACATGTGTCAACGAAATAAAATCTCAGAAGATAACAAAAAAAAAATGTTTATTTGAGTGCCATATCATTTAAAAAATAATTTATGAAGTACATGCATATGCCTCATCATTATGAAATAATATTTGTTTTTTTATTGTAATATA
The DNA here is from genome assembly GCA_963854835.1 of Megamerina dolium. Classification (NCBI taxonomy): domain Eukaryota; kingdom Metazoa; phylum Arthropoda; class Insecta; order Diptera; family Megamerinidae; genus Megamerina; species Megamerina dolium. Next base: position 109,866,457 of record OY978525.1, read on the forward strand.
TCTCAAAACAAATATTAAGTATAGTACAATATAATCATATAAATATATGTATGTATATTATATAATTTTATATCCTTCAGTAGCTATCGTATGACGCCTACATGCTAATTATTAGAATATTCGTTTCAAGTACATATGTACATACATACGTACGCTTAAAGTATTTTCTATAAGCACAAAAAAAAAACCAAACACAGAGCGTCCGAATACAATGAATATTAATAATGCAAATTATTAATGGAGGAAAAAAAAAACAAACACGCACACGGGTATACATACATATGTAGATACGAACAAAATAATAGTCTTGAACTTGAACTTCTTCTATTTTTAATAAAAATTTGTTCAAAAAGCAAATATATACACAGACACACACACACAACACACTCAGTCACACTCATCCAAAATTATCAGCACGAGAGTGTACTAAAAATGCTTATCTCAACCAAATGGTAACAAATTAAACTTTTACTTGAAAACTACATTTTAATAATGATAATATTGTACATATAAATACTACACCCAACAACATCATATATGTACATACGTAAATACAATATATAGCATGCCTTACCTCATATCACATTAAAACTGAGTTACTTCACAAGCTAACCGCAAACAACAAAAAAAAAACAACAACTCTTATATTATATGTACATCACATTACGTAGTAGGTATTTAGTTATGTATATGCCTATATATATACTTTCATACATATTTACTATTTACAAGGAAGAACGTAATAATGTCACATACACTTACAAGCGCATAACAAACACATCACAACCATATATAAAGATAGAGAGTGTATATATCGTAGAAAAAAATATAATGAAAAGGAAAATGTGACAAAATGTGAACACTTTAATACTGAAATTATTTACAACAACTACAATATAAACACTACAAAAACAACAGCAGGTTACAATGGAAGGCTAATAGCACGAAAACAAAAAAAAAAACAAATAAAAAAGAAAACAACAACAATATAATTACACACAGTGTACATATGTTTGAATAGATGTGTTGGCACTCTCACAAGGGAATTCCCTCGGACTCTCTTGGTTCTCAATAGGTGGTGCTATGCTCTCACATTCAGTAATCCAAGCACATTTGTAATATATAAATATTTGAATATCAATATCCACAATCATAAGAGCTACTAATATCAGTGAGTTGCCACTTGTTTAAACATTTTGCCTAAATTGTAAAATTTTGCAGATTTTTACCAGATTCCCGTATTAATTTTTTTTTACAAATATTTTTAATACTTACACCGTAAATGAGATCAGTAAGTAATTCATACATAATTGAGATGTGCTTCATTCATTAAATAGTATAAAATTAATTTTCAAATTTTTAAAATGATATAAAACACATTTCAATTACAATGAGCTTCAATAAGTATTGGAAATTGCCTCATGTTATTTTCGTAATCAACAGACGAGAAAATCTGTTCAATTGTTTTCAAAAATGTTCTCATTTTTCCTGAAAAATTAAAAACTCATAGATTTTTACGATATTATAATAATGCCGTGAAGTCTATGTATATTGAAAATAACCTATGGTAAATGGACTAAATTTTGCCAATTTTACACAGAAATCCCAATCACTATATTCACCTAATTCACGGTTTGAAAAAAAAAACAAATTTAAAATTTTTTTTTGGTTAAATTTAATTTTTGCGAAATATGTTCATATCACAAATTTAGGGGAATTCCCTTTTTGTGGATACAAACAAATTTACTGGTCAGAGCAATTGTAAATAGCACAAATTTGGGGGAATTCCCTTTTAGTGCATACAATCAAATTTATTTGTGACAGCAAGTAGAATGTGTTAATATTTTCTGAACTATCCATGCAATCAGACGTGTTTGCTAAAGCTATTTTTTACGGCAAGTTTGATTTTCCAACGTTACATTAAATTATATACGTATGTGATTTAATAAAATAAACCTGAGTAGTTGTTCTTAAAAAATCCTTGATATTCACTAATTTCAATAGGTTTAAGAGATAAGGAACCAATCATCTATTTTGCATACGATCAATGTCTTTTTTTACACGGTTTTTTTACACGGGTTTTCCTGGAACCAATTACCGTGTAAAAACAGAATTAGGTGTATTATTATTTAGTTTTTTAACAAATTTCGTAAAGCCATGTTGATGATTCATGTTCAATCATAATTGTTGATTCATGTGTGACCCTTTGCAATTTAATTTTTTTGTAAATTGTTAAAATGTACAAAAAATAATTATTTACATTTGTATCAAAATGGCAACTATGCCTGCGAATCAATAAGAAATAATATACTTACATATCCATACAAATAAATATACCATTCATATCATTATGAACGGAAATGGTGCAAAAGAAATGAAATGATGACAATGGATTGAAGCGAATATATAGTTGAATGGACTAATTCAAAGAGCGAGAGAAATGTTGAAAGATGTTTACTTTCAATTTTCGTTATTTTGAACTCGCTCTTTTTTTTTGTGATTGAATTGAATTACTCTTTCAATTTGTTAATGTTAAAAGAGAAATATGAGTATAATATCAAGTGACTGTATGTTTAAAATTGTATCAATAAAATATCTATGTATAGTATACATAATTTTATACAACAATAATAACAATTGTATTACGAATGATTCAACCACATTATACTCAATTCTACTATCAATGGTTAGTCCATAATTTGATTTGAATAAATTTAATAATTCTTGTTGCTATTTGTAGGTGTTTGTTACAATCAAATTATATTACATATTCTCAAGGATTTATATGTGTATATACATATGTACGTAAATATAGTCTATTACAAGAGAGCCAAAGAGCAGTATTATAAGTACCCATATGTATAGTATTGTATATCTTTCTTATTTAAATGTTCAATGAAAACATAAGCATAATGTAGTTCCGTGTGACATTATAATACGTAAATAATTTGTAAATAATGAGCACTTGCGAATTATAATGAACAGAAATGAGTACGATACATTTACATGCACGAACATATTTTCACCATCTTTCAATCATATGTTCAATCATCAACAATTTAACTTTAGTGGGTCTTCGCAGTGGCTTTCATGTTATATTTATGCATAACATAATGGTATTGTTTGGAGTATCGATTGGTGAATGTGTTTATACCGATAATGCGTATGAAATTGTAAATGGGTAGCAGTGATATGGTGATGGAATGTACATAAATATATGATGGCGCATTATTATCATTCAAACAGTAAGGATTTCGTGTTGTTTTGTTGGCCAACGATGTTGATGATGATAATGATAATGATGATAATGATGGTGATAGTGATGATGATGATGATGATGAGTGTTTGGTTTCTATGTAATTTCTATATTTGTCACGTATATTACGTGCTTATAGTATGTAGTACCTACATACATACGTGCATGTACAAATAAGCACAAATGTATGAATATGTGTATGCATATGTATGCAAATATAGACTTGCACACGTTCAATATCAGCACCCGCATATTGTATTCGAGTAGATTTTCTGGATTTGGCATTCAATGGATACATATATGCTCAATAATTTTGCATTTTTATGTTTACACTAATATTTACAATAAAATGTATACTTTATATTGTATTTAATTATATCAACTTTGGTATATATATGTTACATGATATTATACATGAGTTTTTTTATACTCTAATTTGTATTATTTTCTTTGAAATGGCTCATTATGCAGTGCTGTGCATATGCAAACACAAATATACATTTGAATGTGCCTAAACATTTGTGTGTGTTTATATACATATGCACATACATAATATGAATGAATGCATTTGTTGAATTTCAATAGTCATACATATGGCTCATTAGAGTGCATTGTATTGCATATTTTGATTTTTTACATTATTTTGTCATATTTACTACTGTTTTTTTTTTTGCTGAAAAATACAAAATAAATTTTGCTCTGAATTATAATGAATTACGAAATTTTGAATTAATAATAATTTTGAATTTCAGTTTTTGCTATGAATTGTTTTGCTCAGAAATATCAAGATTCTGAGTATAATAAAAAAAAAAATAGAAAATATTCAATATTTATACGCAAGTCAAAATAAAAAAAAAAAAGAATTATAAATAATGTAGTCCAACTTTTATTTGCACTGAACCTATAGAATGCGTATTCGGATTTAAGTGTATTTGTTTTTCGATTCGAGTGTGAAATAGTCTTCAATTTTAAAATGCAATGAAAAAATGATATACATGTAGCAATTTTGTACTGAAAAATTATAAATTACAAAAAAAAAAACACTTCAAATCTCGACATTGTATTCATTTTGTCAAAATCTTAAAAACATATTTAATATTCATACAATTATCGTATTTCGTATCACATTTTAGCCACTAAACTATAAATATGATTTTGTGAATATTTCTTTTCGAACATTGACATACATATATGTTCTGTATTTAACCTATTCCTCTTACTCTTTTATATGATTTAATGTGTAACTGAAAGACATAAGTACATATAATCAAAATATACACGTCATTTGGATGAGTCAAAATGAATGCCACTGCCATCGACGTCGGCGTAAAGTTATTTTGAATCAATGGAAAATTCCCTCGAACATATTATATTACAATAAATACGTAGATATGTCAATAAAATAACAGTAAAATTAAAATACAAAACAAAAGACATAAATAATCTAATCATAACATTGTAGGCGATTTCCTTAGTCTGCAAATGACATTGACCCCGTTATCCCCTAAAGTTGAAATAAATATAAATCTTTGAAGGATTTGCATATGAATCGAATTCTGTGATATCATTCAGAAATATTATATTTTTTACCAATTATATATGACAATAATTGGAAAATTTATATATGTAAATTTATATACCGACTAGAGTTTACAAACTCTCGGTGACACTATAGATAATATCGATAGTTTCACACTACAGTGACAATCGATAGTTACTATCGATCGTGACAATGATCGAAATTATGCCACTCTTTTGATGTGGTCACCATTCTCTTTTGGAATGTATAATATTAAATTGTAAATAGTATCAACATATGCTAAATTTCACTTCAAGATTGCAGATGAAGACGTAATTGCAATAAAAGTTGCGTGCTTTTAATGCTTATACATTCCAGAGACTACTGTTGAATCGAACACACATTTTTAGCAAGTGTGGCAGAGTTATTACGGACCCCAAAAATATGAATATTCGAATATCTTGCAATAAAAATGCAGGTCTCAGCAAAGCAAAAATAAAACAAATTGATGCTGTTTCATTTAATCTCTTAATTTAGAAAACATGGCATACTTCCGAATATCCGGGATTAAATTTTTGCTATCTCTAAAAATCGTGAAAGCAAAAATAAAAAAAAATTGTTTTAGATTTTGGAGACGAACAAAAGTTGTTGATAAAAATATTCAAAAAAAATGTTTTTGAATTTTTTAGAGACGAAAAATTGTCCAAAATCGATATTTTAATTCCAGGATTTGCCAAAAATTATATTTTATTTTGAAATTATTGCATCGATATATCATAAAAAGAATTTCTATCGAAACTATCGATAAATATTGATAATTAGTAAAAAACTAATCGCGCACTATCGATGGTCATGACTATCGATAGTGAGCCTACTCTAATACCAATATATTTATATAAATACATGCGTGAAAGTATATTTAAGCAATAGAAGTATCATTTTCAATACTTGCCAAAGGCATGCTTAGTTATTATTCTCAATAGTATGTATGTATGTAGTACATATACAAATATATGTATATTTTTAGGGAATAAATAGTAAAAAAAAATGTTTCTCAAAATTATTTGAAATTATTTATATAATCAGTGTGGGTTTAATACGTAATTCATATTTACTTGTATTCGATCTTTCTTTCATTTGCAGACACTTTTGCATACATACAATATGAAAATATCATATAGATTCTGAGATATAATATCGTGAATATTGTTTGACAAAGAACGAAAATATAGATTGATTGATTAATTAATATATGCGATTTTATTACTTGCTTACATGCTTGTAACTATATTTATTGGTTGCATGTTTGCAATATACACAAAAAAAAACGTATTGTTCATTGTTGAAAATAACTTTCACAAGTTATTCCATCATATTACATATTACAATACATATAGTAAATATATATAGTACACATAAACTTTGACATTTTCTGAGGTAGCATCAAAAGCAAAATTCTTACTCATCTATACTGTTGATGATGATACAGACAGTAATATGACATTTCAAATGATTTTATATAAATTCAATAAATTAGGCACAAACACAGAAAAACCCACTGTAGAAGTACAGAAAAGAAAAGTTTTTACTATTTATAGCAATGTTCAATTTATTTGTATTTATTTTTTCATTTAGTATATATGTATACGAGTATATAGCTACATACATGCAACTGAAAAAGAAGTTTGCAATGCAATGAAAAATTGAAATAGTTTTTTTTATGTAAAAGCTCAAAGCTAATGATATTACTTTCATGTTTTTTGTCGAGAGTTCTAAGTAGGTCGATGTTTATTTAATTATTTGCTAAAAGAGATAAATGCAAATACTATTAATGCAAAGGACATGGAAATAATATAGAAACAAACTAAAGAACGATATGAAACTAATTTAAAAAGTAGAATGAATGAATGAAATTTACCTTTATCCTTTATCCATTTTGGTTTTTCAAAAACCCCTTTTTTCATAGTTGACCTTGCAGGCTCTAAATATTCCTTTTGGGTTAGCATCTTCTCGAAAGATGGAATAATACTATATATGAAAGTGACCAATAAATCCAACCAATAAAAAAAATATATATTAATAAATTACTCTTAACGATCATCCTAAAAAAAAACACAATTTCACTTATTTCATTTTTCGAGAAACCAATAGTCGCTTAAATTAAGCATAAGAAAATTAAATTTTATAGCAAAAACAAAAAAAAAATATAAAATAAATATAAACATAACCTTAATTAAAAATAATTATTAAACATATGTTTATAGTTTAAGAATGTTGCTGTACCGAATTCTTGGTGCATTCACCCTACTTTTTGCATACTCCTATGCAAAAACTTTTTAAGCCCACTATCAATTACTATAACTGTAAATATATATTAAAAAAAAAAAAAGTTTTTTATCCACAAGTAAATGCACAACTCCAGGGCAGGTGGTGTTGAAACATATTTTGTTGCTAAGAGACAACATGTTGCTTGAATATTTAACTCTAGCAATATGTGCGTAGGTACTTATGTATATTTCTTTTTTGTATACATATCACTGCAAGTCACATGTATACATACACCTCAAATGTGTCTTTAAGTATTCAGCGAATTGTATGCCAGACCCAAAGTAGTGTTAAGCCCACACATTCCTGCTTGCAATGCTTGCAAGGTATATACAATATTACAAATGAATGTGAATTTTACTACAATTGGACCAAAAAAAAAAAAAATATTTTACATGCAACATACAATTTGTATGTTAATAAATTATTTGCGTTTATATTTATTATTACATATAGTATACATGCATACAAAGCGATTTGTCATATATATATATATATTTATAGGTAGATATATAATATATACAAATATATTCCAAATATAGAAATAAAAATAATAGTATATTTTTATAGCACATTAGATAGATACAATATTTTCAATGGTTTTCGTAAACTTAAACAAGCAATGTGTAAATACAACAATGAATATAAATATTATAACTAAAAGCTTGCACAAAAATTTAAAAACAACAACAACAGCAGTATAATGAATGGCTATATGCGAACAAAGTCCACTACTACCACCATCATTAGCATTAAGAATTCAGCGAAACCAAACAAATTAACAAACAAAAAATAATCAAATAAAAATAAAATGTAATGCAAAAAAATTTAAAAAAAAAACGCTTTTGTGCAAATATATAAGTATGCATTAAATTACCCATTCGTTTATGTATGTATTTACATATACAATTTGTATGCATATGTAGCCATAATTTGTTGCAGGTTGTTATTGCTAGCATGCTTGGCAACGTCAGACTACATTCCGCAATTAAATTTGTTTTTTTTTTTTTAACTTTGTTTATATTTTGTATTTTTGTTGTTTTTTTTTTTTGCCTTTCAATGCAAAAACAAATCAATTTTGTTTATTTTTAATTTTATATAAGTACATATAAGTATTTTACATACAACTATTTCCTCTTTACTGCTCGAAAAGCAAAAAAAAAACAGCTTTGTGAACATTAGAGCCGGACGATAAAAATGTTGGAAATATCTGCATCAAAATTGGGTGTATATATTAACTTTGACATTATGTAATCGATTTGTAGAAAAATGCTGAAAAATTTTGTTCTCAGATTTAACTCTTATTGAACACTTCATACAATTAAATCTCTTGAAAATTCTTCTTTTTGCATTTGAAGTATTTTATTATTAATTGTCAAAATTTTATGGAAATACAAATTTTGTTATTATAATTTGCTAATTACATTAGCAGTGTTTTATTTGACACTCGTACATAGTCAATAAAAAAATAAATGCATGGCAAAATACCAACAAAGGTGCTAATTTCAGCGCTTAACTATAGATGCTAAAACACTTAGAATGCTCGCTAAGCTTAGTGCTGCCACTTACTTTTATTTTTTTTGTGCTGCACAGGGATGTTATTGGGATGATATTGATTAAACGTCAAAAATGTTATAATTTAGACGGAAAAAGGAAGAATGTTGCAATATAGCTATTTCACTACTTTTGATAGATTTGTGATGCATTTTTTATCAATTAAATAATTAGAATTTCTTCTGTTTAAAATAGCGAGTTGTCGAATAAAATACGGTTAATATTGTTTGAGGAACAATCAACAACAATTGAAAGGCAAGATATTCCAGAATTTTCAGAAGTTTTAATATTATGAACAAAAAAAAAATGGAATATATGGTATAAGTCTGAATTAGTGAGATTTCTAGCCCATTATGTCGTCGAACATCAATGATAGTTGAAAACAAAATATATTGATCACCAAGACTTTCGACGTTATTTAATATCTGCAAACCGGACATCAAACGATGAAACCCATGAAACCAAAAAATATTCCATTTTAGCTATTTGTAGGATAGTCTAAAGAATCTTTTCTTTATTTAACGGTAATTTGTTGACACGTGAAGCTTTCAATAATCATAATTAATTCGTATGGGAAACGACCCAACCTAACATATGTAGATGCTTTATGGTTACAGCCCTTACATGCAACTACATATTTACTTAAGTATGTAAGTAAGTAATTGCACAAGCATTGGTGATGTGCAAAATATAATTTATTTGTGTGAATTATGAATGTTGATTCTTTACTGAAACTGACAAGCTTAATCACGACAGATGATCACACCATCACTTAAAGCAATAATTTGAAAATAATATTAAATTTGTTGCAAATACATATGTATTTCGATATTAACAAATTTGCATCACGTACTTATGTACTATAAAATTTATAAGCAGGTACTGAGTTACTATATATACCAAATACTGTACTACAACTTCTTCACCCATACCTAAATTATATGAAATTACGTAAAATATGTATTCTTAGCTACATACGTTCATTGTTTTCTATTGTAATGCGGTCATTCTGTCTGTGTAAACTGTGAATGTACCGGATTTCATGAAATATATGTAGTGAAGATATGTACATGTATATTAGGGTGGTTTGTAAAAAAAATTTTTTGAACCAGTGCAAAATTTTTTTTCCGATTGGAAACAAATCTACTGTTGCCAATACAACTTTCCTTTTTGAAAAAAAACATTTTTTTTGAACCACACTAGCGTACTTATAATATATAAGTAGAATATCAACATGTAATACTTATACATAATATACACAATAGCATTATGTTTGGCTGTGCAATATTTTTTGAATTCATTTGTAATATACTAGAGATGCTAATTTTGCGGGCTTTTTGACATCCCGAGAATTACGAGTTTTTTTTTAAAATACCGAAATTAAGTAACAAAATTAAAAAAATTTTCAAATTGATCAAATCAATGATTTAAAAATGATTAAAAATATAGTTTTATTGTTAAAAATACGAAAATTCTAAAAAAAAAAAAATAAAAATAAAAAAATAAATAAAAATCGAAGAAATATTAGAAATAACAAGTGAATAAAAATTTGGAAAAAAATAAATACCATATATCTCATGAAAAGAATCAAAATTCTCAGGCATATAAAAAATGCCGTAAAAATTGGTGAATGCTTCAAAAAGTTGAATACTTTTATATTACATATAAAATGTAAAGGCTTTTTCAAGTTTTCAGATAAAGTTAATTCCTGGCATACGATGTAGATTTTATTTTTCAACTACAGAGTTTTAGTTTTAGAACAAATAAAATTTAAATTTAACAAAATATTAAAATCAATCATCAATTAATAATTAACAAATTAATTCTTTTTTAATCTTCGAAAATTACAAGCAGTCATAATTTCTGTCTCTCAATTCAATTTTAAAGTTTCAATTTTAAAGACCTAACAAAAAAACAACAAATTTAGGAAGATTTTCCTAAATTTCTCAACATAATTTCTTTTCAGGTCTATACATTATTCTATAGCTTCGATACTCTGTTTTTAGTATGAAGTGTCTAGCTCCACCACTTCATTATTTGCAAATCTTCTTCCACCAAACCATTTTTTTTCAAATTTGGAAATAGAAAATAATCCAAAGGAGCTAAATCTGGCGAATAAGGTGCGTGCTGAAGCAATTCGAGCTTTAACTCATTGATTTTGGCCATCGCAATAGCGGTTGTGTGAACTGTTGTTTTTGTTCTATTGTGAGCAAACGCCGCATCCATCTTGCACACAGCTTTTTCATCTCCAATTTTTCAATATACGATTTATAGCACTTATTGAAATGCCTGTAAATGCATAGCTCACGCACCTTCAGCCGGCGATCATCCAATATCATTTTGTGGATTTTCGACCACTACGGTATTCGTCTTGACAGCTCGTATGACCCCGAAAACATATGTTTTATAAGGTTGTCACTTTTCACCAAAGTAATTTTTTTCAAACTACTGCCGCCATCCGTATGTCAGGTCTTGTACTTCTGGGACCGCCCTCGTATTATAAATTAATCCTTTGCGGTCTCAGCACTTGCAGATTAAATTCCTGCCTAATAAATAATAGTTCTTCAGAATAATTTTCAAACTTTTTTAAACGTATCCCGAAAATGCTAGGTTCCATCGCAGCTAATCACGTGTTTTTGGGAATAAAATTCAATTCACTTCGATATAAAGACATTTACCTATTGAATGTGTATATGCATTTTAATAATGAATATTATGTGGCCCTCCTTTAAGTGAAGGAATCCTCATTTATTGTACAATAAAATTATAAAAATTGTTAAATACTCGTTATTTTTGAAATACTCGTTATCAGACAAATCCGTCAAGGTTAGGGTGTTTTAGTTAGCTTCTAAGAGGTTTTAATATGTATTTTTTCATTATAAGAACAAATTCCAATAGAGGGTTAATAAAAAGTTCAATAATTAATGAAAATATTTGCCTTTATTCAATGTAAATATTTTCAAATTTCCATTAAATAAAAATAAATCATAACCACAATATTAATTACTTAATTTGACTGAATTTATATTGTAGTTAGGTGTCTATATATGTACAATATGAAAAATAACTACTACAACACAAACACGCTAATTGGTTAATACTCTTAACAACTACAATACAGCGAACTCAACAAAAACTAATATGACGCATTTTTATACTTTTTACTTTCATTTTGTGCTTATTACTTAGTTTGTTGTGGTTTATTTTATGCGTCATACATTCTGATTGTCATATTGAGATATTTATATGTCATGCCTATACACTTTTAATGTAATTCAAAGGTAACACAATTCAAAAGAAGCGTACATATGAATGTATTTTATGGTAGCATGGTAGTAGTTATATGCGAATATAAATATAAATGTACGAAATATGTAATAGGTAGGAAACTATAACATTTCAACTTATCCATAAATATACTATATATATATATATCTATGAACCTAAATATTTATATATAAACATATACATATATGTTTGTTATAGTTCGCAAGAATTTCCAATAAAGATTGCTTATACACATATAATTTGTATGAAACTTACGTGATGAATCATTGCAAAAGGCCTTTGGCATTAGAAAATAAATGAATATTGATATATGAAAAAATATTTGCATGTAGAATTTAATATTGAATAATGACAGTGCAAAAAAAAAAAATAAAATAAAATAACATAAAATATGAAAGGCTTACATTAGGGTGTTTCAAACTTTAGAAATATTTTGTACATATGTTAACCAAGCAACGAGTTAAGCAACCTAAGAACATTTCATATATAAATTAGTTGAAAAAAATATTACAAGTTTCAATTGCCATAGCTTTCAGGAGCTTTTTTTATAAAAAAATCACCAATATGTTTTGTGAAATTTCACGCTGTATTGCTTACAGTAGAAAATTGATCATTTGTATTGATATTACAAATACTAAAAGGGAACAAAACTGAGGAGGTGCCAAGTTTTCTACATTGTAATCTTTTTCTCCCATACAAAAATTGGACCACCTTAGCTTATATGTGTATACGTATAGGGTATTTAAACGAGAGGTGTCATTTTAAATTTAAAAAAAAAAACGCAATTTTTTGTGTAAAGAGCTGATCATTTTATTTTAATCTAAAAATACAAACTCTGAGGTTAATAATAGAACACAATATCTGCCAAATGTCCCACGAGATTCTTCTTGTATAAGATCAATCTTTTGATGAAAATTTTCATCACATTTTCACATAATTGATAATCCAATCCAATCACTGAAACCGTCGCACGAGCATTATTTTCACTCCTAAAATCACACCAAAACTGTCACTCGTTGTGGATGGAGATATTGCTCGATCATTTATCTTGGATATTCGCAACTCCAGATGTGACAGTTTTGCTTATTCACTTACCCTGACAGATGAAAATGAGCATCATCACTCAAAATAATTTTATTTGAGAAATCATGATCTTCTTCTTCCACTATTTCAATGCGATATTCATATCTGAAAATCTATGGTTTTTTTTTTGTCAATTGTTTACGAATGACAGTTATATGTCGACATCTGAAAAAAATAATGGAAAATTTCAAATGACACATCTTGTTGAAATACCCTGCATTTTGTGTTTCTCGATACACTACCATATGTATGGTACAATTAAATTACTCATACTCACTGCTGTTGTCAAACAGTACAAGCACTTCAATTAATTGTATTTATATAAAAAAAATTTTAAATCACCAATCATAAATGTAGTATAGTAATTAAGGTTTTTTTTTTATTAAAAATTATATTTTTTTTTTTTACTCCATCGATGAGATAATGTACATATACTCAATTTTATTAATTAAATAATTAAATCGAGGCAGTATATTTTACCATGGATATTTATTTTTAATGCCATATAAAATATGCTCGATTTTCTGGTTTAAAAATATTAACCATTAAATAATTTTAATCCTTTAATCTATTCACATATAAGGCGGTAATCGGTATGGAATAGAATATAAATTTCTTATCAAAATTACCATGCGAGTCGATGTGACCATTAAAGCATGCCTATTTGTTCGATTACTGACAATATTTCATGCGGGCAGAATCGTATAAAAGCCGATCGAAGTTAACGGTTTTTTATTTATTTTATTCATTATTAATAAAGCAGTGTTTGGCTACAAAATGGAGCTTATGTGCATGAGATAAAATAAAATAATAGACAAAAACTTGCGAGACTAAAATCCTAAGACTTAATTCGGAGGGGGAATCTTCACAAGATACCGTCATCTCCGACGTCATATGGGATTCATACTGCCCGCTAAGGGTACACCTCATTCGAGACTCCGCCCAGTCAATACTATCTTACTATGCTGGACTCGAGAAACAGTACGCCTACATACTAAACCCTTAACTTTGATTTCTATAGCGAATTATCAGACCTGCTTATCGGCTTACATCAGTAGTTAGACATTTGTAGTCACATGGTCATGATGGCCTAAGTTCTTTGAAATATGCATTGCTCAAATTTGTTTATGTGTGTGTGTATGTGAATAATGTGTAAAAAAGTAACAATTATTTAATGCTTAAAAATGTAGACAAACATAGCCATAGATAAAAAATATAAATTCTTGCAACATATGTGCGTGCAAAAAAAAAAAAAACAAATATTAATAAACAACAGAAAAATTAAAAGCAATCGTTTTAAAATGCGCGATCACAGCTGCATGCATACTATATACTCATGTAAAAATAAATAATAAGCACAAATTCTACTACTACACGATGTACATACATATGTATACATATATGTATGAATGTGAGAAAAATAACAACGATAACATTAATACCACCTGCTGACTATAATTCGTTCAAAAATCAACTCTGATTTCAACTTCAAGACGCCAGCCAGCAGATCAGCTGCCTTTCGGTTGTTGCAGTCGTCGTCGTCATCGTCGTCGTCGTCTACTACAACTATCGACTATGTAGTCTGTCTGACTTCCAAGATGAAAGCAGCCAACCTGCCACTTGTTAACGTTGACAATGTACATGTGCTTACAATATAATATTACTACATCAATACAAATACCATCATCTTACATGCAGAAATATGTAGATGTATATGTACACGTACACATCGACCAACCTCCTTCATTTCTTATTACTTCCATTTCTTATGATTTTTTTTTTTTTTTTTGGTTTTGTTTTGTTGGTCATCTTATTAAATTTTGTTTTTTTGTTGTTGTTTTTTTCTTTGCAACACATCACATCACTTCCCAGCAACCAACCGACCATTTAATATCAATATTTATATGTTTATGTGTACATACCCATATACATAATCGTATGAATGTACTATATAAGTACATATTTGCACGTTATAGTGTATATACATATATATGTATCTACATTGTAGTTGTTTAATGGGCAGACATTCAATGATGAGCAATCGCTTTTGTATTTTATTCCAGCAACAGTGCCCATTAATAAAAAAATATAAAAAAATAAAAAAATAAAAACAATGAAATATTCGTTTCGTTTTAACAACACAACACAAACGGAAATATGGACAACGTCAGCCAGCCACCATCATCATCATCATCATCATCATCATCATCATCATCATGATCTATAATATGTATAATGAATATTATGAATGATCATATAGTTATTTTACTAATGATCATCACATCATTTTTCTGCAACGCAATTGATGGCGTCATTTTTTCACTACGTTAGTTGCATTTTAAATCCGTGATCATCACAATCATCATTATACTACCAAACTTGTGCATACATACATACACATATTTTCTTTCTGCGTTTGTATGTATGCATGCATAATAACAAAAAAGAGTTGATACATGCATCAACAATCACTTAAACCGGATTGGTGGTATACGAGTGCCTACTATGTGCATACTATGTATGTCTAAATATATATATGAACGTTGATTGTTCATTTCTTGTTTCATCTACATACATGCACATACATACACATACATACATACATACATACATACATGCATACATATGTTGTCTGTTGGTTATGGCCGTTGCTGCTGTGTTGGCCCGTTTAAAACTGGTTGCAATGCAAACATGTGCAAAAACCGATACAATATCATTGTTATTGGCATGTTTGTTTCTCTTATGCGCGGCTACAGTCACTTTTTATTATTTTATTACATTGACTAAGGCTGAGGTTATTGCTGCCACTGTTATGATGATGATTATTATTATACATCTATACCATATATATATATACATATATAAATATATTATATATGCTACGAGTATGACGTTTTTATTGTTGTGCACATCTCATGAGGGAAGCCTCAATTTCTTTTAATTTTATCTTTATTTTGCTTTACTTCACCACTGCTGCTACTTTATTTATTATATATATATTTTTTTAATACTTGTACGATACATTTGTAGTTATGTACTCTACATATGTATATAGGTATTTACTTTCATTAATATTATTAATTGCATCCACTCATACATATAAATAAATGTACGATTCATAAGTTTTACTTATATGTATTTGATGCAATACGGACATTCTTCGTAATTTCATCAATGAAGATTATATACATACATACATATTGTGTGTATGAGCATATAAACATATAAAATTGAAAAAAATTATTACTTAATATAGATTTAAAATTGCATTTATCTTTGGATTTGAGTAAACTTTGTTCGATTATATAGTTAGCTCATTTATACCTGACGAATACATTTCGCTTACAGTGTAGAATAAATTACATTAAACCATAGAAAATTCAAATGTCACAATATGTTTAGATATTACGCCCGCGAGAGTTCTTAGTGGTTTAAATTTACAGGTTTTACAGCACTTCCGTGTTTCGCAACATTAAGCAACATTGTTTCAAACAGAGGTCGAAATATGAAACATTGCCAAGATATGAAAATGTTTCATCTGCAGAAATTGTACGAAAAAGAATTCTTATTGTACAGGTGTTGTTCAGTTTGTAATCTCCTGAAAATCTACATAGTTATATTCTTTTCTTAAATTATTTGATTGAGAATTCATCATCAATTTTTAACTAACAAAACAACAAATTATATCAATAATTTTTTCTAGCCAAACATAATTTAATTTATTAATTTATTTTTTTTTTCGGTCAATGCAAATATGCCGGCATACAAGGTCCGACAATTATGTATTAAGACTCGAACCATATCTCAGCAACCAAGAGCTCCATCTATGTGTGAGCTTCAACTTTCCTCTACTAACTGACAAAATTTCATGGCATTTGGTTGACATTTAATGTTTATTGACATTCATTTTACAAAACATGTGTTCGTTTGATGTTGAAATATTAACATGGAGCAAAGAGCGGTCATTAAATTCCACATTCGGAATGATGCAGCAAGCGTATGGCGATGCTTGTTTATCAAGATCAAATGTTTTTATATGACATAAACGGTTTGTGGATGGCAGAGAGTCGCTGGAAGATGAAATAAAAGAAGGAAGACCAATTTCAGTGCGGACGCCGGAAGCGATCCAGAAAGTTTGTGATTTTATTACAGAAGAGAAGAGGCCTTATACATCATCAGAGAAACTATCCGACTCATTCTTCAAGATGGTTTGGGCAAAAGAAAGGTCTGCGCCAGATTTGTTCCACACACATATTGACCGAGGACCAAAAATTAATGAGAGTCTGTCATTCTAGAGACATGGTTGCAGCTGCAGAAAATGATACTGAAAATTTCTGAAAATAATTGTTACGGGTGATGAAACATGGTGCTTCCAATACGATCCAGAAATCAAGCGTCAAAGTGCGGAATGGAAATCAAAAAACTCACCACAAGCCAAAAAAAAAAACACGAAAAGTTCCATCAAAAATCAAAACAATGCTCAACACATTCTTCGATAGCAAAGGAATTATCCACAAAGAATTTGTTCCAACTGGTCATACAGTTACTTCCGCATGTTTCCTCGAAGTTTTGAAACGTTTGAGGTCCAGAATACGTCGTGTTCGACCAGAATACCGCGATCCAAAAACTTGGTCTCTGTTGCACGATAATGCACCGAGTCATACAGTACTCATTGTTCGTCAATTTTTAGCTGTGTTAAATCACCCGCCGTATTTACCTGATTTGGCACCGTGCGACTTCTTTTTGTTCCCAAAACTGAAATTGGAGTTGAAAGAATGCTTTTTTGATGACATTCAGACCCAACGGTCTTCGACAAGGGCACTGGAGGCAATTTCGAAAAATGAGCTGGAACACGCTTTTGAATCATTATTAAATCGAATTGAAATATTAGCATATATCGTGTTTTAATTGTGTTTTCTAGAGGCATTGCATAACAAATTTAATATCGAAAAGATTTTTCTTTCGAACGGTACCCACCTGTCGGCAAGCAATTGGCAATTCTTCCGACAGTAACAATTTGCCATGAAAAAGCTTCTAAAAGAACTCTGTGACAAAGCTCAGAAAAAGTGATGTCGCAATGGTTCTGCCGTTCGGAACGGGCTAAAATAAGTAGGTCCCATCTAATACTGTCCAAAATTTAACACGCACAACAGTAATTGAAAAGAAGCTCGGCCAATAAGCCCTTCGGGGCTTTAAGTGCCACATATTTATTTATTTTTTTTTTAGAGGCAGTCTTAATACATAATTGTCCCACCTTGTATACATATACATATTCTCATCTTAATTGTTAATAAATAAGAATTACCAAAATTCTAATATAGTATATTTCACTTATCTCTACATATTACCTATATTTTATTTCTTTCAATTAAATTTTCAATGAAATTCCATGGAATTTCGTTAGAGTATTATAACGTCATAGCGTGTCGAAAAATCACAATTAGCACACTCGTATTTGTGTGTTGTGTTCTTCTTATCCATATGTATATAAACACACATGTGTTTATATACATATTATTTATGAATATAGACACTTTGTTGCGATTAATTTATTTATAAATATTATTATTTTTTGTATTTTTTTCGTTCGTTCGTTCATTTCATTGTGTTCTGAGATTACGAACGAATAGCTTTTTGTATTGTTTCATTATTTGTCTAAGCTAATATGAGACCTATATGATGATAATATACATAAATGTATATAAATATAGTCAAATATGCTTATAAAGAACACATCATAAAATATTATTGTATTATTTTTTTATTTTTATTTTTTTTTATTACACAAATCTAACGAACTTATAACGAATTTATACTTAATTCAATCGCTTGATATGTATTGCGATTAAATAAAAATGTAGAAAATTGATTTTCGAACTATAGTTGCTTCTTGATGATCGAGTCTCTTTTGTATAATCTGGCACTAATTTTTTTGAGCACTTTGACATTTTAGATAATTTAAACAATACGTCGTATGTAGAAAGTAAAAAGTTTACTGACTGCGATCTGACTATAACTATAATATATACTAAATGCCCATGAGCTAATTGGTTTTTATCCTCTAAAAAGAATTAATAAGTTTAATTAAAATATGTAATTTCAATAACATCCATTTGACTAAACATTCTCAGTTAGAATATCATTTAATAAATGACAAACGAGTCTCATCTAACGTCTATCTACACTAGGCTGGCTGTCTGAATGTCGCAATACATATCGAGCGACCTACTGATACTCATATTTGACTTGTTCCACAAACTTTACTGTATCGACGTGTCTACAATCATACACGCTTATTTATACGAATTAACACAGCAGGAGGTAAATTAGTTACCCATACATGCGTACATTCAAATTTTTTTTTTTTTTTTTGAATTGTACATATTTTAGTCACTGTGTTAATATGACATTAAACACAGAGAAACCTGTTTTAATCAAGTGATTAAATAAGAATTTTATAATACGATATGTATGGATAGCAATAAACAATAACAAATAAACAAAATATTTTATAGAATTGAAATTTTGACACAAATTTACAATATGCTTTAATTGCTGAAATTTGTTGAAATGAATTTTTTTTTTTTTGGACTTTGTTGCTAAACATTTGCAAACGAATGAAAAAAAAAATTGTTTTTTTTTTATTTTAATAGCCATAACAATAAGTAGTTTTGCTTTCAAAAATTGTTTATGAAAAAAAAAATATTCTTTTTTTTTGCAAATTATTTATAAAATTTATGAACATGGACAGCAAATTGATTTAATAAAAAAAAAAAAAAAATTAATTCTCAATTTACATACATTCAAACAGACACTTTAAACAATAATTTAATTTTTCTCTTGAATTCATACAACAGACAAATATTGCATACACACAAATAGCTGAATATTTAAAAATGACAGACACGCTTGGTGGATTTTCCCTTTTTTTTTTTTTAAATATTTTCCTATTTTCTTCTTATATTGTATTGTTTTTATTTTATTTACATGTTTTTTTTTTTTTGCTTCTTTTTCTATTTTTCGTAATTATTTGTTATTTTTAAACTTGAGTATTTGAACAAATTATATACTATTTGTACTATTGCTACTGATGATGACGTTTGTGGTGATGGTTGTGGTGATGGTGGTGGTGTTGCTAGTGGAATTTCACCGCACCAAATAAACATTTCATATAAAAATAAAAAATTAATTTTCATTTTCTATTTTCTTATATCGTATATCGCTCAAAAGAAATTATTTATGTGCAGAATTTTTGAGAATTAAACAAAAGAAAATATTTCGTAATAATTTTAGAATTTAATTTTGTATACTACGAGCAAGTATGCATGAAAATATATTTATTGCAACTTACGCTATATAATGTGCTTCAAAAGTTTCCGGAATGTGCTCTTAATAAAGAAAAAATGAATTTTTTTAACTTTTGAAAATACAGGGTTTCAAATTCGGAAACTTTTGAAACACACTGTGTATGTATGTATATTTTAAATTAATTAGCAATCAAAGCAAGAAATGCTTATACGATTTATGTCAAAAAAGTCCTGTCAGTGTCAAAACGTGGGAATATTACATTTTCATTGATTCAACAGAGGAGAGAGAGAGAGAGAGAGTGTGTGTGTGTTGTCATTTCAACTTGTTTAAAAATTCAACAGAATTTTGAATTTCAATTATTTTCTCAATAAATTTCAAGAAATAAATTTGGCAATATTTCTTATTCAAAATTATTTTTATGGGACCTTGAATTAGTTTTAAGAGATTTTCTTTCTTTTTTATTGAGGTTCAAACATGTCAATCTTTGAGCCAACAAAACAGCATTTTCGGCAAGTTTCACTCTTCATGTTTAATTTAAAGAAAAGTGCAGCTGAAAATTATCGATTGCTGTTGTAAACTTACAAGACACATTGTACATATATCGATCAAAATGTTTGAGTAGTGTTTTCGTCGTTTTAAACGTGGTGATTCCGATATTGAAGACAAAGAGCCTTCGGGTCAACAAAAAAAAAGTTTGAAGATGAAGAATTGACGACTTTATTGGACGAAGATTCATATCAAATACTTGAAGAATTTGCAACATGATTAGTGGTTGATGAATCAACAATTTCCAGGCATTTAAAAGCCATGGGAATGATTCAAGTGCAAAGAAATTGGGTCCCATACGATTTGAAGCCGATCTTGATCTTGAACGCCGATTTTGCACATGCGAACGATTGCTTCAACGATAAAAGAACGAGTTTATTTTTTTTTGCATCATATCGACATCAACGTCAACGGCAAAGCGGAATATTCATAGTGACAAACTTATGCTCTGTATATGGTGGTGGGTCCAGCTCGGTGTTGTTTATCATAAGCTGCTAAAATTGATTGAAACCATTTACCATTGGCCTATATTGAACACAATTCATGCGTTCGAGCCGGACATTGAAGAAAAAACGGCAACAATACCTCGAAAGGCACGACAAAGTGAGTTTGCAACATGACAATGCTCGACAACATGTTGCTGAAGTCGTTCAAACATACTTAGGAACTTAGGGCGTTCAAATTACCGATATTACTTAATGGCATTATTCAAATGTAATTTGCCCAAATTTGCTGAGTAATTTCCATTCAAAACTTAAGCACACACCCACAATTTTAAAATGAAATATTTTTTTTTTTAAGTACCTATATCGATTTCCCATCCTCTTTGTTGAGGTTGTTAAGCTATATAATTGTCCATGAAAATGAAAATGAAATAATATATTTATTTAATATATATTTAACACATTGGATCTAATTATAACAATAAATTTTCTATTTATTTACAGAATCTACAGTGAATTCGCGTAAATCAGCATTAGAAAATGCACGTGAAAAACTTAAAGGTAAGTTCATTCATAGTATTTATAGTAACTAGAATATCGAACGTGTGTTTTAGCAAATCGATACACCAACGTTACGACATCAAAGATTTCAAATACCATTGATGCCTACATCGTGTATGCATATAAATTGTAGACATGGATACACATATTCATATCAATATAAATAACTTTTAATATGACGGAATTGTGATATTTAAACAACAGCTGCTTATAAATACAAATACATATTATCGTATATACGTATGGGTTCACTCTATGCGCGTGTAGACAAATAGCTCGGTAATATTTCATTCGATTGCTCGTATTGTCGTAGAACAGCAAATGCCTTTTAATTTATGTACATGCAATAGACAAGCAATGTTCTTAATGGACTCTTTAATTCTTTACGTGCGTATAAATATATCTACTTTCAATTGAATGATTAATAAAAATCGAAGAAAATGTGACAACTTAGTAAGAGTTACATGCATGTACATACAGACATACATATATACGTATTTATAGAAAATAGAGGTGTGGTCTCTGAGAAAATTTAATACACTTCAACTTAAGGTAGTCCAGTAAGAAATACGTCATACAATTTGCTACAATAGTTCGAACGTTTTAAAACTCATGTAAATTCTTATAGAACTAAAATGTTTAGAAACATTTTTTTTTTTGTGGGTATAGAAATATGGCATTATTTAAAATACTATTGAAAGAGACATAATGTTACAATATTTTTTATTTCGCCTAGGTTAGGTTAGGTTATGTGGCTACCCTCTCTTTGAGAGCATACACTTAGGTCAGAAAGGCCCATTGTGATACCATTGTGATTGGAGCTTCTCTTCCAATACTTTTCTGCGTGTTAAATTTGGACAACATTAGAAGTGACTTACTTATATTAGTCCCGGTTCCGAACGGTAGAATCCTTGTGACATCACTTTAACTTTTGTTTTGTCACAAAGCTCTTTTAATAAACATTTTTGGCAAATTATTACTGCCGGAAAAATTTGCCAACTCTTGCCGGCAGGTGGGTACCGTTCGAAAGAAAAATCTCTTCTTGAACTCACGACCTACAGATTCCATTTCACCTAAGTAAGACTAAATTTTATAGACTACTAATTGAATAAAATCTTCGTTACAAAAGAATACATGAAAAATCATGAATAACCTATTTTATAACGTTTTAAAATTATATAAATTCTGTAAAAAATATTTTTTTAATTTTTTTTTTTTTTTTTTTGTATAACGTCACACATATTTCAAAATGATTATTTTCTATCTTATGATAAATACTTGCGATATCAAACAATTATCAAAATCAAAATCAAGGGTATAAATTTGCAAATAAGATAAGACGTCACAAAGGCAATTTATAATTAAATTATAATAATCATAAACAAAAATTAATTAATGTTAATTAGTTGCAATAAAATTAAACAAATAATCAAGAAACGACAATCATCAATATCTACGCGGATATATGATATAAGTACTTTGTATGTTAGGTGTAGCAGAGGACAAGTTTATGACCGTAAAATATTGATGTTTTGCCATTTTTATGCATCATTAAAAACGAAAAAGCAAAAATTATGTGTAAATGGATGAAATAAATTGTCGTAAACATTCACATTTTTGAGATCATTTTATATTTTTATATATAAATTTTACATATGTATATATAAAATACAGAGAACAAATAAATGAAAGATTAAAGCTGTCACTTATAGCCTTAATTAATTTTCAGAGTAATAGTATTTAATTTAAAGCTTATAATTTGTGTAATAGCGAAAGTACATACGTACTTGTTCTTTCATAATACCACCCTCACAATCATTTTTAAATTTTTAAAATCTGTATGACTTTATCAGTAATTTAAAAGGATATCGAATATCTCGCTCATAATAAAGAATTTTTCTTTTAATATAATGACACTATTCATTTGATTTTCAATCGAATTTTTTCATGCACTCAGTTTCATGAGTCGCACTGTGCCGTAGGTTCTAGGAAAAAACGTCAGTATCTTTACCGGAAAGGTGAAGAATACGTGTTCTCTCAAATGATATCCACAAGTTGGCAGGCAATTGTAAATTCTTATGCCAGTGAAAAATGTCCAAGAATGAGCTTTTTGAATAATCACTATAACCACTGTGGTCCATATGTCCTTAAGCATAATTCATATTTTTCCATGACAAATAATATCAAATCATAAATCTATGGGCTTTTCAGTTTTGAGTGAATACTATGAAACTTTTTTTTAACTCATATCTATATTTGTTTTAAATGCAGAACCCCAAATTTAAACCCCATAGGTCTAAATTGGTTTCAATATAATTTTATAGATGAGTACCTTATTCTTCAAGCGTAGAATGAAGTGGCTCCCTAATAACTAAAATAGGGACCTCATTTTTAATCAAAGTTGTTTTTGTATTTTCATTATATGATACTGTCATGTAAGGTTTCTGTCGTAGTGAAATCCAAGATATTTAGTATGATATGCTAGGGGCAGACGTCAATTGTTAAGCGTTACTCGGGGACATGTACTATTACGTAGTGTTAAAGTTCTTTGGAGATGTGTTCTATGCTCGTTCATTTTAACCATGAAGAATCGCTCTTGCAGATATGATTTAATTACTTCGAAGAAATGTTAAGGTAAAACCTTCTTCAAATGCTTGTGTGACGTCGATAAATGCTGTACTGCAATAACTTTTCTTCTCCAAGGCATTTCTCGCGAAACTTACACCCGATTTATTTGCTCTATTGTTGAGTGTTTTTTCTTGAAGCCAAATTGGTGTGCTGGGATCAAGCTCTCTCAATGCTCAATGATAACATGAAGCCTTTGGAGAAATAATTTTTCAAATTTTGATAGTATCATTAGTAGATTTGTTGACCTATATGCGGTAACTACGTCTAAACGTTTTCCTAGCTTAGGAATCATTATAATTTCAGCCACCTTCCAATGCCTTGGAAAGTGATTACATCTAATTATGGCTTTAAATATATAGTAATGAACCTATATCCAGAATTAGATAGCTCTTGTGAAACTTTCCCCGTAATAAGGTCATATCCTGGAGCTTTACAGGCTATTTCGCGACATAGTTTTACATAGGTCAGCATCTCTTGATGTCATTATTCCTGAACCCCATTGTGGGGGTTAAACTAGAGACCTTTAGATAATAAAATATAAGTGTTAAGTGGAGAATTGTAGACAACTGTTCGAATGAAAGGTTTCTAACTAAGATTAATGCATTATAAATTTTTCGTGCATTCGGACAGTGTATGGCAGTTGTATGGCAATAAGTCACACTTTTTTTTCTAATGTACAGTTGGGGAAATCACAACAGACAAGATAACAGGCCTCAAAATCTCAAAATTGTTCCAAAACAGAAAAGATTGAAATTCAATTTTTACGAAACTGAAAAATATTTTCAGTATTTCCTTTCACAAAATCAACATTTTCTCTCACACAACCTTGAGGTTGATGATTGAAGATATTGAAAGTATATTTTGCAAAATTTAGAAAATGCTAAAATTTAATAAATAATAGATGAAAAACTAAAATAAATAAAACATTATTTACACAATGGAAAATAGCACAAATATTTTCGAATAATCGAAACTATTTTTAGAATTAATACACGAAGAGAACAAATTCACATTCGAATAGAATATGGGTACTTATTCATAACATATGTATAAATATATTTTTGTAAATGTATTTGCAAAAATTTGAAAGAAACGAATATGAATACAATAAAAATGAAACTCATAAATTTATCTAGAACATTATGGATTATTTTTAGAATGAATATACTACTAAATAATTTTTAAAGGTCATGGAACAGTTTGAAATTCCCAACGAAACGAAATAGTTTAAGGATTAATCATAAACAATTGCTATGTTCGTATGTGTGAATCAGAAAAAGCATAAGAAATGGAAACGTAAATAAAAAAAAAACAAATTGTTTAAACTTGGCAATACGAATTATTAATAAACTAAATAAACACATTAAAAAAAAATTCTTTAAAATTCTTTTTTTTTTTTTTTTTATTTGTGAAATAAATTAATATGTTTTATAAATATTTTGTATAAACTTAAAATATTACAAAAGAAAAAAAAAAAAATAATTTTCTACCATTTGTCATTATTAAAAATCATTTAAAAGAACACATTTTTTATGCTCAGTTAAATTATATAAACAAGAGTAAGCGAATTAATTGAAAATAAAAACGAATGCAAACAAAATGTTTTAAAAATAGTATGAAATGTAAAAGAAACGAAAAAAAAAAATTAATAAAAAATTTTTAATGCCAATTTGAATAGAATCTATATAGAAATGCATTATATATTGTATATATATATATTTCAAAATAAGAAATAAATTGAAAAATCACCCACGTCGACATGACGACGCCAGAATTTTACCCTATATTCTTAAAAATAACAAAAGCATATACTATACATACATACAAACATACAAACAGATATGCATACAAATAAACAAACAAATGAGAACACGAGTACCTATAAAATCGACTGACGTTGATGACATATACTTGTACATATAGACATATGCATGTGTTGATAAATAATATAAAAAAAAAAAAAAATACTGTATCTACTTATAATTAAGTATGTATTTGTATGTATATTTCTTCTATTTCAAGGTGTTTGACAATCTTACGTGCAATACGTAACAAATTAAAATAAACATACGATATAGAGAGAGACATAAACGAAATGTAAACAAACGTATGAACGACATCTGTATGAGCTTATACGTAACAAGCAATGAATTTTACCAAGCACATTAATACAAAAATTATTCTTCTACGAATACGAATACGTGAAAAGTGAAAAGTCATGTTAGTAGTTAGAATTAGAAAAACTAAATTAAATTTTTATCAAATAGAATTTTATTGAAATCATCACCTTGTACTTTTTGATTTTTTTTCTTTTATTTTTAATTTTTATTTTTTTATTTGAGAAACACTATATTTAAAATAAACATTTTAATTTTAGCTAAATAAATCTTAATTACACCTTCTATAGAGCAACATACACATTGAAAGTAATTTCCTATGTTTGAGTTGAGTTGAGGAAGCTTTTGCAGTGTTACCAAACTTGTATGGTGTAGGACTATGGCTCTTACATTGATCTATTCTAGCCATTTTCTGTATGAGTGCATCATTCGATTTTTTTCCATCGATTACAACAAACTTTAGAGTGCATTTTTCGTGATCCAGTGATGATTCACTTTACAATTGGATGATTTACTTCACGTCTGAAAAGTAAATTACAGATATTATTGCAAATTTCTTTCTGTAATAACATATGGAATCCATTTGTCGAGTATCCGTCCGTGAATGTTTCTAATTTGCCTTGAAAAGCTTCTACTGGTTAACGTGGTGAATTATAAAAATTTAGATTATAATTTGGAAATATGTTCGCATTATGTTTTGCAGATAATAACTTTCAAATGGTGTCTATTGTTTGCATTGATCTGACGTGCTCTTTCCAGAGTATTTTCCATAATTCGACGTGCAGTTCGACGCGCATCATCACAGTTCGATGCAGGTCGTGGTCGTCGAAGTTCGAAACATGTCACCGCAGTTCGTCGACGCCTGTCGCCGCATATCACCGCAGTTTGTCGCATGATACCGCAGTTCATTAACGAGGGTCGTCGCATTTACCGCAGTTCGTCGCATGTCACCGCAGTTCATCGAAGTTCGCCGCAATGCACCGTAGTTTGACGCATGCTGTTGCATATCACCGCATTTTGAAGCATGTCACCGCAGTCGTCTACTCATGTCGCCGGATTTCACCGCATTTCATTGCATGTCACCACAGTTTGCCGCATGTCACCACATTTTGCCACAATGCACCGCAATTCGACGCATGGCACCGCAATTAGTGGACGCATGTTGATGCATGTCATCGCAGTTCGCCGCTCATCACCCTATTTCATCATATGTCGCCGCATGTGAACTGCTCTGAAATGCGGCAAACTGCGGTGACATGCATTGAACTACGACGATATGAGTCTATTGGCGACAACATACGGCGATCTGCGTAGAACTGCGGTGGCATGCGCCGACTTAGACGATCATGCAGGCGTTGGCGTAGAACAAGAGGCATTGAAGAAAAGGTTGTCTTTGTTTCTGGTTTTACTGTTGCATCTGCCTTTGCCTTTAGTTTTAGCTTTGCTATTGCCTTTGCTTTTGCCATTGTTTTTACTCTGAGTGTACAATTGCTTTTGCATTTGGTTCTCTTTTGCCTTTGTTTTTACTTTTACCTTTGCTGTTGACATTGTTTTAGCCATTGCCTTTACTTCTGCCTTTGTTTTTGCGTTTGCTTTTCCTTGCAGAGACGACTGAGACCTTGAAACACGAAGAGAGATTGAAGATTGTAAAGCCAGGCACAATTTTTGAAAACGTCGACTGTATTGAATGTGTATTTGTGAATCATTCGATTTTAACACGTGCACCAACTGAGTCGTATATGGGGGAAAAGGTTTAACTTATGTAAAATTTCGACATCAACTTTGTGTCTCAATAGTCTGAATGCTGAGTTTCCAAATAAAATTGAACAATTTTGGTTTTTTGTTCTGTGGTGAGTCTTTCCAACATAAATTCCCCAAGTTTTTCAAAGTTGATTCTACAAAAAAAAAACCAAATAAATTTATTGACTAATTAAATCATAATAGATTTTGTAGCAATAATCCTCATAGACTTTGAGGCATTAAATACTCTTTTTTGTAATTTTTTTTTTTTTTTTGAAGCTCATCAAATATATTTCGTTCACTTCGCCGCTATCAAGAAGCATATCGAATGTGATTATATTTTAAAACAATAGTAAGTTGTAAGGACATAGATATAGAAATCAATGTAATATCAACCGTAAAGTAAAGCAGAAAATTTAGACACACTCTCTATGTAATCCTTTCATTAACAAAAAATCCAACAAACAGTTCAAAACTAAAATATGTACGTAAAAACAAACAAAATCAAGTAGGTACTTGAAAACGATTATAATGACTTGGTTTAGCTAGCCTTACTGCCTGTATCAGCTATGTGGTACTTAAATAATTTACAGTTATCGTACAACAAACACTCTAACCGTCAAGTACTTGTAACACCTTTCGATGCACCTTTTCCTTTTCGGTTTTGTTTTTTTGTTCTCTATATTGCACCTTTTTGAGAAACACCACCTATCGTCAATCGTATCTATACAAAAGGAATTCCTTGTAAATTCTTAAGTGTTATCCTCATAAAGATTTTATTTATTTTTTTTTTTTCAACTAAAAAGGCAGCTAAAATAGTAAGAAGTTAAATATGATACAGGTAGAAAAAGTATTATTTTTCTTGCAATATGCTCGTTCTTTAAAAATTGATTTTTAAAGGATTTTTCAGTTCATTTAATTACCCTACTAAGTCAAGTGGATTAAAGGCAAACAACGTATATGAGTATTATGTACGAACTTATAGGAGTACCTACGAGTACCTACGAGTACTTACTTTCGTGTATGTTATTTATGATGTGTCAAATGTTGAGATCATTTTACCATTTGCTGTTATCGAGTTATCGATACTCTTATAACTATCACATTGGTTGATTGCCATGTGAGTCTGATTGAGTTCAATTGTAGAAATATATTAATAAAATTTAAAGTTGATACTAATAAAAAATTTTTAAATTAATTATTTGAAAAGAACATTATCTTTCTTCTGCATTGGTTGTCTAAAAAAAATCAGACTAACATATATAAACTATTACCAGAACAAATATTGCCTATATTTGATTTATGTGATTTAGTTTCATTTACATACATATATTATGGGTATAGGTGGGGGTGCCGTAGCTCAGTGGTTAGTGCGTTGGCCTTCTGATCTGTAGGTCGTGGGTTCAATCCCCGGTTGAAGCATAACAAAATTTTATATCGAAAAAATGTTGCCAAAATGCTTCTTAAAAGAGCTCTGCCTTTCGGAACCGACTAATATAAGTAGGTCCCTTTTAATGCTGTCCAAATTTAACACACACAACAGTATTGGGCGCATCCATTTCATCTTGACTGCGATTTGACAGTTGACATTTATGCTTCATTGCGATGTAAAAAGTTTTTGGCATCAATTGTTTACAATCATGGAATAGGGCGACATCGAAAATCGTATTGCTGTAGTTGACCTACTAAAATGCAACATTCTGGCCGCTTGGAATCACTAGTAATTTTGTGTATCGTGCGTGAAGTTGTTTGAAGAAACTGGTGGAGGTCGAGACCGTCAAAGGTCCGGCCGTCCGCGCTTTGTGAGAACTCCGAAAGCGATTAAAAGCCGTGAAAATAGAAAATCTTGTCCCGGAAAATGCAAATTTCGGAAAATTCCATGTCCATGAAGATTTGGGACTCAGCGCGTACAAACGACTCATTGGGTAACTGCTCACGGCCGCATTGGAGGGAAAACGCAATTGAAAACAGAAAGCGTTACGCAGCCGGTACACACACACAGACAAATTCTGTTTACTGACGAGAAAATCTTCACCGTGGAAGAATCGTTCAAAAAAACAGAACTATCATTTGTATACTCGGTCATCCAGAAAAGCATCCCAATTCATCCCGAGGATCCAAAGAGCCCTCTGCTCCAGCTCACAAGGCAAAAACGACTCAACTGTGGATAAACAAAAACATTCCGGGCTTCATATCAACGGATGATTGGCCAGCTGGTAGTCCAGACCTCAACCCGTTGATTACATGTTGTGGTCCGTATTAGAGGGTATGGCTTGCTCTAATGGACAACCAAATATTGAGTCATTGAGACGAACCCTTGCCCGTGCTGTGGAGAATTTCCCCACGCATGAAGTGCGTCTCGCGATCGATAAGTAGCCAGATCGTATCAAATCGGGCTGGAAGGCAAATGGAAGTCATTTCGAATAAGTTGTTCTAAGATTTGTAGCCATTGAATAACCCAATAAAAAAAAAGTTTTGAAAAATATTAATTCATTTTAATTTGGCGTTGATTTTTCTGTGTATCAATATTTATGACTTGACTACGTATTTAAAAAAAAAAAATTTTTGGATGTAAAAAATTGAGATGACACTTGTATGTAAATATTTATTTATGCTGCAGGAGGTTAAAATAAAATTTTGATCATTTAAAAATTTACAATTTTTTCAATTCATCTTTTCTGAGAAATGCCCGCATGAGTTCAATATTTGCAATTCATTATATTGCTCTATATCACATACTTACCTATCTATCTACTATAATTTAAACAAACAAGCCAAAAAAAAAAAAAACAAAAAAAAAAAAAACAACAACAACTGTAATGACTAAAACTAAGAAAACAATAATTTCATTTCTTTAGCGGTCAACATCATCGAACAAGTCGATCAGAGTTGTCGATTATATACGGCAGTTAAAGTTGATAAATAACAAGAATAGCAACAATTTGGCTAAAAATAAAAATAATAAAAAAAAAAAAATTAAAATATTCCAACAACAAGAACCATAATAAAACAAGTTAACCAAACCGGCAACTATGAAACAGCTGCTACTGTCACAAGAGGGAACACATACGAGTATTGTATGTAGTATCGGTATATACACCTATTCAATATGCCAACAACTACAAAACAGGAAAAATAAAATCACATCAAAAAATTTGTATGTATATTTCAAAACGAGTATATATGTGTGTGTGTGTGTGTGTATGTGTGCAGCGCCCATGCATTATAGGAAAATGCCAAGTGTAAGAAAAAACAATATGAAAAACCAAAAAAAAAAAAAAAAAATGAACAAACCAACAAGCAACGATCGACAATCAACGACCCGGGCATACATTCACAACATAACTTGCTGGCGTCGCAAGTCTGTGATCGCAATAATTTTATTTAATTTTTTTCTTCTTCTTCTTCTTCTTCATTCGTTGCTTTAACATTTTCAGTATATACACACAAGTATATGTATGTAAATGTATGATTTTTTTTGTTTGTTTTGCTTTTTGTCTCGCTTGTATACATATGCTCTTACGTATGTATGTCGATATGTTTATACAGACGCCTATGGATGGTGTATAAAAACAACAACAGTAGAAAAAAAAATACAAAAAAATAAAAAACGTATCGAACTATAGTCGTCGCCATAATGGCGATTCCCAATCAACAGCAATATAAGACAATACAACAACACAACAACAACTGGCAGCGGTAGCGACAGCAAACTGGTCGCCGCCACCATCGATCGATCGTTATTTAAACTGCAAACCGAAGCAAGCAAGCAGCATAAATATGTACACACATCTATATGTGAATATTTAAATATAAAAATACATATGCACATACCCACATACACACAGACGGATAGATAGACTCACAGACAGACAGACAGATTGAGAAAAGAAAAAAAAAATGGTTTAAAATCGAACGATCGCATTCGATCAAATGAATACAATCGAACGATCGATCGATCGACTGATTTGGCAACGAGTCAGTCATAAAAACGGTTAGACATTTAGACGTACTGATTGTCTGTCTATAGGGCCATTCACTATCATCATCATCATCATCACAATGGCTAGAACTGCAATAACAATAAGAACAATAATAAACAATCAACCAAACAACAACATCTGATGCATCTGTGAATAATCGTGCATGAATATGAATGTTCGATACGCTGGAAGGTGGAAATCTTCATAGATACTGAGTAGCCCGTACTATTCAGCATGCACGATTCACACATTGGGGCTATGCCCCGATATGTACCTACGTACTAAAACCACCTCCCCCGATATCACTGTCCTGTTCATCCTTGCGGTACCACCAATCAAGGCATTCCTTCGCAAGGCAGGATTTGAGTGTTTTCACTCTCCGCTATTTCTTGTACGTGCCGCCTGTTCGTCACGTCGCAATCTTTGCATCATTCTTGTAATGATGTCTGCTGACGCGTTCCATGCTTCTGTCGAGGAGAGCATGCATCGGATAAGTCCCTCCGGTGTTAGCGGCCGTAGCATTAACCGTTCCAGCTGGGAGCGCTCGCCTTCAAACCTGACGCACCTCAATAGCACATGTTGTGCGTTCTCAATTTCGTGCTTGCAATATAGGCACCACGGGTCATCAACGTGTTTGCATCTATACAAATACTCTCTAAAGCATCCATGGCCACTGAGGAACTGGGTCAGGTGGTAGTGTATCTCTCCATGTTTCCTGTCTATCCAAGTTTTTATATTGGGTATTAGTGTATGTGTCCACCGCCCTTTAGTCGATGCGTCCCATCTATATTGCCATACTCGCTCACTATGGCTAATTATATTTTCTACTTCTATCCGCTCAGCCTGCGGTAGTTTTTTATTATCACGGATTGACCTCGCTTGGGCCGCTAAGATATCAATAGGACACCGGCACGCGATTACATTCGCTGCATCATTAGAGACTGTGCGAAATGCGCTACAGACTCTTAGGGACGATAATCTGTATGCAGCTGTTATCCCTCTCATGTAAGAGCTACAACTAGTCGCTGTAGCCCATACGGGTGCAGCGTACATTACTATCGATGTGTTGACACCTGTGAGTAGATGTCTAATCGGTTGACGTGGTCCACCAATATTCGGCATGAGCCTCGACAGTGCCGCACTTGCTTTTGCTGCTTTAACACCCGCATATTTGAGGTGTTCTTTAAAATTTAACCTATGGTCCAATAGGACTCCCAAGTACTTAATGTATGGCATGGATGATATGATGTGGCTACCAACACGCACATCAATATGCTCTACCTTCTTCCGGCTACTCATTAATACTGCTTCGGTTTTATGATCCGCGAGATCTAGTCCCGCTAACTCAAGCCACTGTTTAACACTTTTAATTGTTTCTTCAGCGTTTCGTTTTACTTCCGGCAGGGTTTTTGCAACTACCGTGATAGCGATATCGTCTGCATACCCAATGATATTTACTCCTTTCGGCTTCTGTATTTTAAGTATACCGTCGTACATAATGTTCCAGAGAAGTGGTCCCAGTACCGAGCCTTGCGGTACTCCACCCGTCACCTTGTACTGCTTTGGTCCTTCTTCTGTGTCATAGTACAAAGTTCTACTTTTAAAATAATTTGTAATTATTCGAATCAAGTACGCCGGTGCATGGATACCTCGAAGAGCATTTAGTGTATACGACCAATTTGCTGAATTAAAAGCATTTTTGATATCTAGGGTTACAACAGCACAATATTCTTTACTGCCCCCTCTCCATCTTTTCCCTTCCATTGCTTTTTTTGCAATTTCACACACTTTTTCAATCGCATCGACAGTACTGCGCTTTTTCCTGAATCCATATTGCCATTCAGAAAGGCCTGTTTCACCTTCAGTGTATTTTTCCAGTCTAGAGCATATAATCCGCTCTAGTACCTTACCCGCAGTATCCAGCATACATAGTGGACGATATGAAGACGGTTCATCCGGTGGTTTATCGCCTTTGGGGATTAGGACAAGTCTTTGGCGTTTCCACCGACGTGGAAATGATCCTTCTCTAAAGCAGGCCGTGTATAGTTGCGCAAAAACTTCTGGCTTCATTTTAATTGCTGTTTTGAGTACGACGTTAGGTATACCATCAAGTCCTGGGGTTTTCTCATTTTTGATTTTATGTGCAGCTGTGGCAACTTCGTCTGGGGTTATAGATGGAATTGTGTCTATATCAACTTGGATTTCCGATTCAACCATTTCCGAGCTCTGTTGTGGGAATAAGCCATTTACGATATTTGACATAATGGCCGGGCAGATGGGGGAATTAGCATTATTGCTATTAACTTTATTCATCACAATCCTGTACGCGCTCCCCCAGGGATTGTTTTGCACTTCATCAATTAAGTTAAGAAATGCCTGCTTTTTGCTCTTGGATATCGCTTTCCGTAGCAGTTTCCTTGTCGCCTTGTACTGCGATTGTAAATTCCCATATTGTTCTGTACCTCTGCCCCTCTGTTGCATTCTGCGGTGTCTATGACATTGTGAGCGTAAGCTAGCTATATCTTGGTTCCACCAGTATACTGGGGCCCTCCCGTTACTTTTCCCCTTTCGAGGCATTGCTGCGTCACATACTTTCTCAAGTAATCGCATTACATGCTCTGCTTGTTTTTCAGCATTGCCTTCGATTGTATACAGATCATTAAGGACGTATTCCAAAACGTCCATATCAAGTTTTTTAACTTTCCAGCCGTTTGTTTGTGCCTTTGTTTGTGTTCTGCGTAATTGAAACCTTGTAGTAGGTTTCGTATTGAACACAATAGCCATATGGTCGCTATGTGTATATACATCCGACACTTTCCATTCTATAACTCTTGCTAACGTACGGCTTGCGAATGTAATATCCACAACTGATCCTCCTCTTCCATTATCGAAGGTGAATGCATTACCATGATTCAGCACCACCATGTCTAAACAGGCAAACGCTTCTAAGACTAGAGTCCCTCTACGGTTCGTGCGTACACTACCCCACTCCGTAGCCCAGGCATTAAAGTCACCCCCGATTATTATGGGTGATTTCCCTCTCGCTTCATTCACCAATCGGTCTACCATATCTTCGAATTCTTGTATTGTTGCACTTGGCGGTGCATAGCAACTGTAGAAATGTACTCCTTTAATTTGTGCGTAGACAAAGCCTACATGTTGGTTGCTACTTTTGCGTTCAAAAGGCAGATTGCCGCAGGTCCATATCGCTGCTTTACTGCTCATGTCGCTTAACCACTTTCCATTATTTACTAGATTTTTGTATTGCTCGCTTATTAGTGCAACGTCAATTTGTTGTTCAGCTATTGTTTTCAGGAGGATATCTTGTGCTGCTTCACAGTGGTTTAGATTTATCTGAATGCACCTAATCATTCCGTTTTCTTATTTCTTGTAGAGCTGCTTTATAAGCTGGGCATTTATAGCATCCTGTAGGGTGTTCGTTTCCACCTTTAATTCCTGGTTCACAGATAACACATTTGGGCTGTGCTTTACACAGGTTTGCTCGATGGCCTTTGTTTCCACAGCGCATGCAAGCATCTGTGCGGTCTATAGTACTTTTACAGTGCCTTGATATATGTCCAAAACCAAGGCACTTAAAGCAGCGCGTTGGAGTTATATACTCACGTAGCCTGCAATTCACCCAACCCACACGGATTCGCTCACCATTTAATATTGATTTTGCTATTTCTGCAGGGAGTCTAATCAGCGCTGTTTGCGAACCATTCCACGTCGTTCGCATGGACTTTACGGCACTTGCGTCCAAGTGTCCTATTTCTGGGTATTTCTCCACCACTGCGGCGCATATGTCTTCCGCCACAGTAATTTCATCTAAATCCCGACATTCAATAAGGATATGTGGTCGCAGTGTTTTGATGCTAGCTGTCTTTTGGAGAGCTTGTTCCATCGCTTCCCTATATTTTTCTGTTTTCTCGCCTGGCTTGCCTTTTAGCTCCAACAATATTTCACCTTTAGAGGTCTTTTTGATTTTATTAACCTCTTCGCCGAGCTGCTTAAAATCTGGATTGGCCTTCAGTTTTTTTAATATATCAGCGTATGATAAGTCCCCGGTTTTAGTTATGACTATAGCTTCGGGTCGAGCACGGATACGCTTTGGAACTACTTTCCCTTTATTTTCTAAAGGAAGTCCTTTCTTTGGTGGTGGCTTGTTTGTTCCCTTCTTTATAACGGGCTGCCAGTCCTCCTTACTCTGTTGTTTTGGTTTCTGTGTCGTCTCCATTTCAAGTTCTTTCGCCCTCACTTCTCCTTTTCGCATCTCCTGCTTCTGAATAATGACTTTGTCATGCTGTCTTGTAGGCGATGTCTGTGAACCCTTTGCCTCCATAATGGTTGGGCCTTGGGGCTTATGTGAGTATCTTTTAGATGCCTCTTCGTGAAGGGCTGCAATATTAGATACCAAATCTCGCACCGTCTGGTTAATGTGCCTTTGCGATCCAATCATACTCTGAAGCTCAGCAATTTTGTGGCCCAGGATATCAAATGCATCATTTTTCCGAGTATCAGCAGAAGTTAGGTCTTCCTCACCTTCCTGCTGTTCGTTCTCCTCATTTATTACTTTTTGTTTTATCGCATTATCTCCTCTACCTGTAGTTGCTATCGGTGAGTAGACCTCTACCGGCAACTCTGACACAGATGGAGTGTTGCACTCATCCGGGTTATTTACCCGAACAGCCGGCGACTTTTCAGCCTCAAGCCGACTTGTTTGTTCTTTACTCGGCCGTTTTACTGGCGAGTACATTACTTTAGGTCTTCGTGTGAAAACCTCCTCTTTTGTATTTTCACTATTATTGTTGTTGTTTTGTTTATTTTTTTCCATGCTTAAAGGGCCCCAACTCGAAGTCGTTATCTCTGCTCGTAGTGTAGTCACCTTAAGATCCCATGGGTCCCTTTGCAAGCAGTGAGGTCCATGCGAGAGCTGACACAAGCCTTCATGAGAACTTGCATACAGAGCTAGATCAGTGCTAGTCAGGAATATTACATCTGAGCCTACACGACCAATTTAATGGTGACGAACATTGAGCGTTCTTCGAGGCCTGCCATGGTTTTAGCGGGGCGGAGGCAATTGTGGCATTAGCCCGAAAGCCATTTCTGCAGGGTACCACCCCTGCATACTGAGGTAACAGAATACCACAATTACCAGCTCAAAACTACCATATTATATTCATTGCTTCCAGTATACCTTAATTAAGACCTTACTGGTCTCGGTCTTAATGCCAATGGCCGAAAATAATTACACGTTACATGTGCCAACGCATATACTCACGCTGGCACAACAAGAGATATATTTACTATATATGAATCCATGCGCTAATCCACATAAATGTAAATATACACACGTATACATGGACACACACAAGCACTTACACACACATAGCCAACCGCACCCATGTCTATATATACACTCGTGGGGACTCATAATTGTGCCCACGCCCATCTACACCCATGAGGTCTCTCATATAACTCGGCATATACATACAGGCATTCACACATAAATGCAAACACCCACATGCCCACATACACACATACATGCATTTGTAACCATACATACTCATATTCATAGGCATGCCCATATACACATCTATGACTACACACATACCTTTACCCCATGCATACCACCATATACCTTTCTACAACATCTTACATGGTACACCCTTGCACACACCACTGAAGATATACTCCTTCATATTCATGCATTTCTATGCTCACGCTCGAAAAATGTAAATACTCATATGCACATACGCCCACGATCGTGTCCACAAAATATAACTTCTCACACACATTTACACTTACATACACACACACACATATTTGTGCATTTCTGCATATGCACGCATTCTACGCATTCAAATACATATCATCGTTATGTACTCCACACATACATATATACTACTCATACACATATACCATCTTACATGTGTAAGATCAATTGAACTTGTCAAGAGATAAAAATAACATGTTGTATTTCAGTTTTAATTTAAATTAAATCGATTAATGTTTAAATATTCCTAATTCATATATAAAATCCCTACAAAGTGTAAGACCAGTTGTGGGGATTTTCCCAAGTACTGGCTGGCAATACCACCAAGTAAACTCAACTATGTAAGTCTCCAATTTCTTAATAGGTGTGTGTCTACACTAATTATTTTAATTAATTTATATTTACGTCACAGTAGTTGGCAATATACCAACTAACAAATTGATAACAACAAAATATTGTACCAACAATGTAAAAAGGAAAAGAACAGCACATTCAGCTATTTTCCTATTAACCACTTTTTCTTCACAAATCAATATTGTATTTGATACACTTATCTTTAAATTCAGGATTCATTATTATATTAGCAGGATTCCTCCACTCGCACGACCTCTCAGTCCTACAGGCCATCCGATCCAATGCATGCGACTCCCAATATCTTCCACTTCCCAATATTTCATACAAAAAACAGCAGAGCGCTCACTGACCACGTCAACACACAACACCATCCGTATGTATGTGTATGAATATAAATGTGAATAAACGTTTGTGTACTCGTTTGTGCTATTACGTACATATTGTATGGTATGTAAAGTACTGATGATAATAATAAATGAGTACCTTATGTAGTTAGGTACTTGTACTATATATTTATATACAAATGATCAATCACCATAATGTATGATTGTGCTTTGAGTTAGCACTTGATATTATTACAAAGATGAACGAATAATAAGTCGCCAATAATTATCATACTATTGCTATATATAAAAATATATAAACATATGTATACATACAGCCATGGTCATGCAAATAGCACACTTAAGGATAGCAAAAGAAACGTTGAATTTTTACATAAAAATCAAGCAGTAACAAAAAAGTTTTTTTCCACAAAATTTAGTTTATTTATTGACTTGTTTTTTAAAAGTAAAAAAATAAGTAAGATTTCATTTTTATAAAGTTTTTTTTTCGAAAAACTGAGATCATCTCCAATATTGCTTGGACATGCCAATAGCACATCTGGAAAAACTGAAAAAAGAAACAAAAAATTATTTAATTAAAAAACAAAAGAATGTAAAAAAAGGAAACACACGTGTTCAGTATTTTGTACTAGAACCAGAATTTGCAATTACTGCTGCACATCTGCGTTCCATGCTTTCCACAAGCTTTTGGCATCTCTCTACAGGGATTGAAAACCAGGCCTCCTCTACTCCAGCCCACAATTCATCAAGGTTTTTGAAATTTTTGTCCATATTTGCTTTTTAAGATCATTCCAAAGATTTTCGATTGGATTTAAATCGGCACTTTGTGCTGGCCAATCCAATACCTTTACCCTTTCTTTTTGAAGCCAATCTTTTACTACTTTAGCCGTATACTTCGGATCGTTATCCTGCATGAAAGTCCAATTTAGTGGCATGGAACTGAAAACGAATGGTTCCATTTTATTTTTCAATATATCTAAATATTGATATCTGTCCATTTTGCCATTTATACGCACAATTGGCCCTACTCCATGCCAAGAAAATGCACCCCACACCATTATGCATCCGCCGCCGTGTTTTATTGTCTTTTGTGTATACCTGGGATTCAGAGATTGGTTCACAGGACGGTGGCAAACGCTTTTTCCATCAGGGCCCATTCTATTGATTTTAGTTTCATCGGTCCAGAGAATATTTTTCCAAAAATTCAGGTTTTTTTCTTTATGGGCTCTAGCGAAAGAAATTCTTTTCGTTTTATGCCTTTTTGATAGCAATGGTTTTTTTCGACTGAGCCGACCAAAGATTTGAGCTTCATTTAATCATCTTCCAATTAGTTTTCGCGATAC
Source organism: Megamerina dolium (assembly GCA_963854835.1). Classification (NCBI taxonomy): domain Eukaryota; kingdom Metazoa; phylum Arthropoda; class Insecta; order Diptera; family Megamerinidae; genus Megamerina; species Megamerina dolium. The sequence continues at coordinate 109,906,625 of OY978525.1, forward strand.
CTTGAGACCGAATTCTTCATTAATTTCGCGCATTATTTGTTTACTTGACTTAAAAGGATCTCTTTTGCTCTTTCGCACTATAGCCCTGTCCACCGACATAGTAGTTTTTCGTGGAGTAAATTTCTGAACGTTCTGTTTTAAATAAATGCCATCAGAGCAGAGCATTATAAACCATTTTTCGCGAGCATTCCATAAGAACCGCTATTTCTGCCACTGTTTTTCCAGTTTTTGCCATATTGTATATAATACTTCTTTTTTCGGGAGTGCAATGACTTCCACGACCCATTTTCCAAAAATATGATCACTTTTTATTAAACTTAAAAGTTTATGAGCCAAAACTCCAAAAAAACCAAATGTTTGTTAAAAATTGTATCAAAATTTTATAAATTTGTACGATGTGCTATTTGCATGTCCACCAAAAAACTGCACTGTGTGAAAGAAAACTGAAGTAAAAAGCATAGAATAAAAAATAACGGAACTTTTTTAGCCGCTATGCAAAGAAGATGCTGCCAGCCATGTAAAATAACAAAAAACTCTTATGGAAATTTATATCATTTAACCAGAAAAGTGTTCAATAATTTTTTAATGATTTGTGCTATTTGCATGACCATGGCTGTACATAAATATATAATAACTATATAATATAAATTTGTATATATTTAGCAATTACGTAGATAATTATTTTGAATATGATAGGGCAAATGTAAATATTTTTGCATTTTGGAGGCAAACATAAGACAAACAAAAAATGTATAAATTCAAAATTCAATATACCACCTACAAAGTACCTACATATCATCAAACCACCTACAAAGTAAAAAGAAATTCATTATTTTTGCATTAAACTAAAGGTTTTATTTAGCATAGTTAGAATGATCCGATTTAGGTCAAATATGCACCGTTTTGTTCGATAACTTATTGCCATTTTGAAGGTAATTTCATAATGCCACTTTAATAAAAACCCGAGTCCCTATTGGCAAAAAAACTGGCACAGTCGATTTTCACAAGCTTCTCCTGAGGTGAATTTTTCACTAGCAAAATCATTCGCCATAGACAGGAACAAATAGTAATCACTTGGTGCCATATCCGGACTATAAGTTGGATGCATAAGAATCTCCCAACCAAGCTCCCGGAGCTTCTAGCGAGTCACTATCGATGTGTGTGGCCTGGCGTTGTCCTGATGGAACACAATTCCTGTCCTATTGGTTAAAGCTGGCGGCTTCTGGACGATTGCTTCCTTCAGACGGTCCAATTGTTGACAGTACAGGTCCGAATTAAGAGTTTGGCCTTAGGAGAGCAGCTCATGGTAGATGATTCCCTGCCAATCCCACTAAACACATAACAACACCTTCCTGACCGTCAATCCTGGCTTGGTCACCGTTTGCGCCGGCTCATCACGATTCGACCACGACCATTTTCGCCTGACGTTGTCGTAGCTGACCCATTTTTCATCACCAGTAACCATCCGCTTCAGAAATGGATCGATTTTGTTGCGATTCAGCAGTGATTCGCAGATGGAAATGAGTTTTCCATGAGATTTTTTTTGCGTTAACTCATGTAGCACCCATACATCGAGTTTCTTTTTGTATCCAGCCTTATTTAAATGATTCAAAACGGTTTTTTGTGCAATGTTTAGCTCCTAGGCAATAGAAACAGTGCTTATATGATGGTCAGACTCGACAATTTCCATTATATTATCGATATTTTCCACAATTGGCGAATTGACAATCGGAATCGACGAAACCAAAATTGCATGTGATTGGCTGTTACAGTATCAAAACCATAAAAACTATTCACATTTTCAGCCGTCTGACTTGCGTTTTCGCCTTTATCGAAGAAAAACTGTAAAATATGGCGTATTTTCTCTTTACTGATGTCCATCTTTGACGCGTGCTCAAACAATACTGAGTCAAGCAATCACAAAACTGCCTGAAAAGTTTATTTAGTACGAAATCCTATCTTTCTAACGCCATCTAGTGTAACCCGATCGCACTTAAACAACGCGAGATACAGATTACTAATGCCATGTAATGGAAAAATAATGGATTTCTTTTTACTACACCATATATGAAGATTATCGTTTTCACGGGATTTTTTAAAACTGCTGTTTTGGTATAATTTTAATTGTTTTAGGTAATGTTATTATTGAAAAGTGTTCAATACCGAACTGTAACGCACTTTGCCAAGATTTGCTTTACCATCATAAGAATTCCCAATATTTATATGCAGAAAAATTTAAATGCAAAAGAAATATCTACTTTTAATAATTTACCGCAAAATATTCAAATATATAATAGAAATATAACAGGAAATGTTATTACTCACAAAACGCTGCATTTTGCATGATCAAAACTTTAGACAATCATCAAATGTTTACTAATTAATAAAATGTCAAGTCTACTTTCTAAGCAATGCAAATATCATATGTATTTATATGCACGCATATGTATATGAAATCATATGATCGCACGAATATCATCAAATATAATAACTTCAATGTAGCATACAATTAATAACAACTGTACATGCGAGTATATTGTGTATATACATATAAATAATACCATTTGAATTTGTACTCGTGCAAAGCATTTCATCAACAATTTAAATAAATTGTCAATAAATATCATCATTTATATATACAATAAATATATTGATCGATATTTGTATGCAAGCCTCAACGATCGTCTTTCTGTCTTGTACGACTGTTAGTGGGTATATATTAGCGTGTACATATCAGTATTTGAATAGAGTTTATTCGGCATATACATATATGTGTATGACGTGTTGTACTATTAATATTATTAGTTTTTATTATTATCTAAGGAGTTGTTATGTTATCAATTTTGAATATATGTATGTACATGTAGCTACATACATATGTTATATTATTAGTGCACTCGTATTACTAGCAATGATCGGTGTCGATCGAGTACATAAAGCTAGTAAAGCATATAACAGAAAGTCAAACAGTCAGGCTCCATGCTTCATAGGAAATAATGATATGTGTCTGAATATCCCAATAAACAAATTGAATTGAACAAATTATCTTCTTCAGTTATATAATTAGAATTCTTTAAAAATGCAATTTCACAAATATTCCTCAACTAATTAAGTCTTCGTTCAATATGAATATTAAAATGAAGCCTCTAATATTTTTCTTGCTAAATATTTTATAGTTATTAAATTGGATTGGATAAAAGCAAAACAACGCTAGACTAACTATATCACAATCAAAAGGCAAATTGTTTGCCTTTTTAAGTGACAGCTTAAGTCGATATGGCGAAAATTTCCACAATGTCCAGAAACATCGTGACAATATGATTTCGCGCTACCGGAAGTTTACGTAAAATTCTGATTTTTTATTCTTTACTTCTCTTTTTTTTTTGTGTGGTGAGGAGGTAACAAAATGTTTAATCCACTGACCCATAACTGCAGTCACAGTTATGGCGTGTGACGTTGCAGACAATAAAAAACTAACTCCCCCTTCTAGGACCTTCCAACCAACTCCGGAACTACGATAGCATTACTTCGAAGTAGGGTTCCTTTGAGTCTCTACCAGGCTTCCAGTTTTCTTTATTACTGATCATTTTCTCAATGATTGTCTCCAATTTAGTATTATGTGCTCTGTGTCATCTGCATCGGTGTCAACGTAAATGCATCCTAGATCTTCCGATTTACCCATTTTGTTAAGATATTTCCACAAGTATTCGTGACCAGAGAGAAAATGCGTTAGTTAGTAGTTCCCCTCGACGAATTTTCTATCTATTCACGTGCTAATATTTGGGATCAGCTTTGCTGTCGATCTGCCTCTCGGTCCTTTAGCCCATCTATCATGCTACAGTTCGTGTATCCGCCTTTTTATTTCGGACACATTTACGTTAGTCTCTCTTTGTTGCAGTTTCCACTTGATTTGTCTCTCTTTTGCTGGCAAGTCCACAGGCAGGGCTGTGCTAATAAATAGTATCGCCGGTTTTGACACTGTTCGGTATGATGAAGCTACCCTGAGAGCTTCTAGCACTTTTCGTCTATTTTCTGTTTTTAACTCGTCTGCCCACTGTTTTCACTGCCATAAAGTAAAACAGAGTTTACCACAAACATGAGAAGCTTTCTTTTGTCTGTGTTGGGTCACCAATGTTTGCCATTAGTCTACTCAATGCCGAAATAACCTTCGCGTATTTTAGCAGCAATATCTCTGTTTTTTCGGTAGCAAACATTAAGCTGTGGTCATCTACCAGGTTCTCGTCCTCAGCATGACCTGGTTCAGCTTTCGCTATGCGTCAACAGTGTTTCGGGGGTGATGATCACGGCGGTTATATCATCAGCAAAAGCCACCAGATGAATTTCGTCCAGCATCTCAATTTCTAGAATGTCATTAGAGTTAACATTCCTGAGATCTGACCCTAGGATTGACTCCTGAGCTGCTCCCGACATTATCTGTTTTGTTCTGATCCCATCGCTGGTCTCATAAACTGTGATGACTGGAGATAACATTGCATCGAGGATTACATCCCTTGATTGTCTCAGTTTATTTTTTCTAAACTATTCTACATACTAAAATACAATTACCGCAGTCTTATAAGATTCATATTTCAGTGAGCTCTCAATATGGTTAACTGTGATATGTCATACCTCTTTGAGTGTGTTCAATTCACAATTGATTTGATATTTATTGTAGCTGCTCGCCGCTGTTGCTCAATAATAAGTGATTCTTCATATCCATATAAACATAGAGTATATGTACTGGGTTATCCATTTTGCGGTTCTGAAAGTAAACGTAAATAAAACCATTATATGTGAAATACAAAATTATTCAAATGTTCTCCACGAGATTGGGTGCTTGAATAAAATCGCTTGTATAATGATTTTTCGCCGCGAATTTTCTTCAACGATGACGCTCATCAAGATCGTGTGATCACCGTTGGAATTTTTTTTTTTTGGGGTTACACAACGATCGTGTTTATCCGGGTAATCCTCAAACTCTTGAAGTTCTGAAATCCTCGGTCAAATTATGACCGAAATATGTGCCGAAAAGTAATCGAAAAATACCTCATAAGCATCTAATGCTGTAAAAGGTCCCTTGAAGGACATTTGAATGATGTTTGTATATTGAAATAAAAATTTGATCGAAATTCGAAAGAGAAGTGTGTTTTATTTACGTTTATTTTCGAAATCACAATATGAATAGCCCAGTATATGCATAAATATACAATTGTACATGTAACGATCGATTGCTAACCAGTCGATTAATAAGTCATAGAAATGTGTACACTAACATACAAACGTTAAATACTATACATACTCGTCTATGCATGTCTAAATTAGTAATTACTTTGCAAATTCAATTCAATTAGTTTGTCGTGGTCATGTTTTGATTTCAACGAGTTTAAATCTATTTGATCAATACATACAGACATATAGAAAATACATGTCTATTTAATGAGTTTCAACAAGTTAACCACTCTTGATTTTGTATCGATTCATTGAATTGATCAATTTGGCTTTAAGTCATTGTCATGACTTTGTCTACTTTTCGAACATATTGTATTTATATATTTATGTATGTTAAAAAACAAAAAAAAGAAAATAGCAACGAAACTGCAAATAGATTTAACAAGTTTGTCAATTTTTTTTTTTTTCTTTGCCTTTTCATATATTTATAAAACTTGTTTATTAAAATATGGCCAATATTAAAGAAAGGAAAATAAAAAATAAAAATTCTGCGGTTAATATGCAAGTTATTCATGATACAACTAGCAATAATAATATAAACAATATATAAATATCATCAGGAACTAGTTTGTACATATGTATATATATATCGATAGCAATGCTAATAACAGAAACAGTACAAGCTACAGCATCATCGTTATCATTATCGCTTGAAATAATCAACCAATCATTGAGAAGGCAATAAGCATCTTACAACACCACCACCACAAATCGTCTTGTTGTCGTCACTTTGGCGGCATTTTTTCTTTCTTACCGTTTTAATGGGTTTATTTTGTACTGATTTGTGGTATCCCATACGTTCGGGCCCCCTAACTGCATAGTGATGACTATGAGTAGGCAAGTGTACTCGTTTTTACATATTTAGAATGTTATTTACAACCTGCGATGTTTTACTGGCAGTTGCGTTATGGAAAATTGATTGTGTTGTTGTTGTTGTTGTTGTTGTTGTTGTTGATAATACATATAGACGATAATGATGATACTGATGATCGAGATTAACGTTGTTCATGGCGATCGTCGTGATGTTCGTGTTATTGTATGGCCAGTCTAATCAACTACGTCTACCTACAGGGTGATTTTTTAAGAGCCTTCGGTTGTAATTTAAAAAATAAATAAACACATAAAATTTAGAAAAATGTATGAAATCTTTATTTGAGTCGATAGAACGATCAATATAATTAAATGTTTATTGATGATTTCATGTAAATGTCGATCGCGGCTGCATCTCCAAAGATTCATACGCTGGGTCCAATTTTGGCATACTCTCTCCAACATATCGGCCGGTATCTCACGAATAAATTCTTCAATATTGGTTTCCAGTGCGTCAACCGTCAACATAGCCACACACAAAAAATAGTCTAAAGGCGTTAAATTGCACGATCTAGGCGGCCAATTGACCGGCCCCAAACGTGAAATAAACTGTTCACCGTACTCGCTTCTCAATTGGGCCATTGTTTCGCTATGTGCTGTGTGGCATGTGGCACCGTCTTGTTGAAACCACATGTCAGCCAAGTCCAGCTCTTCCATTTTGGGCAAAAAAAAAAGTTAATAATCATTGCACGGTAGCGCCATACCAAACAGTGCATTTTTCGTACTTCTGGCTACTCTACACACCAAATGTGGCAATTTTCATTGTTCACATATTCATTCAACCAGAAATGAGCTTCGTCGCTGAACACAATTTTTCGATTTTCACACTTTCTAATCTGTAAGCCTTGTTAATTTTTTAAGTCAATTCATGGGCAAATTATAGACCAAACTGAACATGTTTGACAGTAACGATTACACGAAAATTGCTGAGCTGCCAAAAACAGAGTTGCCAAAAGCAGTGTTGCCAAAAATCACCCTCTATATGCATTTTAATTTATTAAGCATTTCAGTCTAACTGGCGCTAACTGCTCATGTCGACATTTATTAGTAATATTACATTGCAATTACAATTATCACTTGTATTCGTAGTATTGGTTTCCAATTGCATGCAATATTTCAACAATTTAATTATTACTCGTATCATCACTACTCATTATTACTCATACGTATGTATGAGTAATCATTTTTTTTTCCATCAATCGTTATTTTATTTTTATAATAATTTATATCGATTTTTTTCATTTATTAGAGTTGATTATTTATACACACACACGCACACACCCAGTTATACACTGAAGAATGTATGTATGTATGCGTCAATGTTTCAATTTTATTATTTATTATCAACTATTCAGTTTAGTTGTACGTAGCAATGTATAAGTGATAATATTAAAATTCAACAGTCATAGCTACATAGTGTTAATAATTAACAACTTCTCACACATATACACTTTAGTCGATTCAACATTTTTTTTTTTTTTGATGATTTTTTAGATTAAACTATATCTACATACATATAATATACATATATGTATGTACTCGTTTGTGCTATCATATAATTTATTTGTTGTAGCTTTTATTTCATCTTATATATGCTATGCTATGTACGAGTATTTTTCATTTTCATTAATAATGATATAATATTTGATCAATAATTAACCATAAATACCTATATGGGCAATGATTTAATTTAAGTCTATATTATCTGATAAATATTAACGTGACTTGACATTTTTCATTCACGTTTGAATCAGCAATACTTAAACATTATTTGCCATGTTTTATTCGACATTTGTTATCTCTGCTTAACAACGCATGCATCGATATATGTAAGTGTATGATTGCAGTGACGCCGAATGACAAGCTAAACTTGAAAAACCGCCAAAAAATAATTTAAATACAATTTAACATTAATGAATGTATTTTAGCTGCAGTACGCCGACTCATTTTGAAGATTTGCGACCTACTAAAGATATAAGGCATTTTTTTCTTCAAATTAATTGGAATTTTTCTACATAGTCTCCTTGTAAGTCTACACAATTTTTCTAGCATTCTTTCCAACTCTTTAACACCTACAAACAGAGCGTTGGAAATGTTCATGCAATCATGTTTTTAACCTCGCCAAATGCGGCATCGAACGCTAGCTCGGATCGCTTTCTCATACCTAAAGCTTGTCTTATAGAAATGTTAATGGAAATATAATGAAAAATAAGGACATGAAAATGATCTAAACATTCACTTATTCTTATAATTTAATTGAGATAAGAAATTAAGACCCAAGACTCTTATGTAACCCAACTGAAATTAAATTCTTTTCTATGTAATATGTTAATACAATACAATACAATATCTGTGTATGTATGAAAAAAGTAAATTACACAAAGCAAAATGATATCTATTTACAAAGAAATTTCTGAATAAAATAAAATCACAATATCTAAATTCAGTGAAATTTACGATTTAAATCACATTGAATTTTATTGAATTTAATTAGAAAATATTTCCAAACTTTTTCTATAGAAAAAAAAAAATTTTTATGGGCATTTCCACGAAAATGTCAACAATAACTAAAAAATTGAATTTGTTGCGAAATTCAATTTTTTTTGTAAACTAGTATAATACTGTTGTATATGAATTTCTAATTCTGAAACGATCCATTTAATTTTATTTAATTTTATGAACGAAAAGTAGATAAAAATTAAATATATTGATTAAAATGTTGTTCAATGGGTTTAAGTAAGCACTCGACTGTGCAAAGAGAACGCTTATATTGGGTTCGCAACTAAGGAATTGTCGATTTCATACATAGATGTCTTCGGCATCGTCTTTTTTATGTGATACATTTAAGTTTCCTGGTATATCCCATACAGTTATGTGACTGACTACCTGACTAGATTATGGCTTCAATTTGATCATCATGAAGCTTATCTGGTTGACCTGATCGTTGGTCATCTTTTAATGAAATATTTTCGGAATGAAATTTGTCAAGCCAATGCCGACAGTGTCTTGTTTTTTTTTTAGGATTCCTCACCATACATATCACATCATTTTTAACAGCTTGCGCTTCGTTTGTTCCTTTACGGAAATAAAATACTGAAATATGATGAAAATGCTCGTTTTTCCACTTCATATTAAAACTGATGCCAAACTAATACATTTTAATCAAATTACTCAATAAATTCGCCATTTTTTCTCACAATATGGGTATCAAAAGAAAAATCTTTTCAGTGATATATAAAATACTTTTTCAGTGATATATAACACTTATAACCTATTTTGAATATTTTAAAAGTTATGGTCAAAAAATCTTTTTTAATGTTTTTTTTTTGTTCAAAAACCAATTTTTTTTCCAAAACAATCACTATTGACTTATAGAAAACTTATAACCATATTCAAGGCTATACAATTACCTTTTCAATGGTATATAAAACATATTTTTAGAAAATGCTCATATATTTTTAATATATTTTTTTTAATTGATACTTCATGAAATTTTTTCAATATGTATGGCTTTCGATAGAATTGCCTGTATGTCTTCAAATTTATGTAGTTTCGCAACCGTCAGTATTTTTAGGTTAAAATCTTTCTTGGCGCTAAAAAAAAATAACCCTTATAAGGCCGGAAAAAAAAAATTGGTTTTTGAAAAAAAAACATTTCAAATTTTTATCATAACTTTTAAAATATTCAAAATAGGTTATAAATGTTATATATCACTTTTTTTTCTTTTTTCCTTTTAGTAGGCTATTCTGCACTTATGCCAAATTTACATATAAAAATAATTGTTGACGAATAATGCCAATATGCTCAAGGTTAAGGGATTTAATAAAGAATTTTTATTTACACCATCAGTTCAGCATTAAATTGTAAAAAGGACGTTATTACCATTGAAAGAAACGTTTTTATGATTACTATGACAGTTACAGAAGCATATAAAATATTTAAAAGCGAGTATTCTGAGGAAAATCATCCCTGAAACCTTAAAATCCTTAACCTTAAAATCGTACGCATGTCGCCTGAGTTACGCTGGAAATGCCCATATATTATTTTACATAATTAGACTTATTTGATTTTCACTGAATTTGCTAATTTTACAATAAATATACGAAAACAAAAATTTTAATTACGTTTTTCCAGAGTAATAAATATAAAATTCGATCTAAAATCAAATGTCAAAAATTAGCGCAAGCAATATTGACGTTATACGTATACATTGAATCTGTCAGATTCATTATAAAATGATATTCTTACTAATTCAAAAACATAACAAAATAAAAAAAAAAAAAAACACTAACCACCAATTAATTTCATGTTTATAAAAAAAAACATTTACCTACATATTTATGAGAATTAAAGTGAATCTTGTTTCGTTTGTGGGCCACATTTGAAAAACAACAACTATAAGTTGAAACACTAACAATAATTTTTTCATTTTATATCCGCCATATGAAAGAAAATCGAATATAGAGCTACATACGAGTATGTATTCATGTGCGATACATAAATAAACAATCGTACTGTTGGTATAAACATACATATTTTCTACCAATATTTTTTGCGTAATTGCAAAGAAATAAAAAATACATACTAACATATGACGAGAAAAACACAAATAATGACAAAAAGATAGAAGTGGGTTGTTTCATAATAAAATGCTCAAAACTAGCAATGCGCTCGACAAAACTCAAAGAATAAAAAAATGAATTAACTAAATAAAAATATAAAATAAAAGATACTTATAAAAAAAAATATAAATTTTTTTTTTGCTGCTCTACCCATTGTGACTGATTACTAACTACATATTCACTTACTTCATTGTATGGCACTTCACTTATTTCAATGTATGCATGCATATGTACAGTGGCTCCCAGCTTATTTCGTACAGTGACAGTTTAAAAATTGCTGCAGTCGTAATTCCTAATATTGCAAAAATTTGAACAAAATATAAATGCCGTTTTTGAAAGGAAGGTTTGTTTTTTATTTTCCAAAATTTGCTTTTTCAAAATTTTAGTGTTTGACACTATAAAAAAATAAAATAAGAATAAAATAGGAAAATTCATGTCACAGCTTATTTCGTACAGTCTCTTTAAGTTCAAACTAAAAACAAAGTAAGTTGATTTTAATATTTAGTATGACATCCCTTAGCGTTAATGATAGCCTGGAGTCTATTTGGCATTGAATCCACCAATTTTTGAGTGATGTCTGGTGTGATTTTTTTCCATTCCTCCATCAGTACCTTCTTTAGGTCTTGCTTATTAGAAATCTTGTGTGTTCTTATTTTATTGTCCAAAATAGACCAACGATTTTCAATCACATTCATGTCAGGTGACTGTGGTGGTGGAGACATCAAGTGTGGGCAGTTCCAAATAAGCCCAGATTGCACAATTCCAGATTTATGTTTTGGGTCATTATCTTGGTAGTACCGAAATTCTTCCCGCAAATCCAGTTTGTCTGCACTTTGAAGTAAATTGTTTTTCAGAATCTCGAGGTACTTCATTTTGTCCATTGTCCCCTCAATAAAAACCAATTCACCTACTCCGGCTGCTGACATATAGGCCCAAACCATCACGCTACCGCCACCATGCTTCACTGTGGGCTTAAGGTTCTCCTTGTTTAGCTCGGTATTCGCTTTACGCCAAACATATGACATTCCGTCCGAACCAAAAATATTAAACTTAGACTCATCCGCGAAAATAACGGTATTCCAGAACGCAGGAGTCTTAATAATATGCTCTTTGGCGGAGTCAAGTCGGCGTTGTATATTCATTTTTGAAATGAATGGTTTCTTTCGGGCTACTCGACCGTTCAAGTCATGATTGCGCAGCACACGTCGGACAGTTTCAGCACTGGATGATTTCCTATTTCACGCTGAACCTCTGCAGCCAACTTCGGAGCGGATAACTTTGGATTTTTCTTAATTTTTCGTACAATATAACGCTCGTCTGATGCGTTGAAAATCTTATTAGGTGCTTCTCTGCCCTTGTTCTCCAACCGATTTTCGCGAACGAAGCGTGGAATGATGTATTGGACAGTTGAGGCACTTAAATTTGTCATTTCAGCAATTTTTCGCACACTCTGACCTTTCCTAAAATGGTTAATTACCAGTTTACGCTGTTCCATCGTTGTACGACGACCCATAACGCTAAATGTTTAATTTACAGCACTTTAACTATTTAAAATAATAATAATAAAAATTGTTATAATAGTTAAAAAGGTCCAAAAACTCATACAATTCAAAAAAACTTTGTAACTGCGCGGCAGAATGAAACTTACTTACATTGAAGTTTGTGTACGAAATAAGATGTGAGCTGAAAATCAGCTGATCAATAGTTTTTCTCTCTTGCATGACAAAAAGAACAATTTTTGGGGTTCCCCGTTTTCTTATTAGGTTTACTAAACACATACACAGACATCTACATTCAAAACTTATCGATAAGTTTTTTAGTTTCGATGTTACAGCCATGTACATAAAAATATATACACTGTACGAAATAAGCTGTGAGCCACTGTATGTACATAAATTTGTAAATAAAAATACAACAAAATAACAACAAGAAAACTATTTATTAAATACGAATAAACCAAAAAGAGAGAAGCAAATGAAATAACCAACTGATTACAAGTATGTACATACATACAGCGATAGCTTCGTACGAGTACATACAAACATGTGGTAGAACAACACTCGAAGCCAAAGTTCGTTGTTGTCAGACGAATGTCTATCCCAAATACCATAATAGCACAGCAACAGCAACAACAACAACGCTATTCATTTACCATACACATATACATATATTGTATATATATGAATATAATAAAAAGCAACAACAACAACAACAAAAATAGCGTAAATGTGAATAAGTGAGTGATTAAATGGGCACCTAAGTGGTAAAGAGAGTGGGTGAGTCGGGCCAAGCGTGAACTAGTCAGACATTTAGTTAGTTACGTAGTGAGTAAGCGAATGAGTGCATGAGTTAGTAGGTGAGCTTGTGAGTGAGTGACTGAGTGAGTGAGTGAGTGAGTGAGGAAGCACCTACATACATACTCGTATGTGTATACTGAGTGTCAGCTCAATATTGATTCTGTTTTAAATGTTCATTCGTATGTCGTCGCTTAAGAATGTGCACACAAACCTACACACTTGAACACTTACACTTCCATACCCAGTGGGAAAAAAAGGTACATTCATAAAGTGTTTGTTAAGTAATTTCAATTTACGCTTCAACCTTTGGCTATAGTTATTTACCATATGAAGGAAGGTATGTAGATTCATTTTGACTACTTACGATCGTCAATTACGACAGCAAACTATTGGATTGAAATCTAAGGAATTGCCTAAGCAAACTACCATCTTCAAAAAGAATTTGCTGCTTAAGCAAGGGAAAATGTGACAGCTAAGTAATGTCAGAAAGAAAAAATCATGATATTGACAAAAGATATTCACACATATTCATGTGTGAAATCATCACTTACTTAGAAGGTATAAAATACGTATTGTAATATTTTCTTTATGCACTACAATTTACTTTGAAATATAAACTTTAGGCTACTGTCTAACTTTCATAAAAGGATTTGATCAATTTTTCAAAATTATTAATGAACTCAAAAATGACAAAGAACAAATGAAAACCCCTGTAATTCAAGTGAAAAATTACATACCTACCTACATCATCTTTACTTATGCACTTACATGAATTGTAAATATTTTAAGTAGGTTATTTTAAATGATTCCAAAAACATCCCACATTAGATGGAGCCATGATGGAAAATTGGAATTACTCCGACATGATCGCGAAATTTTCCGAAATATTTCAAAATTCTGGAAAATGGTATCATTCTTTACGATTGAATTGTAACTTTGGCAGTTATTCATGATATTTTCTTCGAATGGTATATTGAAATGACGATGAACAACATTATATAAAAACTATGAAAAGATTTTATAAAATTTAAAAAATTATATTGATATAGTACATTTATTTCTATATAAAATTGTAAAAACATTTGAGCAGTAGTTTTTTTTTTTGTTTGTAAAAATGTCCGTTAATAAATATATCAATAAAAAAAAAAGGAAATTTGTCCTCTCTTTTTTTCTTCGTTTATCATATCTATTAGTTCGAAATAAGGGCATTAAAGGTGGTTTGATGTTAGCAATTCACACTATGAACAATATTAAGAGCATTAGGAATTAAATATTATTCCCATATACTTTTTGCTTCAGTATATATGAAATCAGCTGACTTTATTTTATACATTCAACTATTATTAACGTCAATTATGAATAGTTTGAAATCAATGATTTGAAATTTTCTCGCATTCGTTATAAACACTGTTTTCGCGATAATAGCCCGTGCGTAATTAAGAAACGCCACTGCATGATACTGCATCAAATTAATAGGGAATTTGAACGGCTCGCCTTTAAAGTATTAAAAGTCTAAACAAGAAAGGATGAAGATTAAATTAATATTTTTAAAATAAAAAATTTAATATTTTCCTACTCACAGATATAAATCACATCTCGTTTATGAATGAATTGAATACATATATTTTTATTTTGACATTAATTTTATATCTTACATTCTGTCGAATTATGAAGTCGGTTTATGTGAGAAGCCACACCATTTCGACAATTTGCAATGCATAAAATATAAAAATAATTTTGCACGGAAATGAGCAGACCGACCACACAAATGAAATCTAAATACGCTGTAATATAAGTATTTTGAAAGCATAAACTTTCCTACTGGGTATTTATTCGTGGCAATTCAACTGTGTTTGCATCGTTTTTACCGTCGTCATCGTCATCGTCGTCGGCTTCGTATACGTTGACGTCTACGTCGACATCTTTGTCTCTATTTATTATTCTTGTTGCTTTCTTGTTTTCCTCATTTTTCTTTTAATTTTTTTTTTTGCCTGCTTTGTATATTTGCCATTGCCGCTTTCTTATTGTTGTTATTATTATTATTATTATTATTATTATTATTAGTACCGTTGTTGTTGGTAGACATAATGCAACGAACGCAACTGTGAATGACTAGTGCTCATATGGCGTATGCAATAATAATATCAACAACAACAACAACAACAACAACGACAACGACGACGACGACCAAGACAACATGTTTGTTGTTATTGCTGCATATATGTTATGTATGTATGTACATATATATGTATGAATGTACGTACTTACACTTGCGCATTTATTTATTGTACAAGCGTATCTATGTTAGTATATTAATACAGGGTGGACCATTGAGTAGTATTTTTTTAAACATATGTTACAATAATTTTACAGTGACGGTGATGTCCCATTGGACATCTTATCAAACGAAATGAATCACTTTACGCTCGAACGACATTGGAAAATAAAGTCAATGTCAATGTTGTGTAGCTTCAACAATGCGTTTATTGAAAAAAATATTCTTTCTTCTTTTCTGATGAAGCGCATTTTCATTTCGGTGGCTACGGGTATTGGAAAACTCGAACGTAATCGTGAGAGTGACAGTTTGGTACGGATTTTGGAGCGGTGACATCATTGGCCAAGTTTTCTTTGACAATGCTGCTTGAAATGTCATTTCAGTCAACGATGAGCGTTACAGATGAATAATAAAGGATTTTTTGTGGTCAGAAATTTAAGACGTGGACTTGGACGATCTTTGGTTTTAGCAGGAGGGCGCGCCAAGCCACACAGCTCATGCCACAATCGATCGTTTACGCGCCAAGTTCGTTAATCGTGTTATCAGTTGTCTCGGCAATATCAATTGGCCACCTCGTAGCTTCAATTTGACGCCGTTAAGGCCGAAGTTATAAGAACAATCGGATTTCGAGCATGCCATTCGTGAGATAGAACCAGAAACCGTCTCCAACCTCTTGAAAATCTGAACTCGGCGAAGCCAGCCGAAACAGCACATGAATGAAATCATGTTCCGTAAATAATGGGAATGTTTGCTTTTTCCAATAAACCATTAAAGTATATATATCATCCACCCTGTATATACATAAGTATGTATAAGCACCATAGTCGTCGTCGTCGTCGTCGTCATTGTTACTGATGTTGTATTCGCCATTGTCGACGATCGAATACACACAACTGTGCCAACCGACCATGATCATTTGTATTTTGATCAGTACATTACGGTAGCAGTTGAAGATCACACGTTCGCGAACGAATAGAGTACACCTATATATTTTCATATAATCAATATACTACACACACATACATACATATACATATGTATATCAATGTGTATATTTAAAAATCGAATGTTTACAAAGTGTGTATACGGGTAGAGTATATATTTTAGTAGTTTTTCTGTGTTTTTCATTTTCGCGACTTTTGTTTCGATCGCTTATAATTAGTCAACAGACACCGTCGTTGTTCACCTATCCCCTATCCCCACCCACTCTCTATGCTTCATCGAATCGAAAAATGTAACATTTTTCACATACGTAATCAGCATATGAATGAGTATATAGGCACTACGTAAGCGCATAAATCTAAAAATTAGTTTGACGACAACAAATTTAATAAAAAAGAAAAAACAAACAAAAAAAAAAACCTAACAAAAACAGCACAACGAAAGAAACTATGTATTTTTGAATTGCTTGCGTTGCTGCTAATATTATAATTATTTGCTGTTGTTGTTATTATTTGTAGAGAATATTATCATTTGTTGTCATTCAGTCGCGTTGGTCTTTTTCATCATCAAGTTTTTTTTTTTTTCATTTCATTTTGTCAAATTGATTCAAAAACTGTCGCTGTCACCACACGAGTATGTCTATAATTTAATTGTGTTGTGTTGTGTTTGCAGTTTCATATGCGCTAACAAGAAAAAAAAAATTATAATAATGAATAAATAAGTATATAAATATCACAATAATATAGGCAAAAGATATTTGTGTGTAGTGATTTCTAATTTGAACAAAAAAAACCA
Source organism: Megamerina dolium (assembly GCA_963854835.1). Taxonomy (NCBI): domain Eukaryota; kingdom Metazoa; phylum Arthropoda; class Insecta; order Diptera; family Megamerinidae; genus Megamerina; species Megamerina dolium. The sequence continues at coordinate 109,923,655 of OY978525.1, forward strand.
CAAAAACCAAAATCCACGAATATATAGTACATACATATATGCAAGTGCGTGTGTATAATTTAATCAAGTGTGTGTGTGTGTGTGCTTATGTAGTCGTGAAATGAAGAAATCGACATTATTGACGGCTGTTTATAGTGGCGCTCAATCGGTTAAAATGATTATAAAAGTGAGGTAACCCCCTATCAGCATCGGCAAATAACGTCGTCAGCAACAATATACATATACATGTTGCTATAAGCATATGTATGTATATACAAATAAACAAACGAGATTGAACGCATCTCGTTTTATATGCGCGTGTGTAAATGCAAATTAAATATCATAATAAAAATAAAGGGTGATATTTTAAGGTGTCATATTTTCAAATTGGAATATATCAAATAAAAATTACCATAATTTTATATCACCTATAAACATTTGTGTCTTTGATTTCGAATATACAATGTTGCTGTCAGAATACATATAGCGCCATTTCGAAAATACAATTTTGACCACTTGTCCGATCATTTGCGGTTCTAACTTCGCAATAATATGGTGAACATTTATGCGTCAAATCATATGATCTAGGTCTAGGTAGTCAATTAGCAGATTCATTTTGTGTGAATAAATTGAATTTGCTCATGTTCTGTACTGACCGTAGCGTAGTTCTTCTCAACCTATGTTTCATCAACATTTGTGTTACTCAATTAGCTACAAATTCCCCGATCATTGTTCAATCCAATTGCTGAATAGAAATAAAAATTTGCATTGAAAGCCCCAGTCAATGGCAAAATGATTTTTCAGCAAAATTTTGACACATTCAGTACCTCGATAAATTAAATCACATCCATATATCCATATTCCTAAGCAAAATTTCCCATAAAGTGGACGAATACAACCACAAAAACTACAAATAGTTCTGAACCAACATAAATCACCCTTTACATATACATATGTATATAGATTAAACACAATATTGCATATGTCAAGATCGTAACGTAAATGTATACATACATATGTGTTGCAAATATTCGTATCAACATAAAATGTATATAAAGATATTATAATTTTCTGCATTGTGTGATGATGACTTTCGCAAGTATGAAATTATCATAAAATAAGTATAGCGAATAAATTGCATACGTAATATTTTAAACAGCAAAAAAAAAAAACAAAAATAATTTTATCACAATAACGAAAGCAACAACAACCACAATGATTACAACGAAAATGCTCATAATTTATATGCGCCTATATTCAAATTCATGTGTATGAATGTGTGTATTTTTTTTTTGCAGTTAGTGTAGGTTCTCTTTGCAAGTGCAAGTAACAATAACGATATAAAAAAAAAATAAATAGAAAATAATAAGTCGGTACCTAGATACATAAGCAAAAACCATCTTATCTATATATAGTAATGTGAATAATTCTAAGAAAATCTGTGAAAATTCCTTATAAAGTGTTTACCAGTGTTATATACAAATGTATACTATACAACAAATTCTCAAAAGCAACAAATTCATATTGAGCACTTACGCGCACAACCCCTCTACTTTTGCGCTATTGCATACTCGTAGATGTGTAAAAGAGAATAATAAAACCACTTGAGAGTGTTAATAATGGGATAGTAGGTAATGTATAGTTGCATGCATGCAATTTTACACACTCAATTCTATACATACATATGTATGATACATACATATGTACATGATTAAAACGTGTACTCGAAGATACAATAGCACAACTCAAGTGTATTGCATATGCATGCATACACAGTAACATAGTGTGTTTTGCTGCACCAGTATTCGTCGTCGTCGTCGTCGTCATTATCATCGCAACAGTTATAATAGTAGCGCAAACATTTGTGCTCTAGCTACAAATCTATCTACCTGCTAAAGCCAATGTCGAGGCTATTCGCTGCATGATTGCTGCTCTGATGAAAATGCTCGTACTTTTCACGTATCTATCTGTATCTGTGTGTGTGTGTGTGTGCGTGCTCTATTGAGCTAAGACAATAAAGCATGTCATAGTATTAAAGACGGCGCCAGGATACCTGACTGCTTGCCAGCCTGCCTGTTGACATGTCTTTTTCTCTTCTCAATGTGTGTCTGCCATCCATACTGTATTTTCTCACAACATCATACAGAACATAGAATCCTACAACAACAATAATAAACAACTTAAGCAACAGGAGACAGCATTACGACTGCATAGTTTACGACAACATTTGTGTTTTCCTCTATTCTGAGTACGTATGAAATATATCTATGTATCTATAGTAAATATATATTTACTTATCCATAATATATATGCACATGTGTCTGCTAGCTAAATTTTTGTCAAGTAAATTTTAGAACGTTTGAAAAGTTCGTGGAATGGAAAAAAGAAAAAAAAGTGTTTATAATTGAGAACTAGACTTTATCCATTCAGTTATGTTTGATTATGTTGAGGTAGCAATGAAGCCAAATCGATTAGATGATCCAGGTATGTCTCAGTCAGCGAGTAATTGAAAGTAAATATAGGATTGTTTGAAAAGTTCGTGGTATGAAAAAGTGAAAACGAATATGTTTATAATTTAGAAAATGACTTTATTCTTTGAGTTATGTTTGATTATATTGAGGTGCAATTGTGCCGAATCACTGAGGCTGCCCAGGTATGTTAGTCTGCTGGTGGAGCGCATAGAATATTTCTCCTCTAAACTTGATTAATTGTTTTCAACAATTTTTCATTTTCCAAAAAGTCTCTTAAAATATAATGTAGAAATATTTTGAAATGGAGAAACAGCTAAAACTCAGAATGCAGCAATTCAGCAACAGGAGAAATCAGAAATATGACTATAAAAGTATTAATAATTATATGTTATTTATGAGACATTGGAATAAACGTTGATATTATGTTCTTATTATTGAGCATTTTGTGAGCGTAAACTTTATAAAGTTTTTTTTTTCATATTCAATTTTCTGTCAAAGATATAAGATTGTGAAAAAAACATGTTTATCTTCTAAAAACGCCCGGATTTTGAATATATATGAATATATCATGAACAATAATGCCGTTCTCATTGGGATTTCTTCACAATTTCTACTTTCATAAATTGTACATTCGCAAATTTATCAAAATATATTTTGATGAATAGGGGGGTTGTAACTACAAAATTAATAATTAAAAAAAAAAACACTTGAAAATGAGCGCTAAATAAGATAGTAAAAAAAAATCATAAATAAATCACAAAAGGACGATTTATGAGCCTTATGATACATATTGCATTTAAGACTCATTTATATTTCATATTTATGAGTTTTCTATGACTCGTAATTAGAACTCATAAAATGGGTCTAGCCAGGAAAAAAATAACACCGTTAAATACACTTTTATAAGCTCAAATATGAACAAAATGTATCTAAATAAGAGCCAAAAAAAGAGTGTTTTCTGATTCTTATGGTTTATTGGATATTAAAAATGATACTACCGGGAAAAAATTGTCCCGGATTTGTATTTTTCAATAATTTATTGACTAAAACATAAAACCATGTAGCTATTGTATTGCATAAAACGCGTTGGAAAGAGTCGTTTTAATTACAAAATACAAAAACAACATCCAACAAAACAATATGTCTCGTTTTACAAAATTTGACTGTCGTGAGATATAGATTTATTTGTAACAGTAAAATAGACATATGTGTCACTTTGCAAACTTTTCAATCACCCTATTATATGTAGGTAGGTATATTCATACTTATTTTATAGACACAGCAGCATCCATCTACATACATATATATGCAAACTCTAAATAGTATTTATACATTCTATATGTATAGGTGTACTCTCATGTATAGCAATTAACACGCAAAGGTCGTTTTTATTAGGAAATACCTTCAAAGAACGAGAAATGACAACAACAACAACAACAACAAAATGAAAATGTTTGAACACAAAATTGACCCACAATACGAGTGTACTACATATATGTATCAAGTATATTTTGGATATACATAAATACATACATACATACATGCATACATACATACATACATATTTATTGCTCTTGCTTGCTTCAGTTCGTGTGTATTGAGTGTGTGTGTGTGTGTGTGTATGTGTAGTATGAATGGGAGTATCTGTTTAAACATGTGTTTTGCTTATTGTTCATTCGCTTGTTATTCATCATCATTTTGTTGTTGTTGTTGTTGTTTCTGTTTATCTGTTTTGTTATTACTTGCTTGCTGCTTGCCAGCTCATTACGAAATTTGAGGAATACCCTTATGTCATTAAATTGAAATCCACACCACTACCGATCAACATCACTCTGCAAGCATAACAATAATAAAAACAACATTTATAATTATTATTGTACACCCAGAGACACACACATACATAGACAAATTCTCATACGAGTGTAAATGAGCGCGCATATTTATGTGTGTACATATTTTGTTTAAACCCTTTGTTGACATCTGCTCTCGGATATCATATTATTTTATTATTATTTTATATTATTATTATTATTATTATTATTATTATTATTATTATTATTATTATTATTATTGTGCTTATATTATAAATATTGATTTAGTAGAGTTCTACTGTTTTTTAGCACAACCAGTTGAATGCTAGATGTTATTGTTGTTGTTGCTGCTGTTGAATATTATTATTATTATTACCCATTAAATATTATAACTTTTGCCATCACAACTGTTGGTATTGCTTGCTTGTTGTTGTTTTTCATCATAGTGTGAAATTCCAGTTTGACGAGATCATGGCTACGTAATCGGCTTCAGTTTGCTGTTGCTGCTGCTGCTGCTGCTGCTGTTTACTGTTTTTATTGTTGTTTTATTTTAATTTTGTTTGTCCATATTTATGTTTTGGTTTCTTTTTATCATTTTTTTTTTGTTTTTTGCCGCCACACTACGAAATTCCGTCCTTCATATGAATTTATGTATGTATGTGTGTGCCTAGCTTAGCGTTACGTATGTGCAAATATATTTGTATAGCTGTTGTTGCTTTAATCCATAATATTTATTATTATTAGTTTTTTTTTTTTTTGGATATGTTCTCATTTTTATTAATTTTTTTTTTGTACTTTACATCACTTCTTTGCATCTGTTTTATTTTTCTTTATATTCGCTTTCAATCATATTCAACTCCTACATACAATTGAATAAATAGCATATGTATATATACAACAAAGTCTGATAATTCGTTCAATTATTTGCAAGTACATAAATACTACAATACATGCAGTTCGTTAAAAAATACGTTTGTACATATATGTATGTATAAATGTTGGAACGTATGCAACTCCTCAATCGCATATGTCATCACAACACTACAACTGAAATGATTTGAATGTCTTTTTATGCCAGTTACGTTTACTCATGCGACCACACTGTGTCACCACACTATTTACTAGCTACATGTTAACGAGCAATAATATAGTGATAATAAAATATTGTTGTTACACTACGTTGCATTGTACGTAGTTGAGACTTAGTACTTACCCATTAGGGAAGTTTTCTTCTGTTATCTCTGGAATTGTCTCTAAAACTAATGGCAGCAAAGTCTTATTACAGAAATATTTTCATATATGTAGTTAAATCTATTTCTGAAAATTTCTATTGATCTTATCGAGTCGAAATTTGAGTCGAAATTTCACTTTATGAAATTATCTGATTTCTTTCTTCCTCAGGAAAGGTTGTTGAACTCTAATTCCGATATTAATATGACAAATCCGTATACCTACCTATAAATAAATTGCCCATGACATGAGAAGTGGACCAATATTGATCATTTTTAAGGTTTAAGCAAATTACATTGTAGTCAGTTTATATGGAAGAGTAACACACTTTACCGCATCTATCTAATTTAATAACCCTGCTCTGCTTCATAATAATAAATATTTATAAATACACAATATAAATAAATACTTATTTATACTATTTTGTTTTGTTCTTCTTCCCTAGACTTATTTGTGTTCGTAATCTTATTTTCATATTGTATATTATTTTTATATTGGTTGAAAAATCTCTTTTATTCCCTTATTTTCATTATATTGTATTTATATATATATATATATATATATATATATATATATATATATATATATATATATATATATATATATATATATATATATATTTGTTTATTTTATATTTTATTTTTATACTTTTTGCTTCTTACTAACAACATTTCCGTTGACGTATTTGTCGAGTGTGTTTATTATTGTATTATTAGTGTGTTGTACAAAGCGTATGAATATTGATTGTACGTATGTACTCGTACATTGTTGGTTTGAGTTGCAAAAAAAAAAATAATAATTAATTCAATTAATTAATATATAGATGTGCATATATGTGTATGAATGTATATTTATTTTTTATTTTACTCTTAATAGGTCATTTAGTATTGTATGTAGGTGCTTATGTATTGTTATGTATTTAGCGCTTATTTTTTATATAAATCAACCCTATTCGATCATTGGATTATGTTAATAAACAAAATGAAACACTTATTCGGAACTTATGTTATGCAACAAATCAATTTATATGAGGTAAACAACACTTGCATTTACAATTAAGATCTAATGTATAATACTTCAAATTTAATTAGTTACCCTGTGCTTGTCAGTGATATTTTGAAGGGATCTTCTCTGAAATGTAATCACCTACATTCATATATACTGTTGTCTCCTTCTATTCCATTGTGTATTTTAATAATTGCATAGTTCTCATCTACTCGTTGTTCGGTTCATTAGTTTGCTGCATTCGCTGCACTTGATTCGTTATTATTCGCGTGTTCGGTGATTATTTATTAGTGTTACCAACTACTTATTTTCGCAACTTTATTTTAATTTTTTTTTTTGCAATAAATTTTAATGAGATTTTTTGACAATGAAATTAATTTAACGTTTGATAAAGAAAGGTTTTTGTACAAATTTTGGTAATTACCTTTTTCCGTCCAGGTTAAAGTAATAATTTGGTAATCTCCTGCGGCAAGTACTATATATATGCTACAAAAACTTGAAAAACTTTGAAAACTACAGCTTAGATGTATGAGTAAAAGTTATTTCTTATAAGATTCGAACATTTCTGGTAAATCTTCGACTAATTTGTACAAAATAGAAGTGTGCTTGAAAGAAAATGGCTATAGTTAAGCTATTTTAACACTAGCTGCGTTCTTTTGCACGCGAGTTGCCGAACTGCATCCAAAAGCAACAACAAAAATAAGCGACATCGTCTATTTTAACCGAGTTCAATTGAACTTGCTTATATTTCAATCGACCCGAGTTATAGTGTTGGAAAGTAAAAAAAAAAAAACAGCACTATTGTGAATAGACTACTGGAATGTGCTTGGAAAATTTCAACAACACGTCAAATTATTGTAAATATAAACAAAAATAAGCAAAATAAAGCAAGTGCAAATAAAAATTTATTTTAAATATAAGAATATATTTACCACAGATTCCGCAGAATTGCTTCTTTTTGTTTATATTTCGTTTAAATTTATTTATGTTTTTATTTCGTTTAAATTTCACGAACAATCATATATACCACCAGCGTTGCTAAATAACCAAAGGGAAATTATATTAAAGTAAAAGGGAAATTATATGTGAATTTATGTTCTTTTGCAACTCGGTTACAAAAGAATGCAGTTACTGTAAAAACTCTTCACGTTCTTTAAATATCATATATCGGTGAAAATATACCGAACGTGTAGTAGCATCTGAAGTTACATCTGTGTAATACAGGTACAGCCGCTAATGATTTGAATAGTTATGTTATCTAAAATCCGAACTATTTAAATTCACAATTTGCAAATTTTGTGTGTATTTGGTTTTTGTAAAATTACCAAATTTCCAAAAATACACATAAGAAACTACCAAGTAACGAACTAATAAAATAACGAGTTCAATGTGAAGTCACCTAATATTTTTTCTGATATTCAATCGATTTCAACGAATAAAAAATAGATGAGATGAGAAAAGCGATTCTTATATATTGTATTCAAAATAGCGCCTAAAATAATATTATCTGATAATTTACACACGAAAAAATTAGAAATCAACCAAGAATTTGAATTAAAAATTCTTGTGAGTGTATTTTATTTATCAAACGTCTTCATGTTGGCGTCAATAGTGAATACATATGTATATTTAAATATTGAACTAAATAGCACATTAATTATAATGGAATGAATACAAACAACAAGCGAAAGCTATTCTAAATTATACACATTGTTTCTCATTGGATTTCCCTCATATTTATAAATACAATATTTATATATATACATTAAAGTGTCTCATTATTAGATTTTTACCAGCAAAACATGACATTTGGTTCATTTTATGACGTCCAATAAAATACTTTGGCTTAATAAAAAGTCATACTTCAGCTAAACCGTTTTGAAAAACATGCACAATCGAGTTTTCTATTTCAAATTTTTTTTGTTTTCTACAAACAATCTCACTTAATAGAATTTATATTTTTCTATTATTGATACGATCATCTATTAGAAAATAATTTCAAAATCTAAAGATAATATTTTGCTTGTAAAAATCGTAACAAATTATTTGTATGAACTGTGCGGAACACTACAAAAATTCCACTTAAAATGTAAATTATAAACCAAAAAAAAAAAAAAAATCAAGCAAAATAAAAAATTTGAATCAATAATAATTTCGCATTGAAATTCAAACGTTTCTATTATTTCATGTATTGTTTTTGAATTTTAAATACTATATTAATGGGTAGAAAAACGAAATGAACAGACACGAACTAAATTGCCGAAAATAAAATTAAATCAAATGCCACTTAAATTATATCACAAAGCAAATATTTCGAATTATAAATAACTATGTATATATAAAAGAAACTATTTGAATGGCGTTGTATATATGTATTTGTGATCGTGCGATTTGGCCGCTCTATACAAATGTACACATGCATATTTATATATGTAAATATAACGTCAAAGCACTTTGGACTCATAGCACAATAGTAGGCAAATAAGCGAGCAAATTAAACGAACACAAACGGCTGCTAGCAAACATATAGAGCATAGCGCGCGGGTATCGATGTAACATACACACACACACACATATATGCACGTATTTATGGATTTAACATACATCTTCACTTTTATTTCGTTGCATGGCATCATCACAAACTATTGCCGTTACCTCTCGATTCATCATTTGCTTGCTTTGTCGAAAAATTGCATAAATAAATAAACATGGTAAAAATTTACACTCTGGCAATAATAGCAAATGCCACAGCCACCAAGTCCAAAAAAAAAAAATAAAATTATCTCAACTAAAATTGTTACGTTATTCAAAAGGCGCTACAAATTAATGATTAAAATAAATGAGAACAACAACAATTGTAGTGACAGCAGTAGCAGTGGCGACAGTAAAAATAAATTCAAAACATTTGAATGTCGTCTTACGTAGTTGGTAGCCAAAAATAAAAGCGAAACGCGAAGCGAAATCAACATTTGCCAACTTTCAACAAAAAATATACATATGTGTATGTAAAAAAAAGAAAAAAAAAAAAAAGAAATTTAAATAAAACAAATAAATAACAAAAATAGATTTAAATAATAATTTATTTGATTTTTGTTATTTTTTGCTTTTTAAAGAATTTGCATGTTCGAGTATATAATAACCTACACATTGGGTGCTGCTGGTAATGCTGGTTGGCAGTGGTATTATGTTCATCGTAATTATTTAACACTTGAAATATTTTTGGATTTTGCATTATGTTAATTATTTCCCATTTATATTTTCAAATTTTTTTTTTTTCACTCGTTATTTATTTGTGAGTGTTTATTTTTGTATTTTGCATGATTCTTTGATATAAGTAGTTAATGTTTTAACATAGCTATGATTATTTGTCTAATTTATTATATTATTATTATTACTCATTTCTTCTATGCTTCATTTATTTGTTCATACTACTACTACCACTACTACTACTACTATTAAGTAAACGTGTGTAGCAGCGATAATAATTTATTCTATTCAATCCGTTTTGCCGATATTGAATTTTTTTTTTTTTGACTGTTCAACTTTTTAGCACAAATTTGCTAATTTTCATGATTATATCTATTTTTATTTGCATTAGTATTTATTTATTCTTTATTCTTGTGGTTGTTGTTGTTGTTGTTCATTTCGATGTGCTCGCCTTTAAATTATGAACAATTTGATTTGATTTGTTTTGTTTTGTTTTTATTGCCACATTTTTTTGAAATTCAAATTATTATGATTATTTTTCATATATACACTATATTTGATACATATAGTCATGGTCATGCACACACACACGCATTGACATATACATAATATTATACTAGCATCAGCTGAAACGTTGAAAACTGTCAGTGAAGTATCTTGTGTGTGGTATTCAGTGAATTTGTTTATTCAACACACTTTTGTGTATGGCACACAAAAATATGAAAATTCATAATTTTTTTCCTTTGTGCATTAGAACAGAAATTTAAAGTTTTGGTATTTTATTTTGTTTTTGTATTATATCGTATTTATATGCCGCCATTGAAACTGACAATTATAACGTCAAATATTTATTATGATCATTTTTTCATTTTTGCATATATATTTTTGAAAAAAAAAAAAATTAAAAAAAAATTCATTTTTAGCAATTCCTTGAAAACAAATTTCAATTTTTATTTTTCTTTTTGACGCATGAAAATGAATTTTTGTGTATGTATGTACATATGTGTGTGTGTCCCCAATGCATTGTAAAAGTCAAATGAGTGAAATTTTTGTTCGTATCTATTATGAAAAGGGTGATTTTTAGTATTTACTAAAATTTTACTACAGAGGTTAGTTTTGATTCATCCTCATATTGTTTAGGTGCTTCATTACTCTGCAATGTCCGGTCAAGAATTCCGTGACAATGCGAATGCCAGTCCGAGTCAAGCTTAGTATTTCAGCAGTTCTCTTGTGAGAACGGTGTGGCATAAAGGTTTTCACAACTCTAATATCTTTTGTTTCCATCCAATATTGGTGCGATTTCCTTTCTAGCCAAGTATTAATTTTATATTTGGTGGACCTCCACGGCAGCCCGCAGAATAGTTTTGTTATGTTACTTAAACTTTAAATTTCAATAATGTATTCAATAATGTATTGAATATAAGTTTAGTGGGTGCCATAGGTCAGTGATTAGTGTGTTGCCCTTCTGTAGGTCTGTAGGTCGTTGGTTCAATCCCCGGCTAAAGCATAACAAATTTAATATCGAAAAGATGTTTCTTTCGAACGTTACCCACCTGTCGGCAAGCAATTGGCAATTCTTCCGACAGTAACAATTTGTCATGGAAAAACTTCTAAAATAACTCTGTGACTCTGTGCTTAGAAAAAGTGATGTCACAAGAGTTCTGCCGTTCGGAATCGGCTAAAATAAGTATGTCCCTTCTAATACTGTTCAAAATTTAACACGCACATCAGTAATGGAAGAGAAGCTCGGCCCAAAGACTCGACTTTAGATATGTTGGTGAAAAAAAAAATTCCAAAAGTTTGCTACCTACATAGCTCATGGCCGATTACTTTCTGAAAATAATAAAAAATAACTTAAATAAACCAATTTAAAACGATATATTACAGATATTCTTTTTCAGTTAATATTATAGTCGAGCCCTTTTTCGAGAAACAAAACCACATTCTGCACACCACACAACCACATTCCACCTCAATGGAACATAATTCCACCTCAGTGGAACACAATTTTCACCTCAGGTGAGAAAATGCTTGGAGTTTTTGGAGAGAAATGTCCTCAATACTCGATAGGGAATTCTTTCAATGGTTTAACATAACATCTCAGATGAGAAAATGCTTGAAGTTTTTGGAGAGAAATATCCTCAATACTCGACAGGGAATTCTTTCAATGGTATAAATATGCCATAAAACCCCTTTTATACATAAAAGTATAGCAGCGCGACTCAAAGATGTGATTCACAAATGTTCTGCTTTCTCAAAATGAAAAATAACACTGTGTTAATTTAATACTAACAATGAAATCCGCCTGCAGTACTTCAAAATCTTGTTTTTATAAAAAAAAAAAAAAAAACAAATAATAATAAGAAACACCCTATATTATATTGTTTTGAGTTGATGAATAATCATTCTATTAGCCATAGACAACATTCAATGGTTATTACGTGAATATCTGGGAATTTCCGTTCAAAGAAGAAGAAGAAGAAGAAGAAAACAATTTTTAATGACACTAAATATAAAGAAAAGGACAAAGTAAATCTATGTATGTACATTATCTATATTTATAGAATCGAAATAAATATAAAATCATCGATGTTTATATCGTCTTGTGAAATTGTGAATAATTTAAAAATATTCTATATTTATATAAATATTTTATATTTCTTATATTGAAATAAAATATTTGAAATTCAACAGTAATAAAAAAAATTTGCAAATTATATAGAATGCACTAATTAATTTCAGTATATCACTATGAGCAACTCTTTAATTACTGAATTTATTAACCAAATAAAAAATTAAGTAATTATCTCTTAGATATTTATATAGGTAATTTATTGATTTAAAAACGATAATGTTAAAAGAAGAAATCATTTTATAAATATCTACATTATTCTTATATAGGTGAATACTGCTGCTAATGAATAATACAAAACAAATATTTGCAAAAAAACCCAAAAAGAAAAATAAAACGCAACACAGATATGATACATACTACTTGTATTTATAAGTCAGGTGTCATTTCCATTGCCATATGTCTGCACTGACGGCTTAAATAAATCACATCAGAAACGTAGTAGGTAGGTAGGTACATACTCATATATTTGGTATTAAAACGAGAAACGAAAACAAAAAGACAGACATCCAAGTTGTTTGTACCTTACATAGTAAAGCATGTTGGTTGAGTCATGATGCGTATTGTCTCGCCATTGAGATAAATAGCTTTAAAAAGTGTGCAGACATATTAATATATTTTTTTTCAGGATGACAACACAAAATCAAATTACTTACACTAAAGTGCTCTCTGATATAATTGGTATTGCGGAGGCGTGGCAATTAAATGAAATCATTCAACACTATTTAGAATGCAAACAAAAAGTCACATACTTCAAAACGAAGAATAGGAACAAAATAAAAAAATAAAAAAAAAATAAAAAGATTTAGAAACGATTACATAACACACCAGTTTAACCGGTTATTTGAAGGGGATGCAAAAGATATTGTTGATTTTTATAGTCTCTTTCATGCACATCATCGCATCCACTTGCCATTCTTATTCTTGTCATTTTTATTTTTTGAATTTGAATTTTATGTATTTATTTTCTTGATGGTTTTTTTTTTGTTAAACAAGTTCTTATTGGTATTTTTGAAATTTGATATTTTAATGATTGTCATACATATGTACATATAGATATGTTATTATTTATTTATACAATAAATCGTTGTTTGATATTATAAGCCAATTTTTTTGCTTTTGCATTTACAACACATCATACTGAGAAAGCCTCTGCTGTCGTCATAAAGTCGATCACTGTATTCAATTTTTTTGTTTTGTTCATTAAATTCATTCCATGTGATAATCATTATGATGTTAACAATAATGATGATGATGATAATGAACAAAATATTTATAAAAGAGAGAGGTAATATTGTAAAAAGACATATGTAGACTAAAAGAAAAATGCACGATTGTCTGTATTTTATTTCTCATGAAAACTTGCATGCCCATAAAAAATTATATATGCGTGCATGTAAACAATATTACCTATACTTATGTATATGTACATGATTATTTGTTATCATTTTTTATTATTGCATTACACGATGCAATATTACACCTACGCACTGTTTTACTAACTGCTGCCAGTGCATAATACAGTTCGTAATCGTAAAAGAAAAGAATTTGTTTCTAGCTACAAAAAATATATAATAATAATAATGAGAAGAATAATAATAATAATTTCATATTTTTTTCACAAAAAACATCTGTACATTCATAAACATGTCATAATGCATCCTGTAGAAAAGATAAATTTGATTTACTGTGTTTCTAATTCCAAACGAGTTCGGGTAACGATTATTTAAATAGTTCGAATTCGTAGAATATGTTTCGGATCGTTAACAAGCTAATTTGAATTCAGCTCTAATTCGAGATATCTTTCAAAAACGAAATCATTAACGAATCATTTGTGAATTCAATTACTATTTCATTATATCACTATACTATTTGAGTGAAAAAAAAAATTGTCATTATCTTGCATTCAGAAAACGTAATTTGTTAAAACCAACTGGCATAAGAAATATCTTTTAACACTGCTTTTTTTCGAATTTCGAATTAAACATTGATCCAACAAAGTTTAGTTAGCACATATTCAAAATTAAAAAAAAAATAATAAACAAATTATGAAAATCATATTTTGAACGCTTTAAAAATATCACAAATGTTTTTTAGATAATTTACCATTTTTTTACTAAATACAGTTTGGTTGAAAAGTTCTCGCGACAATAATGAAGGAATACTTTTTTTTGTATAAAATATATTTTTTTTTTATTTAATATAATCTCCCTTAACTGTATTATTTTTTCAATGATCCTCCAAAAATTTGATTTCATTTCTATAATGATTTTCCGAAAGCTCTGCAAAGTCCCCATTACGGCTATAATAGCATCTTCATTCGACGAAAAACCTCTTTCCACCAATAATTTGTTTTCACTCCTATACTGATATTCCGAAATCTCTGCAATGTCCCCGTCTACGGCGGTAATAGCTTCTTCATTCGACGAAAAACGTTTTCCACGAAGGAATTATTTCAACATTTCTGAAGAGGTAGTAGTAGTCGCTAGGAGCCATTCTGGTGAATACGGTGGATGTTCAAACAATTCGTTGTTGTTGTTTTTGTTATTGTAGCAGCAAAAATACGGAAATGCTTTGTTTTGTTCCCGTACAAAGCATTTTCGTATTCTGTTGAGGTGAATGGACCTTGGTCGACCACGGGGTCAGGTGCTTCCGAGACGTAGACCCATTCATTCTTGGGAAACTCAAGCAATTCGTACTTTAATTCGCTGAATTTAGCTCTTGTCAAAACACTTTTGTGAGCAACTGCATTGTCTTGATGAAAAGTGATTTTTTTGCTTCTGTAAACTCGATCTTTTCTGAAGAATTTTTTCATCCAGCTGATCCAAAAGATTGCAATAATATGCAGTGTTTGTTGTTTTACCTTGTTTTCAAGATAATCAATCAACAAAATCCCTTTTGTGGTCCAAAAAAAAAAATGATGGCATAAGCTTTTTTGCTGATCGTGTGCTCTTCAACTGCTTCGGAGCTAAACAGCCAGCTTCAGTTCGCTGTAATCGTTTTTGTTACAATTTAGGATCATGGTGGTAAATCCAAGTCTCATCCATAGTTATAAAAAGACGCAAGAAATCGGTTTTATCCTGCTTAAGATAATCGAAATTACGCTGAGAAATTTGTTTTCGATCCACGTGTTTTTGTTGAATTTTTAACGAATGCAGCACCAGTTTTACAAACAATTTTTTCATACTAATTCTTCATGCAAAAGTGGAATACACGTTCATCTGTGATGTCTATGGTACGAGTATAAGCAATTTCACGCTTAGTCATACTAGGATATTCGGTAAAAATATTAGGTACTTGCTCAAAAATATCTGATGTTGTTGTAGTTTCTGGACCTTCTTCGCGCGGATCATCTTCAAGGCTTATACGACCACGTTTGAATTCACAAGCCAACTTTTCCACGATGAATTTCGAGGGAGAGGACTCCTTATACAGTTTTAAGACTAGTTCATAAATTTCTTTCGCTTTTAAACCTTTCCAAACAAAGGATCTAATCACTGCACGATACTCAATTTTGTTCATATTAAAAAATACGCTGACACATCAACTTCAAAGAATGAATTGATATAATGACGTAATTTTGCATGTGTTCTTCCAATGTACCAGTGTACATTGCAATTTAAAAACAAATTGGAGCTATAAGTCCTATCTCTTGGTGAGTCCGAGAACTTTCTAATCAACCTGTATACCAAAACATAGTAACCTCAATGATTTCATAGAGATTGCTTAACATCTGGCTGATATTCAATCAAAGAAAAGCTATTTATCCCCATCTATCCGGTCTCACAACCGGTCTGTTATGAGACTAGTGATTTTAATTTTTACTGCAGGGTTTTTTTTATTCATTTACCTAGCTACACAGATGTAAGTAGGTTCGATACGTACGTACATAACCGCACAATTATTCACCTCTACATGCTGTGTAGCGAGAGGGTTTCCTCGTTTCTGTTTCTGTGTACACTTGTTTTTGTTGTTGTTTCTTTTTTTTTTATCATTTATTTAGAAGTGATCGCATATGCGTACATACATACCTAGTTATTTGTTGTTTTTATTATTGCTGATGACGACTTTGCTCGCAATCGTAATACACCTATGTACGTACATATATCATTCGTTGCTATGATCTTCGTCGTCGTCGTTAAATATTATGATACGAGACGGACGGACTATACACTTTGATATTTTGTTTGTTGGCTGAGAACATGATCATTTATTATCTTTAAGTTACTCCTCTCTCTCTCTCTCTCTCTCTCGCACTATTATTCTTTCTCATTGCGTCTTAATGGATGGGTGTATTTATGTGAATTATTCGGTTACAATAATCAATTAACACTTTAGTCGTGCTAGTAATGAGCTTAAGTTATGTCCATCATTATGCTCAGCGGATTTGATCACATATTGGATACAATTTCTGTAGAGATCAAACTTATTAAACTCTTTAAAGAAAAAAAAAATCGAAAATAATATAAAAATCGATATAACATATTATTTAAGTGAAATATAAAGTAAAAACACATTTAAGCGACTATGGCTCTTTACCGAAATATAACGCTATTGACGCTAATAGCAAGAGCAGCAGTAAAAAACAAACAGCAAAATAGCAGTCACTGCTGTTGTTATTGATAATGTCTTCTTCTTCTTCGTCACAGTCTTCTTCTTTGTCATCGTCTTTTTCTTCTTCTTTTTCTTTGTAAACTTTTGTTATCATTTCTCCTCAGGTTTGAGTATTCTACCGCGTCCTTCTCATCATATTTTACAATAGTATGCCTTTTTTTTTGCTTTCTTTTTCAATTCATTTTCAATTCGTCGTTGTGCTGCTGTTATCATCATCATCATGACTTTGTTGTTCTTGTTGTTGTTGTTGTTATTTTGTACGTGATCATTGTAGTCGTCATTTGAATTAGTTATTCTTTTTTCGTTTAATATGTTTATACCTTGCCATACTATGGAACTGGTCAAGCAATGACAGTTGCACTAGTTCTTATGGAATATGTAAGTGGTTCCCTCCGATTTCTTACGTTTGACATTTACGTTATACTTTTCTTAATGTCAATTAAGAAAAATATAAAGCAATTTTTATATCTGTATTATCTGTAACTCGTTAGTAATTTGTTAGCATTGCAAATCTAGATTTCAATTAGCAAAAATTATTCAAGCAATCATATTGTATTATTTTCAAAACTAAAACTTTTTACTTTATGGGAATCGAAAGTGAATATTCACACTTTTTCTCAAAATTAAATCGTTTTTGGCGATTCTCAATGTAATTTTATAACAACAACAAATTAAAATATTAATCATAAACTCGGGAAAATATTTCTAGAATTAAGAAAACTATCTCAAAACCATAGTATAAAAAACATTTTAGAAGACAAATTTGCAAAAGGAGAATTAAAAACTTGTTTAGTATTGCCGTAGCTTAGTGGTTGGTGTGTTGACCCTCTGATCTGTAGATCGTGGGTTCAATTTTTAATTCGATTTTTCTTTCTTTCGAACGGTACCCATCTGTCGGCAACCAATTGACAATTATTCCGGCAGTAACAATTTGCCATGGAAGAGCTTCTAAAAGAACTCTGTGACAAAGGTCAGAAAAAGTGATGTCGGAAGAGTAATGCCGTTCGAGACCGACTAAATTAAGTAGGTCCTCTCTAATATTATCCTAAATTTAACACGCACAACAGTAATGAATGAGAAGCTCTGCCAAAAAGTCCTTCGGGACTTATAAGTGCCACATATTTATTTATTTTTCATAAACATCGATTTGTTGAAAATCTCCTTAGGATCTTCATGAGAAGAAAAAAAAAAAAAATTCATAATTGTATACTGAATAACTTGCATCATTCTATTAAACAAAGACTCCATAATTTATTTTCGGTATTGAAAAGTGAATAGAAAAAAATTCGATCGTGCTGGAATATAACATTAGTCGGCAAAAATGGTCAGTTACTCATATTTTACCTTTTCACGTTTTCAGCATGACATCTCTGTTGTAAAAACAATGCTTAACTGTTTAATTATGGAAAAATATGAAGAATTTCATTACTAACTGACTATCTCTGCATTACGTTGAACTAGTTGTGTAGTCAATTCAATTTTTAAATGCATATTTACTATGTTTCCTTGATCAATCACATAATTTGCTGTTGTAACTCACTCTATAACTAACTACAAGTAGCAATTGCTTCTCGCGTGTACTGCAAGGTATAGTTGTATGTGTTTATTTACGTATTTATATATATACACATACATACATACATACACTCGAATGGGCTCATATGTTTTGTTTGGTGCTCCCCAGACCTTCCTTAGTCAGCGTTTTGAAATTAAAGGCAGGCAAGCAGAGTCGGCGACCGTACATTGTTGTTGATCATTAGCGTATTGTTGTTGTTGATATTGGTGTTCGCTGTCGTCGTTCGATTGTTCGTTCGTTCGTTCAATCTGCTATGGTTGGATGTATGTGTGTGTGTGTGTGTGTGCTCTTTTTTTATTTTTATTAACTGGTGCTATGGTTGCTTTCGTTGTTGTTGTTGTTGTTGTTATTGCTGTACATTTTTAATAGACACGATCATCATCATTATCGTATTGTGTTGTGTTGTGTTGTATTGTTGTTGTTGTTGCTTAGTCGGTTGCTTGCGCTTTATTAGCAATGAGTAAGCGCGAATTTTGCGGTATTTTACTGTATAATATACGAGTAAGTATATACTCTTGCATATCGTATCGTATAATGACAGCAGCAGCAGTGGCAGCAGCAGCAGCAACAATAAACTTGAACAAAAACAACACAATAAGTGTATAGATTCTTCGCTTGCACCCCACCACTAGCCTACCAAGTGTGCCCAGTGTTACTTAATTATACACTACATATGTATGTATACTACTCGTACATATGACTATGTGTTCTTTAATGGAACTCGTTTTGTTGTTGTTGTGGTGAATTTTTTTCTATTTTTATTTGATTTTTGTTTTTGTTTTTGTTTTTGTTTTTTTTTTGTTCATTTATTATTTCGTTTCGTTTTTGTGCTTCGTTAATATTTTTTCTGTTGCTGCTGTTGCTGCTTTCTAGCTTAGCATTGTTGTTGTTGTTGTTGATATTTTATTTATGTACATATTTTTTTGCATTTTTTCTTATTTCTTTTTTTTTAATATTTCTTCTTGTGATTTTTACTTGGAAATTGAATGAATTTTGCTTGTCCGTCTAGTCGCGTTTCGCCTGTGAAGTCGTTTAAAAGGCGGTATTAGTAGTCGTCTCAAGCGAACGGGAGCATTTTTTTTTTTTTTTGCTGCGGCACAAATTTCTTTAAACTCAAAACGTGTAGACAAGACATGTACTCGTATTTATCATACACGTATATATATACATACATACATATGTATAGTGAAGCATCGAAATAATTCACATATCACATACATAGTAGATACATAAGTATGTATTATTATTATTATTATTATTGTGGTATTGCTGCTGTGTGTTGTTGTTGTTATAGTTCTGTACGTGTTGCAAGCATTTATATATGCTTCACTTTAGTAAATGACGACAACAACAAAAAAAGACAAGAAAAACAAAAAAATGAATAAATTTTTATCTCAATAAGTTATTGCTCTTGTTGTTGTTGTAGTTGTTGTTGTTTTGATTGGGTTGTTCTTTTGTCTTGTGTGTGTTGTGTTGCCCCATCATTCGTGTATAAGCTCGTACGTACGTTTGCATTTTCTGGAATTCCGTTTCATTTCCGCGAATTGAAGTGAATTGTTTTTTTTTTTATAAAGATTTTTTTTTCTTTCTTATTATTTGTAGTCAATTATCTTTTGCCACTTCTTCAACATATTCTCTCTCTCTCTTTCTATGGAGTGAGCATTCAATTATATACATTGGACTTTATCTTGTTGTTGTTGTTGTTGTTTTGTAATTTGTTGTTGATATTATTGCTATTAATATTAATGAAATATATGTTAAAGTGTATAGAAGTAGCTACAAAACGAAGCACTATTTCCAATATGTGAATAGTTTGTGGGTGTGTGTGTGTGTGTGGTGTATGCGAGTGTACGCTGAAATGTTAAACGATGACGATGTGATGGCTGATTTTGTTAATTAATTCAGAATCGACATGAAATAGAAAAAAAAACACACACACACACATAGAACACAATTTAAAAATCACAACGAACGATCACATCATTTTATATTCACATTTAAATAAGTGGGTAAGTTTGTTTGTGTTTTTGTATGACAATTTCAAAAATTATCGATACGCATATAAAGAGTGTCCCAAATATAATGTTAAGAAGAAATTTGTAAAAAAATTTTTAAATTGTAATAAGTAAAGACTGTCCAAATGGACACTCTTTTACCAAAGTCTATCAACAAATGTACATCTCATTCAGTTATACTGATATATAACATACACACATAATTTCAGATTAGCATAGACCCTAATTTTCACACAACTGAAAGTCTAGGGGTCCCAAATATAATGTTAAGAAGAAATTTGTAAAAAAATTTTTAAATTGTAATAAGTAAAGACTGTCCAAATGGACACTCTTTTACCAAAGTCTATCAACAAATGTACATCTCATTCAGTTATACTGATATATAACATACACACATAATTTCAGATTAGCATAGACCCTAATTTTCACACAACTGATAGTCTAGGGGGGGTCAAATTAGATGATCTTGTAGGGCAACCAATATAACATATGTTGCAATAATGTCTCTCTGAGATTGCTCCATGCTATTTATTTGTTTTTTTTTTGTATTATTTATAATAACATGCCGACTAATTTAAATATAATTCAATTGACATTACCCATTGATTTTGCCTTCAAAGCTTTATTATCATAATCAGCACTAGACATCATTAATTTAACAACTACAAATATGCTAGTAGATATATAGGTAACTATATACATTTATATGTATCTTATTAAAAATATGAACTTTGTACATATGCAGGCATTAGGTATACTTTTACATACATACATATGTATGCTGCTTATCAACTCATTTTACTGAACTTTTTTTTTTTATATATACCTACGTACAATGTACATGTGCATACTTATGTGGAAAAGATCAGTTTTATTGTGAGTGAGATTTGTCATTCAGACTACAGAGAGCAATAGTAAGCAATATCTTTATAGCTTTTATATGGTTCATAATCATTTGGCGTCAACAAAAAAAAAAAAAAAAAAGCCAACAAGAATCTTATCAGCATGTGATAATCTTCTATTACGTACTTTCATGTGCTAAATATACGTTAATTGACATAACAATAAAGTATTTATAAATACAATAATATCGCAAAAAGCTCACCTCATATAATTTGAGACGCTAAAAATCTCATTATTCAACCACAGAGTCGTTTTTTGACTACAATCCCTCTGATAAAACCATATTCGGTCATAATTATATATGCATATATTTGGTGTTATTTCAACAGCTACATTACTTTTTTTTTATGTAATTTGATGAAAATCACGATCACGTGCAATGTTTTCAGATATTTCGCAGTAAAATATGATATGTTTCAGAATTCGCATGAAAACAAGAAATACATCTCAAGCAATTATTTTTTAAACTAATATGTATAATAATTTATATTTCGAGAATAGCAAATTTATTGTTTTCCAAAATATTCACCATGATGATCAATGCAATGATGATTTGTCATAGCAATTTTTCCGTTCCTCTTGAGACACTTCCAAAAAATGGTTTTTGATCGCTTCAATTTCTTCTTTAGCGCTCGTAAATCGTTGACCACGCAGTTTACCTTTGATATTCGGGAACAAGTAGAAGTCATGCCAAATCTAGACTGTACGAAAGATGAGTCATCAATTTGATGTTTTGACAGCTCAAAAATTCACCTGTTTGACGAGAAATATTCGTCTTTGGCGGTTGGTTTTGCGAATTTCTTCTGAAGACTTCCAGCAAACAACAGGTCGTGTACCACTCAAAATGGACCATCCTACGTCGATCAAGCGGAATAAAGCCACATGACCCATTCGGCCGAAGAAACAGACGATCATTTGCTTCGATGTGCTGCGGCCCGAACAACTTTTGTTGGATTTGGCTCATCTTGGAACACCCACCCCACGGTCGATTGCTGTTTTGTTTCCGGTTGTTTATGCACGTTTTTTGAAGCACCAGGCTCGAACTTTTTAAGCATTTCCTTACAATCGACCAATCGACGCGAGGCTTTTTTTGAGCTATTGATAAACTATGGGGTGTCCAACGATTGCAAATTTTATTTACAACTAACTGTTGTTCATGCAAAATCGAATGTATTGCCTCCATCTCACGATTCCATTTTTTAGCCAAATTAATTTTCTTAACTCACTGTAAACGAAACAAATAGCACTTGTACATCAAAACGTTGTGAGCAGGTTTCTGCTAAAAAAAAAAAAATGTCAAACTCTATTATGGTGTTGCCAGATTTTAGCTATTGAGATTAGTGTTGCCAGTTCCCGAAATATATATAGTAACCCTCGTAATATTGAAGTGATAGTCGTAACCCAATGACAACCATGACCATCTTCCATACAAAAGTATGATTTCGCGCTAAAACCAATCATAAAATATTAACTTATTTTTTTTGATACTATACGTCATCTAAGTTGAAATGAATTTAATTCCATTTAAGCTTCATTCCAACGTTCTTGCTATTATTGTTATCATTATTATGATCAACAAATCCTGATTAAATGACAATTAAACGATAAATCTTTATAATTAGAAGAAAAAAGTTCGACGGTTGTATCATTTTAATCGAACGAATATAAAAACACCTAACTCAAACATAAAATTTACATTTTTAATTTATTATTGTTATTATTATTACAAAAATTTTATATCAAATATTCATGGATTCATTAACAAAGTAACTTACACCAGTTTTATTGGTGTGTTTAATTTGTTTTTTCAATAAATATGTACTATATTGGTATAGTAGTATAATAAATTCATTTAATGTCAATTAAATACAAAAATATGAAACATGAAAATAACAAATATCAAAAGAATTTAAATAAATCTTGAATAAAATAAAATACACACATATACTTATAAATACAAGCACATACACATACAAATAATTTCATTTAAATTGAAATTATTGTATGAAGAAATGACGTATGTACTATCATCAGTCACATTCATACAGGCATACTCGTACTTGTTGTCATATTAATTACTCTCAGCGCCATCTAATTGCCGCACCTTTCTGGCATAGAACAATCGCAATGTCGCTGCTGAGTGAGTGAGTGTTGTTATTGTATTTCGTGGCTGACTGATTGAAACAACAATTGAATGTTTTCTCATAGAATTGTACATATGTATTGTGTTGAGTGTGCTAGTAATGAATTGTTGTTGTAAACATGACGTATTACTGTGGCAACAATTTATATATTTTTTATTTTTTTTTTTTTGCCATTGCTACAGATGATCTGTGCTTTTATGTGCTTGTTTTGTAATTTTTAAATGCGCATGCAATGATTATTAGCTGGCTGATGACATTTACTATATCATCAGTTACGAATATGTACATAAAGTACATACATATGTATATATTTACATATGTATATTACACTGGCTAGACAGTCAGCCTATATACAGTGTGATCAATTATTAAGTTTTATTAAAATTAATGCTTTTTTTACATACACATATGATTAAATGTACACTGATATGTGTATTTATAAATCTAGTTATTCATAGTTTCAACATGTATATCAATAAGTATGTATATATGCATACAATATGTATCATATACTTGTACCTACACATTTCATCAGCTACATTGTTGTACATATTGTTGCTGATGTATTTCAATTAATTAATAATACATTGCAAGCATTTTTTTTATATTAATTTTGATTTTATTTGCTTTTGTTGTCTTTTTGTCATTTTGTTATTTTGTACTGTTTGTCATACGAGTATTTGTGTACCTATACATATTTACATAGCTTTATTCATTATTTGTTTATATTTGTGCTTTTGTACTTTGCACAAAGATTATAATTATTTTGTTTCTTTTTTTTTTTAATAAAAATTTACATTTGCATTTTAACAAACAACTTAAGCAAGTACACTCGATGATATATACGAACCTACATATATACATATGTGTTTGTAGTATGTAAATAATTACATATGTACGTAGATATATGCATACATATGTATTTATGTCATTTAATATTTGTACTCGTATTCATTCAAGTTTAAATAAATAATATTCAAATGAATGTTCAACATGTGTTAAATTGCCATAAAATAATTTATTAGATTATTACTTCTAATATTCCATAGCTTATATTACTTTAAATGGCAATAACACAAAAGAATTCACAGCACATTTTTATTTAATATACAAATTTTTGCTCAATTATTACTTGAAACAATAGAGTAATTAATTTCACATTAAAAACAAAAAATACTTTTTATTTTAGCACTTTAAGTTGAACATTGAGTACCGGATAATAATAAAATAGGTTGTTAAATTATTTCACAAAATTCTGAAGCTACAGATTCGACAGAAATTGAATTTATCCAATAGTCAAAATTTTTTTTTTAACTTATTTCTACATTTAAACACAATTTTTGAAGAGTAATCTTAAAGAAATATTTGAATGTATTGAACTCGAGAATTTTAAGAAATTATTTAAAGTTGTATGGGTTTTTCGAGGTATTTGATGAAGAATATAGTAAAAAAAAAACGAAATCAATGAAATGCAAGCTTCTGAGCGAAACTGCCAAAAATTTCCAAATAAAATAATTATTTTTCTTAAAGAATGGAATTTCCTTTTTTTTTTTCTTTAAATTCATTTTTAAGGAACACTTAATTGGACTTTGCTATAAATTGATTTATATATATATTTTTAAACCGCACTAATGAACACATACGAAACTAAATGTTAATGAATAAGTAGTAATAAAAAAATGACACTTTAAAAATTAATGACGAGTCTGCCATATATGAATATTATTCATATGGTATACATACATATCTAACCTAGATCAATATCAATTGTTATGTGTTTAGCTAATATTATTGACAAGATGATAGCTAAAATAAAAATTAAAAAATTGTACAAAATTCCAGTCAATTTTAAATAAAAATTTTTCATTATATTGAACTTATGATAATTATGTGATTTTTATTTTTGTTTTGGTATATATATATTTTACTGGGTTGTGTTTTAAAAAAATTCTTTGATTGTGAATGTGTTCAGAAAATATATTCATACAGAGAATGATCGTAAAAATGTTTCAGATTTTTTTTTTTGTGCTTTATTCATACAAGACGTCAAGACTAGCTTATCTAGTATTATTAATTTTATTATTTTTTATTATTTGTATTACATTCATATATATACATATATGAACAATGAATGTATATTTTAGTACAAGTATATAAAACATATAGAGCATTTATATTTATTCATTTGGACTTGTACATTGTTTTAATCTAACATATACAAATATAAAATACGATTATCAGCTTTCTGAATTCGAGTGTGACGATAAGTTTATTATAAAAATATAAAAATATGTATATTTAATTATTTTTGTAATTTATTTATTATTTTTTTTCTTTTGTATTGTAAGTTTTTACAAATCTTATTAATAAAAAATTTATGCTAAAAATTTAGTAATTGAATAATTTAAAAATTAGTACCCTTAGCACCCATTTATATTTTTGAAAATTATCTTAATTAATATATTTCAATAATTCTTGTTATAATTAATATTTTTTAATTAGCCTATTCCATTAATAAATAAGCAAAGTATAATCAAAGTACTGAAGTTATCTTTTACCAATCAGACATGAATATATAGAATATCTCTTACTTCTTATAAATGCCAACAAGTTCCAATTGATAAATGAATGCGGTGGTGTATTTTGTCCCTTTTGCTTCCTGATCGGTTATCATACAAGCTGAGATTCTAGCACTTGCAACTTGTGCAACAATTCGACCCTGACTCCAGTCCTTAATATCTGCTCAGATAGTCAAACTGCTATTAAAGCTTCAGCAAAGAATGTTTTAGATTTCATTGGGATATTATATATCCTTATGCCTGTTTAGGGACATTTTTAGCATATTAGGGTTATTATTCATATTCAACCCTTCGAATACTAGTAATTATATGTAATAAACACCTAATTATCTAATACCCATTGATGTTTTAAATCATTTTTTTATGCATACCAAATTAATAATGGCCCTAAAAATAATGAGGACATTTTTTTAGAGATTCTACATATCATAATAGGTACCTTTACATATTTATAACTAGAATAACAACAACAATTAGCACAAGAACACAATACAGCATAATAATTTTGTCACCCTTTTGTGACTCGCGCAACAACTTTGCCACATATTCTTAAATCGTTTTTGTTCTTTCTTGCTTGTGCGATGTATTTACAAAACGAAAATATGAACAGATATTAAACTATTTGCTATTATACATATATATGATGTACTTCATGTCTACACTAAGCCATACATAAATACATACCACCTTGATCAAATAGTTCCCGGAATAATCATCGTGTGGCTTTCCCATCGAGGAATATCAACAACAGATGTACCAACTTAGCCAAAAAAAAAAAAAAATAGAGCTCAAATTGGAACGATGGGAGCGCTACACGGTGGTGGTTATTCCGGGAACTTTTTGATCAAGGTGGTATATATATGTGTCTAAATTATGCAAATTCGTTCATATTTAAATCTTTAAGTAAGCAAATAGTATCACTAAAATATATGCATATATATATACATATCTATTATTGCTGTGACCGACCTCCAACACCATCACAATCATCACGATAATGTACAATGTATGTATGTATGTGTACAATGTACAATTATTTATGGACTCTTTCTACCACACATATTTACATATATTTAGGTGTTGGCATTGTAAATATCAGTTTAATCATGATCATGAAAGCTGCTCGTCTGCCTTTACTAGTTACATATATATACAGTGGCTCACAGCTTATTTCGTACAGTGTATATATTTTTATGTACATGGCTGTAACATCGAAACTAAAAAACTTATCAATAAGTTTTGAATGTAGATGTCTATGTATGTGTTTAGTAAACCTAATAAGAAAACGGGGAACCCCAAAAATTGTTCTTTTTGTCATGCAAGAGAGAAAAACTATTGATCAGCTGATTTTCAGCTCACATCTTATTTCGTACACAAACTTCAATGTAAGTAAGTTTCATTCTGCCGCGCAGTTACAAAGTTTTTTTGAATTGTATGAGTTTTTGGACCTTTTTAACTATTATAACAATTTTTATTATTATTATTTTAAATAGTTAAAGTGCTGTAAATTAAACATTTAGCGTTATGGGTCGTCGTACAACGATGGAACAGCGTAAACTGGTAATTAACCATTTTAGGAAAGGTCAGAGTGTGCGAAAAATTGCTGAAATGACAAATTTAAGTGCCTCAACTGTCCAATACATCATTCAACGCTTCGTTCGCGAAAATCGGTTGGAGAACAAGGGCAGAGAAGCACCTAATAAGATTTTCAACGCTTCAGACGAGCGTTATATTGTACGAAAAATTAAGAAAAATCCAAAGTTATCCGCTCCGAAGTTGGCTGCAGAGGTTCAGCGTGAAATAGGAAAATCATCCAGTGCTGAAACTGTCCGACGTGTGCTGCGCAATCATGACTTGAACGGTCGAGTAGCCCGAAAGAAACCATTCATTTCGAAAATGAATATACAACGCCGACTTGACTTCGCCAAAGAGCATATTATTAATACTCCTGCGTTCTGGAATACCGTTATTTTCGCGGATGAGTCTAAGTTTAATATTTTTGGCTCGGACGGAATGTCATATGTTTGGCGTAAAGCGAATACCGAGCTAAACAAGGAGAACCTTAAGCCCACAGTGAAGCATGGTGGCGGTAGCGTGATGGTTTGGGCCTGTATGTCAGCAGCCGGAGTAGGTGAATTGGTTTTTATTGAGGAAACAATGGACAAAATGAAGTACCTCGAGATTCTGAAAAACAATTTACTTCAAAGTGCAGACAAACTGGGTTTGCGGGAAGAATTTCGGTACTACCAAGATAATGACCCAAAACATAAATCTGGGATTGTGCAATCTTGGCTTATTTGGAACTGCCCACACTTGATGTCTCCACCACCACAGTCACCTGACATGAATGTGATTGAAAATCTTTGGTCTATTTTGGACAATAAAATAAGAACACACAAGATTTCTAATAAGCAAGACCTAAAGAAGGTACTGATGGAAGAATGGAAAAAAATCACACCAGACATCACTCAAAAATTGGTGGATTCAATGCCAAATAGACTCCAGGCTGTCATTAACGCTAAGGGATGTCAACTAAATATTAAAATCAACTTACTTTGTTTTTAGTTTGAACTTAAAGAGACTGTACGAAATAAGCTGTGACATGAATTTTCCTATTTTTTTCTTATTTTATTTTTTTATAGTGTCAAACACTAAAATTTTGAAAAAGTAAATTTTGGAAAATAAAAAACAAACCTTCCTTTCTAAAATGGCATTTATATTTTGTTCAAATTTTTGCTATATTAGGAATTACGACTGCAGCAATTTTTAAACTGTCACTGTACGAAATAAGCTGGGAGCCACTGTACGTATAACGCTAATATGATAGTTCTTATTATCTGATGGCAATAATATTTAGTTATATACATATATTCATAGATTATGTGATATATATATATATAGGTGATATATGTATGTAGATGCTAGTTTGAGCGTAGATTAAACAAGTTTTTTTTTTAGCTGATATATTCCATTTTTTTTATTAAATATGGGAAAGTCTTATAGTAGTGAGAGGCATGCTCAGATACGTGTATACTCTTGCGCTATTATTTATAACTATTTTGCCTTTCATTTCATACACTTTACGTACTGTATGACCCCAAGACATCTATGCAACAGTGAAAATTTCTGATAGATTAAAGAAAAAAAAAATCTGATTTAATTTACAAGTCACAAGTCATAATTCTTGTATTCTCCAAAATATGACTAACATTAGTGCTATCCCCGTTCTTTCAATCTGTATGTCTTCCATTGAGGAATATTACAAAATAGACTACTTTCCTTTGTTAAAGAATAATTATGCACTGGTAGAGGTAAATCCTCTGAGCAAGTCCCTAGAAAATCTGAGGATGGGCTCTTTAAGCCCCATTTACAACTGCCACATAAAAAAAAAAATTTAAGAAACTAGTACGCTTGAGTATGAAAAAAAAAATTATTTGCTAATAATAAAGTAATAAAATAAATATTTCGTAAATTTTCATCAAGTTAGCATACAAATGCGAATAGTACTGTATGAACTATATGGCATTGTTTAATTAAAACAAAATATCTTATACTAAAAATTATTACATATAATATGTTATATGAGTATGTTTAATGTTGCTTATTTTTGCTGCAACTATATACATACTAAATACTATTACTTGTACTGCTGGCATTTCTCTTGCTCTATTCTATGATAAATAAACAAGCATCGTCATCAACATCAACAGTGAATTACTGTTTATTACAAATATACATACCTACATACATGTTAAGTTTATTATGAACTTTTGTTAGTGTTGTTGTTGTGGTTGTTGTTGTTCTTGTTGTTGTTGTTGTTGTATTACTAGTAGACAAAACTGTGCCATTTGCAAACTCCTCATATATACAAATTGATATACTCGTAGATACATACGTATTGTTCCTAGTTGAATGTATATGCGTATGCCTTAATTGCCGTTTCATTCGTTGGAGTCACAAATACTTACAAAATTGTATGGGCGTACATATGTACATATATGTATGCATGTGTGTTTAAATGCAGCCAAATGAATAAATATTGCAAATACTCGTTAGTATAGAACCAAGAAAATTATGTATATACAACATGTATAGAAACATATGTACACATTTGTATGTATACAAGAATATTAGCGTCGACAGCAACAAAAAGCAATAGAGTAATAATATTTGTAATAGCCTTAAAGTACACATTTCTTAGTGATACTAGTAGTAATCTATAGTTGTAGTAGTAGTAGTAGTAGTAGTAGTAGTAGTAGTACAATAGTAGTATACATATAGTGTAGTGAATAGTAACGGGCACAGCAGCTGGTAGAGATAATAATTTCTTGTACATTTTCAATTCTTACGTCAGTCATATAAGTATTCTAATAGGATAAAGTATGTAGAATTTAGTGATAGAGTAGGTAGGTATGTACGTACAATACAAAGTAAATGACGACAATGACAAATACAATAACAACAACAACAGTAGTAATAGCAATAAAAAAAAAAACAAATTAAAACAAAAGAAAACAAGAATTTAATAAATTACATTTTATTTGTTGTGCTGATAATTTTATTATCAACGCGAATTGTCACGTAAAAAGATTGCAAAATAAAATTTTATAAAAAATAATGTTTATGTGTGTGTGTGTGTGTGTGTGTGTGTGCTTTTTTTTTAAATAATTAAACAAATGCGATAATTACATACTGGAAATTCTACAACACATGCTACTTACATATTTGCATGAGTATATACATATGTACGCGTATGTATTTAGGTATGAAATGCAATTAATATTAATATAAAGTGAGTGCAAACAACTAAAATATGAAAAAGAGAAAACAAAAAAAACAAAAAATGAACCAAGAACAAAAACAACAACGACGAGATTATTACACCATATTTGTCATCATCATCATTATTGTCAGCACCATAGCAAAATCATAGCGACGCACAGTGGTTCTGAGTGTGCAAAAAAAAAAGTTACATCCTACTTCATTACTTATTTATGCTAAGCATACAGATATACAAACCTTTTTGTCTGTCAGTATGTCAGAAAACTCAAATTATTATGATTACGATTAGCAAATTGTTCTAAAAACGTTAATTTATATTTATAAAAAATTCAGCAATTGAAATGAAAACAAATTCCTACAATTATTATGTAATTTTATATAGATTAACACTTTTATGTCTGTTGTTTATTTGTATTAATTGCAATTTTTGTAATGATTTATGCAGATAAAAATCTGGCAATTTTGATTTTTGGAATTACAAGGTTTTCAAATCATAAAAATTTTCGAAAAACAAGAATTCGAACCTAATTTATGACAAAATTATGACGTCTATATAAATAAAAATTTGACATCAGTGACGTTAAATTTACGAATATACCAAGCTTTATTAAAATACAAGAAAATACCAGTTCGGAATGTTTTGATAGCCGAAAAAAAAGAAAAACTAGAAAATCGCGTTCAAGTAACCATGTTCGAAGAAAAATACTACTTTTAAACGGTATCGTTCTAAATTTCAGACTGTGTTACAGTTTAGTTTTTAACATATTTTGCAGCCAGTTTTATCACACGTTGTTCAATGATTTGGGATACAATGGATAAACAACAATCTCGTTGTGTAATTTCATAATTGAATCAATAACATACGGTTCTCATAGATCGTGAAGGTTTCCCATGGGATCTAGCCCTGTAACTCCTATACCTTCAATGCATATTTACTCTAAAATTTCTCGTGTAATTCTATACCATCACACAAATGACTTCGATCTCTTTCACTCGACGATCATCTAAGTGAGAGTGAGTTTTCAATACAGTTTTCAGACAAAAAAACTTTGTTATAAAATTCTGAATCGGCAAATATTAATATATTGCTTCTATTGCTGTCTAAATGCACAATCATACTGAAATTGAAATTCGACCACAATTCTTCGAAACCAAGACCAATTTTTAATTACAACTTCTATATTTCTGTATATCTATCAAAAAGTACTTGATTTTCGAATGATTCTCTTTACTCTCAAAATATGTACATTATTTGCAAAGCATATCTAGAATGAGAATGAGTGAGAGTGAAATATTAGGCAAATAGAACACTCAACTCATTTCTTGTACAAGAAATATTCCATACATTCGTTTTTTCTCTTCAAATAAACGAATGTTTGAGAATACTACGTGAGTTTGAGAGTACTACGAGAGTTGGAGAGTACTACGAGTGTGTTGTACGTTATAATTGTTGTTGCTTTTCATGAGAGGGACTGATGATTTGTATCACAGCGTCTTGCCGCGTCATGTTGTCGTATCTACTGTATATTTTTTTGCATATATGTATTGTAATGTAACATAGAAAAGCAAAACGAATGTTTAGAGTACTCTCAGATGCAAATGTTGCGATTCTACTCATTCTATGAAAACGAAACATACACTCCATTCCATTCTATTTCTATTTTATTCATTCTAATTCTTATTTACTTAGAGGAAATGAATGAGAGATTCTATTCTAATATCAATATTTTGTTTTGAACATGCAAACGAATACATTCCTGCAGCACTCTAATATCTATAACAAATTAATTAATGTTTAAATATTTCTTTAAACACTTTTTGTATATATCCTACAAATAAGCATATAATTTCTGTATCAAAACATATAACTTATATGTGAGATTGCCGAAAAATGTACCATAACCACCTAATTAATTATTATTTCTCATTTTAAGTAGTCTCTTGTATCAAAAAGTTCATGTGAATCAATATTTTCGAACTTCAACAAACATTTAATTTTTTTTTTTTCACTGATTTCACTATGTAGCTGAATCACTGTACCAATGTGACGTGGTTAATATACCATACATATACAATCGCTTCACAATGACCAAATATTCAATTCTAATTTTAGCATTTACACTACAAAGATACTAAATACAACATACGTAGTTGAACATCGATTCGGTTGATTTGTTTTATTATATATTATGTACACTTACTTATACATATTGTTGCGAACATTATATATTGTATGTATATGGTATAAATATACGTATATTCCTATGGTAAATTCCACTATGATAGCGCAACAATTTAAATTATAATGTTGATTACGACTATGATGATAATGATGATGATGATGATAACAACAATGTGAATACACATATGATATTATGTATGTAGTAGTATGACAATATGAAAACTTACTTACTCACTCGCTAAATAGAATTTGATGATAAAGCAAATATTTTATGTATTTATTTATTTATTCATTCATTTTGATTTAAATTGCTCCCCTTCAAACAGTTTATATGGTATTTTACGTTGAGGGAAGCAACAAGTGCTTTTTAGTACATTGGTATATAGCCATACATATCATATATGTATGTTTTTGTATAAATGTATATATGTACATACAAGTATGTACATAAATATATTTGCATATGCGTAGTAGTACATATTAGTTGATACTTATAGATTTGACAAATATAAGAATTTGCTTATTCATTGGCTGACTTGTTGCTTTGATTTATAGAAGTAAAATTTTTGTGACGCCAAAACCAAAAAGAAAATCAAAATATATAAAATTCCTGATACATATAAAATGAAAAACAATATCATTTTCCAATATTTTCCGCCCACAAATTTTCAAGAAATTCTTCTATTAGAAATATTACTAATGAATCATGCGAATTTCCATTATTTATAATATTAGAAATTATCTATTGTAATGAAAAGTTAGGTTTATTTATTTGATAATTTTTCTAGAACTGCAATTTAGAGTGATTAGCTTTTATTAGTAACAACTTACATAAACAACAAAAACAAAGCACTGCAAAGAGCATTAAACGAAGTTTATGCATTTAAAATTCTTTTTTTTATTGTTGTTGTTTTTTTACGAGATGTCATAGAAAAAAAAATTCTAAGTACAGTTATCTTTTCTTGAGAATTCTATTAAGGCTTCAGCCTAGACCCACTCTAATTGCCATTATTTACTATTGCTCCCACTTGATTGCATGTTTATAACATGTTTAGCTGATAAATATTATGTTCACACTGTTTCACAGCCTTGTTTTTTTTTGCTTAAAATGCCTAAATTTCTTAAAATATATTTTCTCTTCCTAAAATTAAGATTGATTTAAAACAAAAAAAAAAAAAAATTTGCACTGACGTACTATGTATATTAGAGTGGTAATTAAATCCATATGGAATAGTGTTTTATTTACTTTTTAAAAGTTCACCCAGCCACCCTAATTATTGTGCAATAGAGAGATTCAAAGAAGTGATTTCAAAAATATTAAAAAGGGCAAGAAGGACATTTTTCTAAATGTTTCTCATTTTATGAAAAATATGATATCTTCATAATATAATTTATTAGATCCATTTCCTAATAAATTCGGCACTGATGCATAAAATGTAGAAAATGTGATTATTGTGCAATAGAGAGCATCAAAGAAGTGATTTCAAAAATATTAAAAAGGGCAAGGAGGACATTTTTCTAAATGTTTATTGTTTTATGAAAAATATAATCTCTTTATTATATAATTTATTAGATTCATTTCCTAGTCAATTCATCTTGATCATGATTCTGATGCAAAAAATTTATAAAATGTGATAGTTTTTCTGAATTCAAATATTTTAAGAACTATTAGTGGCACAAAATTATTGAGCTAACTATTCAAAAACACATAATAAAAACGAATTAGTCAAAAAGAATTTCATCAATTACTCAGATCTCAGGGCGAGAAGGAATTTTAAAAAATGTTGCATTTAATTTTAATTAAGGACCACTCTAATTTATATATAGATTGTTTATAAAATTTTCACATTTTTCAAATATCACGAATAATATGCATGAATAAGTTTATTGAAAAAAAATGTTCCTTACCTACTTATTTTTTGTTTATATTAAAAAAAAATTTGTTTTTTTTTTTGTGAATTCAAGAATTCATTTTTAATTTTTTTTTACGATTTTACTTATTCTATTTCGGTATTTTAATTTATTATATTTCTATTTTCATTGTAGCGATCAAAAGAACTGTTGTTGATATGTTTTATATTTAAATATATTTATATGTATATGCTCACTTATCTTTGAATATGATTATATTTTGCAAAATATGAATTTTTGAAAAATTATAAAAATTAATACCTACATATTTTGATCTGCCCACTGTCAAATTGTTTGTTTTTTTTATTATTAATTTCTTTATTGCTTTTTGAAATACATATGTATGTCGGTATTTATTTAAAATTATTTCTTAAAGTCTGCTGTTTACTAGAGAGAGCATAACAATCGAAATTATTTTGTTTTTATTGTGGTCATAATTTTACTTCTTTATGGTATCTAAATAATAATATTAAATTAAAAAAAAAAATTGAGTATTAAACAAAGTCTTAATTAATACTAAAATTCATATATTTGTATGTACAGAGATAATAAAGTTATATTCAAAAATCGTACTCTCAATTTGTATACATATATCAGTTACGATTTAATTATTATTTAAGTGTATAATACTTATTTTACGCCTGACAATGATATTATCAAAAATAACAAATATTTAAATATATTGTATCTGTCAGTGGTATTGACATTAATGTGATTCGGAAAAAAAAAAACATTTAAACGGGTCTCTTCTCCAGTGTAATTAAATACCATATTATATACAGTATCACATTACCATTTTAAAATAAGGAAAAAAAAAAATATAAATATTTGCTCATCAACAATTAATATTTCTCAAATCATCATATGGAATAACCTCTTATCTCTGATTATGAGTTTTCTTTTGTTTTCGTGAACTCAACTATTCCATAGTCTATAGTTCGAAAATATTTTGAAAAAGATTCGATCCATCATAATTCCCTCGAATCTAATTTTTTATTTGACTTATTTTGATTGGTTGTTGAAATGATTAATAAATCTGATGATATTTTGTGTGCCAAGTTCACAAAACTGATTAAATAGACTTAAAATATTATTCCTTGTGCGCAAAGATTTATGCAAAGAAGTACGCATCACATCACGAAAGCAGGTTCAACAAGTACTTATATATATAATAAACAATAAATTACTAAATGAAATAACTGAAATAAGTATATAAATTACGACAGCGGTAACTTAAGACGAAAAAAAAAAATTTTTTTTTAATAATCATACGAAATCGTATAATACCCAATAATAATATTATTTATTCAAAATTGAGAATTGCATTTTATAACATTTTTATTTTTTTTTTTGTATTAATTTGGTCATAACATATATCGATATTGGAAGGAATCTCGCCACAAGTATAGAAATGAATATGTGTTCAAGCTTAATCATCTACTTATAATCAGCATGTGGGTTGTGGTGATTTAAGGGTTAATAATTTTATGGAAAATGCAAGTCATTTTATTTTTCTTAGAAATTACTTTTTGTGATAGCCATATTTAAAATAAGGTTGCAAACAAAAATTGGTGTCGAAGACCTACTATTTTGTATAACTACCATTGAAAGTCTCTATTTTTATCATCGAAGAGTTTCCAAAATATTTTTATTGCTGGAATATTTATGACATATGCTTCGTTAAGAAATTAATGAAAAATTACGCCAATTTTTCATTAATTTTGCCTCTTTAAGTATTTAATATAGCTAGCTCCCACACAAAGTTCTTCTTCTTCTTCTTATGTGGCCATAACAACCGATGATCGATTTAGGCCGAACATAAAATTTTTTATTTATGAAATGCGGCGCCAATCTTTTCTGTTCTTCACTTACTGACGCCAATTGAATATTCCAAGCGCCCCCAAATTACTCAACACTTGATCCTTCCAGCGGAGGTTTGGTCTTCCTCTTCTTCTGCGTCCTCCAACGGGTGCCGATTTAAATACCCGTTTCGCTGGAGCGCATTCTTCCATTCGCTCGACATGACCTAGCCAACGCAGATGCTGGATTTTGATTCGCCTGACTATGCCAATGTCAGGCGTACAACTTATACAGCTCATCGTTCTGACTGCAATCGGGTCTCCGTCCCGGAACAGACTCCGGACTCTTGGATTACATCCGAGGTCTGGACCAAGGATTGCAATTGCAGACATATTAAGTCTGTTACAACAACAACAACAACAACAACAGCTCATCGTTGTACCTCATTCGGCAATCGCCATCAACGCAAATAGGTCCGAAGATCCTGCGCAGAACTTTTCTCTCGAAAAACTCCAAGTATCCTCTCATACGTGTTGGAAATTGTCCAGGCTTCTGCGCCATATGTTAAGACAGGAATAATGAGGCATTTGTAGAGTGTGATTATCGATCTTCGAAAGAGGGCTCGACTACTTAATTGTTTACTCAGTCCAAAGTAACACCTGTTAGCAAGGTGTTATCTTACGCATGATCTCCAGGCTGACGTCATTACAGAGACACCAACACCTGTTCTCACACAGTTCCCACACAAAGTAACTATTTTAATGTTTATTAATTCCAACAATTTTGCAACATTATCTTATTAGAAATGATCTACTGTTCGGCAGCCATTTACAGAGAATCATTATTATTATACAGGCTATTTTGCACTGCAACCTACACGATTTTTTGTGCGCCTATTGGCCAACTAAAACAATTCTAGACTATTTATATATCTTATAATTGCTGTGGGCTTGATTTGATCTATGTGGTTTGGAGTCAAGATTCCGTTGCCTAGGTAATCAAGTCTACGTCTTGCCACCACTGGGCAATTGCATAGAATATGTTCCAATGTTTTCTGCTCCTCATGAAAGAGTCGGCAGGTATCATTCACAGGGAATCTTTTTTTAATTGTTAAGAAAGTGATCGCAAAATTCGTCTTTTAATATGATATTTAAAATTATAGTATACAGAGTATAGATTTTTCGTAATTTAGGCACTAAATCTGTCGTTCTCGATCGACTAAAACATGTTTGATGATTTTTAAGGCATTTCTAATTAATTACTTTTGTTTTTTTCGACTTTCAGATGATCCTGGTGGTACACAAAAACAACGGCAATCACAACAAATAAATCTCAACAATATGGAAACTGCCACATCAACAACAGCGACAACAGTAGCACCACCACCACCAGTAGCAGCAGCAGTAGCAGCAACAACAAAACAACATTATAATAAAACAAAATTACAAAATAATCATCATCGTTCAGTTGAACGACGTGGCGTAGCAACAGCAACAACAACGACGACGACAACAGTAGCACATAACAAGAAACAGCATAATAATAATAATAATAATAATAATAACAATCATTTACAAACATATCGATCAAGTGGTAATGGAAGTAATACACAATATGCTGCTACTGCTGTAGGAGGTACTAATAGTAGTAGTACTAGTAGTAGTAGTAGTAGTAGTAGTAGTAATAGTAGTAGCACAGATACAATACACAAAATACAAAAGGTAACAGCGAAAAAGTTAAAAAGTGCCACAGCATCATCAGCAAAGCTGATTGCTGATAGCAACAGCAACAACAGTGATAGAAATGATCCATTATCATTTCATGTGGATCATTACAAGTCCGCAAATCGAAAAGAAAAATTAGAGCAAAAGACTGCAAGTAAAGCGGCGACAGCTACAGCTACAACAACAACAAAGAAATCCAAAGCAGCAACAGCAGCAGCAGCGGTAGCAGCCGCAGCAATATTGCCAACATCATTACCAACAATAAAAGTCGATGGCCAACATTCGAAATCGATAACGACGACGACGCCACCAGCGTCGACTACTGCTACTACTACTATTACTACTAATAAAGAAATTGAAAAATCCACCAGCGCTACAACAACCACCACCACCACCACCACCAATAATGCCACAGCGGCAACAATTCACAGTACAAGTGCATCATTGGCGAACAAAACGAACATTACCACAACAAATGTTGCAACTACAAACGCCAGCAGCAGCAGCAGCACCACAACGCCCACCACCACTAGTATCAGCAACAATACGAACAGCAATGATAGTTGGAGTAATTCCAAGTATTTGCATAAGAAATTCAAACGTCTCGCAAGTACAACAGAAAATGATGTTGCTGTTGATCAACAGAGCGGTGGCAACAACAACAACAATGCCGAAACATCAATTGACAACAATGCGCCTAATAAAGTGCGAACATCGTCAATATCATCTGCCAATTCCATATCACCACCGCCACCAACACCAACACCGACTCCAACACAGTCACAGTCACAGTCGCAAGAACAGAGTGCCATCGCAGCATCAACAACTGCATCCGTATCAGTAACACTCGATCACAATAATGTTGCGAATCGTGTACAAAAATCAAGTATTGGACCGCCATATGGACAATTGCATTCGCAGTCGCAACAATCACATTTACAGCAGCAGCAAATCGCTGTTAGTGTCACCACCGCAGTAACAACAAATACAAACAGTGCCAATAACAATAGCAGCAATCATCATCATCATCATCATCAAAATTATCCTAAACAACAGCAACAGGGATCGTTGATGCAACAACAACAACATGGCGGCGATAGCAGCAGCAGCAGCACAGCCGTGCTTAACAATTCGTTTAACAACAACAACAACAACAACAATATTAAATATACTTCAAGTGCAAATAGCAGTAATACCACCATAAATCATAATTATAATAATAATAATAGTCATATTAATAATAATACTAGCAATAGTAGTAGTAGTAGTAGCATAAACAACAACAACAACAACAACAGTAATAACAATGTTCCAAGAACATTAAGCAATGTAAATAATTCGATTGCGAGTAATTCTGTAATGCCACCAACAAATAGTAGCAACAACAATAATATTATGGGTCTACAACAACAACCACAACAACAACAACAACCAACGCAATATAATACACATGCACGTATTCAGAGTCCGCTTGCTTTGACCACAAATTCGTCAATGGCACAACAACAAGAACAACAACAACAACCACACCATGCCAACAGTGGTGTTGTCGGAGACAGTAGTGGTATTAGTGTCACTGCCTCAATGCCATCAGCTATGGCTGAA
Source organism: Megamerina dolium (assembly GCA_963854835.1). Lineage (NCBI taxonomy): Eukaryota > Metazoa > Arthropoda > Insecta > Diptera > Megamerinidae > Megamerina > Megamerina dolium. The sequence continues at coordinate 109,963,825 of OY978525.1, forward strand.
CAAAATAATATCGCTAGCGGCCGTCATGTGTGTCCATATTGTAATCTGAATTGTACAAAGCCGTCAGTGCTGCAGAAACATATCCGTGCACATACAAACGAACGACCATATCCATGTGATATATGCGGTATTGCATTTAAAACCAAAAGCAACTACTACAAACATTGTCGGTAAGTCACATCGGCGAGCATTTCATGCAATTTTCATGTACTACTGTTACTTTCCATTCATCAATTCACAGATCTCGCTCACATGCTGCCCGTAATCGTGGCATTGAAGTACCTGCCGATGCCGATGATGGCTCTTTTGGCGGTTCCGATCAGGATGGAGATCCTGAATTAAGTAACAGCAGCTCAGATGTGGTAAGTAGTGGCAATCAAATAAATGTACAGTGCATGCTGATCGAAATTTATAAATATCAAACTCCCAATTTATTCTTGACATCCCATCGCTATAGATAAGTCGCACCGCTTCCCCGATAGATGAGCGTAGCTCCTCTTCACCAGTGGTGGCAAATCAGTCAAATCAATTGCAACAGCAACATTTGCAACAAATGTCGCAAATGGATGTTGCCTCACCCACACCATCGCCATCATCGATTTCCTCATCGAAGACCACTTATCTGCAACAGCCCGCCCAACAGCAACAGCAACAATTGCCGCTTGGTTCGCCCGCTGCTGGTACCTTACCACCCACAACTGCAGTTATGGCCAGTAGTAATGCTGCTGCTATTGCAGCGGGCGCACAAAAGCAATCGATTGAGTACAAGCCATATAAGCCGAAATTTCACAATGCTGCTTTGTATGTGGCATCTAAGGATGTTGGCGGAAAGCAGCAGCAGCATCAGCAGCAGCAGCAGCAGCAGCAGCAGCTACAGGCACAACACCAACAGCCGCCACAGCATTCACATCAGCAATTCCATCAAACGATACAACTGCAACAACAGCAGCATATAGGACAATTGCAACAACCACATCACCACCATCAACAGCAACAACAACAACAACAACAGGCGCGTCAACATCTAATCGAGCAGCAGAAATTACCCGCTGCTGCCAGTGCCCATTTGCCACCACAGCAACAGCAACAGCAGCAACCCAATTTGCATCATCCCACATTGTCGCCTAGCACACAAGTAAAGCTCAACAATCACATTAATTCGCATCAGATGCAGTTACAATTGCAGCAGCAGCAGCAACAACAACAACAACATGCACAGGTGCAGGCACATCAACAAATGCAATCACACCCAATGCCTCCGAGTGCTGTTGCATTGCCGATACCACCGCCTTCGCTTGCAGGCGCCGCTGGTGTCTATTATCTGGGACAGCCACCGCCACCACCTCAAGCTGCAGGCACATTACTACATCCAGCTGCACATATACCGCAACAATATTACCATCCCGTTGCAGCAGCTGCAGCAGTTGCTCATCAACAAGCACTGGCGAGTTTTCACATGATGACGCCACAACAGCAGCAGCAATTTCACCACCAAATACAGCTGCAACAGCATCATCTGCAACAGCAACAAATGCAACTGCAACAACATTCCCAGCCAGCACCTGCACTGATAAAGCCATCGTCATCCTCATCGTCGTCGTCGTCGTCGGCATCATCGTCGATGCAACGCAGTAATCACCAGCCGGTGACGGTAGCAACAGGCTCACAGTTGCCTCCGCAACAGACACCTCTACATTTTCTAGCGAGCGCAGCAACAGCAGCTTCTGCTAATAGCAGCGGCAGCAGTGGCACCAATATCAACCATAATGCTGGCAATAACAGCAGCAGTGTCATCATTAATAACAGCAACAATTCGACGAACTCAGCTGCTGCAAATAGTTCCTCCGGACTAATGCATGGGAACATCTCAAGTGTTGCAGCAGCGGCTTCCAGTGGTGCAGTACATTTTGTAAGTACAAAATATATTCCCCCATTTTCCGTTTTCGATGAAACTGATTGTTCATTTTATTTCAGAATAAAGAATTTCTACAGGAGCACATCTCAAAGCTAATCTCACAAAATGAGGCTATTGTTGAAAATAAGGAGTTACTGTTGCAGAAAAAATATCCAAAGACTTTAAATCGTTCGCGAAGCTTCAATAATGCAAATACAGCATCTAACTCCTCGCCAGCTCCATCGCATAACATCAGTAGTGGCAGCAGCAGTTCAGCGAACAATCATACTGTCACATCAACAATTGTTGCTAATGAAAGTGCCAATGCTAAATTGGCTCAAGCTATTGTGCAAAAGCAGCAGCAACAACAGCAGCAGCATTATCATCAACAAATGCAACAGCAACAGCATCAGCAGCAACAACAACTATTGTCACAACACCACACAATGCATCAGCACCAACACCCGCATCTTCTACATCAACATCGGCTGCAAGAAGAAATTCCACAACACCCAACGCCGCCCAATGGCATATCAAAGCAGTTAGTATCGTCATCCTCAAAGCAAGTTCTTACTTCACCAGTGCCACCTCCAGTACAACAACCACACCAGCAGCAGCAGCATCAATATCGTCAACAACATTTAGCCCATACATTACCACCACCGTCGCAAATGCAGCATATGACAAAAGAAAATATCGCTGTGGCTCAGCCAGCTAATAGCATGGTGGTGCCAAGCGGCAATGTTCCGTTAAATTTGTCGGCCAAAGCAAAAGGCGTCGATGAGGTCCAACAAAATCACAATCACACCAGTGTAATTGCTGCACCGCCCACAGTAAATTCAACGCCACCAATGGCCATAAGCACATCGAGAAAACGTCAATCCGTCGAACATCAGCCAATCGTTTCTAGCGACAATTCTTCTAACGTTGTTGTAAGTACAACAACAAACAAGCATCCGCCTAATAATTCAATTATTAAGAATTTATTACTGAATGCTCGAGGCCTGGCTGTGCCGACAGGTGAGGGCGACAATGCTGTCTACATATGTCCACTCTGTTCGATGGAATTTCCAACTGCCGAAGATTTGCAACTTCACAATAGTACTTACTGCCAAGGTGCATCAACTAGTGCACCCATAAGTCCAGTCTCATCGCCATCCTACAAATATTTTCGCTCAAATTCGATCTCTTTAAATTTGCCCGATCTAAAGAACTCAATTTACTTATCGAAGAATCCATTGTCGTTGGCAAAACTTGCCTGGTCACAATTGAAGACCAAACCCAGTTCATTAGTGCTAAGTCGTTTAAGTGCATCACATGCCGAAAGCTCAAAGGTTCCAACATCTACAACGTCCAGCTCTACGACTGTAACTACCCTAGCGGGGTCAACTACCAACAGAAATGTCACAACAACATCTGTTGCGTTCACAGCCGTACCGCAAGCAGAAGGTGCTCTTCGTTTTGTGGATGCACCACTGCCATCACCGGGACCATTGCTTGGAAAGACACCCCTAGTAGATTCGTACAATAACAGTGAGTCGCGTAAATCTGAAGATGTTGTCATTACGAAAATGCACGAAGATCGTCAATTTTCATCAACCAATGACTCTGAACCAGTGCCAATTAAACGGCCTAGATATGATACCAACACAAACAATGAGCATTTTATGCTTGCTCCCGTGCCAGGTGGACTTGTTTCCGCTGCAAACAAAAGACACATCACCACACCTCAGCACCACAGTAGTGGTGGTGACATACAAATAATGCATCATACAACAGGCAATGCAGATTTTCGACCATCCAAGAAAGAGGAGCGTATAAAACGATTTACCCTATCCGGCGGCAGTATGATCCCCATATCAGAATGTAGCGATTTAAATCAAAGTCCCAAAATGATACGCACACCTCTGCTATCCGGTGGCAGTTTTCAAGAGGTATCTTCCAAGTCAAAAGATAAGGAAAGCAAAACAACCCTCTCGTTGGGTGTTGCCGGTCCAAAAGCAGGATTATCTAGCATGAATATAACACCAAATGGTGGTCCACAGCATTTTCAATTTCCTCCGATTAATTCGATTACTGCTTTTAATCCGTTAACGTTGCCGCCAATTCAAACAACCGGTGAAAAGATTATACCGTATGTACCAGGGATACCAGGACCAAATAATTTGATGCCACAATTGCCACCACCACCGCAACATTTGCCAACAATTTCGACAGCATCGCAACGAAACATCCTTATGGGTCGTAACCTCAGTCCGAATCGTAAGAAGACTCAAAGTCCCATGTTGAACGTGAATGAGATTAATGTAAAGACGGTGTCCATGACACCGACCGAAGTTAAATCTTTATCACCATTCGGTGGTGTTCAAAATGTGCCAAGTGAATTCAATCGTGCACCACCATCAGCGTCGCTACGAAATGCTCGCAACTGGAGTGCCACTACTACAACCCAAGCTGCTGTGCCACCAACAAAACTGTCCTCGAATAGTTTAGAAGTGCCAAAGAAATCGTTCAACTTTTTGCGAATGGCTGAAAATGTGAGTCCTCGAAAGAATCATGCTGCATCTACAACTATTGCAGTAGCAGAACCAAAATCTTCGCCACCGGAAAAGGAAGTCGTCCGACACTTTAATTTTGATAATATTGTGAAAGAAAGTGGTGATATAATTCAAACACCACATCGGTCGACATCATCTGCATTGAGTCCATTGCACGTAGATACTTCTGCGACCAATCAACAGAGTACAACGACGTCAGTTGTTGATACCGTCGAGACGGCCGAATCAAAAAAATCAAAATTCTTACGCCCAACAAGTCTGCCACTAAAACCGGGCACATTCACACCCAAACGGCATCATGGTATAACGCCAACTGCAAATACGTTGCCGTTGATATCCCCTGAAACACCGCGTCCTTCGAAATCTTGCGTTCAATTGTATTTGAACGGGCATGCCTATACATATCTGGGTCTGAAGTGTAGTACGAAAATGTTCTACTGCACAGTGAATTGTCCACAGCCATCATACGTGGCTGGTATGCATAAACTCTCGATGTACAGCGTTTGGCAGGTGTGTGCTGAAAATAATCCACATCCATTGGGCTTCAAACCCAAAGTGGTTATGTCACTATACGATTCACGCCAAAAAGCAGTTTCATTTACAATGGCAGGAGCCAGTAATATGCCATGTGGTTCAGTAGTTGCGCAACATATTGTAATGACACCGTTTGCCAATAATCACAACCAATTCTATCACCATCAAATGAAACAAATTGCCCATTCCCATACATTAGCTAATGGCTCAGATTACCCCAAGAAGGATAGCGACGAATCGGCAACGAGAAGAGACATCAACTCAACGACCACCAGTTCGTCTTCGCAATTGCTTATTGGGGGCTATGAATCGCACGAAGATTATACCTACATCCGTGGACGTGGGCGAGGTCGCTATGTGTGCTCTGAGTGTGGTATACGTTGCAAAAAGCCATCTATGCTAAAAAAGCATATACGAACGCATACGGATGTTAGACCATATACATGCAAACACTGCAATTTCAGGTGAGTAATTATATTGTACATATTTTTGCATATTCAAAATCACTTTGCTCTCTCTCCTACACAGTTTCAAAACAAAGGGCAACCTAACAAAGCACATGCAATCGAAGACTCACTACAAAAAATGCATCGAATTGGGCATCAATCCGGGTCCCATGCCAGCCGATGGTGAATTCCTTGAGCCCGATGCCGAATCGGATCAGCAATCTTGTACTTCCGCTGGTGGTCGTACGTCGTCCATTCCTGGTGAATCCGATTCAGACGATTTCAGTGATAATGAAACTGAAAGCAGTGGTAAGCGGTCATCTCTTTGTTTTCTCTTAGATACTTTTCATAATCAAGTAAAAATCTTAAATCAACAGATACAGATGAATCGAAGTCACGACTTCAGGAGCAAGAGGCAGCACGTTGCTTACTCTCATTGTCGATGACACCGCCAATTGGTCAAAGTGTTTCACCACATCTAAAGAGTGATGTGTATGCCTACCAGCAGAGTAGTACGGAAGTGGCCATGCAAACACCCGTCACTACAATATCGTACGGCTTACCCACACACCCCACAACCATTAAACGAGTCGTATCGTTTACATCACCCAAACCGCCATTCGATTATCAGAAGCAAGAACAATATTATTCAAATCCTGAAGAGTCAAAGCCGAAACGCAATGCTAACTCCTCGTTGGCTAATTATGAAAGTGCACCAATGGACTTGACCAAGCCACGTGTAGCGGAGCCTCCGGAGACCCAACCTACCCGTACGTCAAGTCAACCAAATCATTCAGCTGTATCTATAGAAATGCCCACGCCAGAGACGATGCCGGGACCGGTTCAAACACAAGCCCAAATACGTGAAGTTATCTTTGGCAACAATAAGAATGAGTCTGGCTTTTTGAAAGCACTCATTTCAGTGTCGGACAAAGTTCGTATCTCGTCCGAGGGCATCGAGAATACAAAGAAGATCAATGAAAATGTCTTACTGCAAGCTTATCTTACTGAGCAAGCTCTTCAATATACCAAGATCAAACAGAGTCAAATGAATCGTAGTTTCATAGATGCAACCGGGGTAAAAGTAGTCACCCAAAATTTGCCTACAACGCCTACTATTACTATCACTGGTGCTGGAATAGTATCAGCTGCTACGACATCGTCATGCTATTCGAATATAACATGGAGCGGAGATACGATGGCCACAACTACTTTTAGTAGTGCTCCTGCTAGTAAACCAACTACAGTACTATCTACAACATCATCGATTAATAGCAATACATCGGCAACGGAAGTTGTTTCTCGAATTACACGAGACGTTCCAAAAATTGAAGTGATTGAATATAAATCGGATTCCAAAACGAATCAGCCAACAATTGATTCTGCCACAAGCAACAATTCCTCCGTACAACCTCTACCAGCTGTGTCGAGTGTGGCGAATAATAAATCTATTGATGACTCATCTGCCATTGAAGTGCAAGAAGCTGCAGCAAAGGAATCGAAAAATATGCCCAACTCTTCTGTGTCGAAATCATCGAATTGCGCATCAATCCAAACAACTAGCACTACCACCACCGCAGTTGCTGGAGCAGCTAACACATCAGAAGCATATAATGCCAAATTACCTGCTGCCGTACACCAACCAGGTACCACCGATTTCACCGGAGTTCTTTCGCCACCAGCACGTACTGTCATCGTCGGAGAAGATGGACTTAAAAAATCGACAACCAACAATGAAATCCAGCCGGTGTATCCACGAGTTACAGTCCCCACCGACGGACGTCCAGTTTGCACGGTTTGCGCAAAGACCTTCCAGAAGCAACATCAGTTGGTATTGCACATGAATATCCACTATATGGAGCGTAAATTTAAATGTGAGCCATGTGCTGTGTCATTCCGCACGCAGGGCCACCTACAGAAGCATGAACGTTCCGAAGCGCACAAAAATAAGGTGATGATGACATCGACATTTGGCGTACCGACTACGTCGAATCCGCGACCCTTCGAGTGTACCGACTGCAAGATAGCCTTCCGTATACACGGTCATCTGGCGAAACATTTGCGCTCGAAGACGCACGTACAAAAATTGGAGTGCTTGCAAAAACTGCCATTCGGTACGTATGCCGAAATTGAACGTGCCGGCATAAGTTTGACGGAGATCGACACAAGTGATTGCGATAACTCGTTGATTTCGCTGAAATTGCTGGCGCAAAAGCTGATCGAAAAGGATCCCTCCAAACTAGGTAGTTACACAACACCATCCGGTATGGGGACTTGTCTTAGTGGTGGTGTTGGTGGTGGTGGTGGTGGTGGTGGTGGTGTAGGTAGTGGTGGTGCTGCGAACTCAGATGCAAACTCAAACACTGGCATCGGTTCCCAGGATAGTGCATCCGAGGATGGATTTAGTGCAGCTGCCAGTGCTGCAGCATCGGCGATCGCATCCTTAGATAATGATAGCGCAGCGAATACACCGCAACGCAATAATTCCATGTCTGAAGATGAGACCATAGCTGCCGGTCTGAATAATAATTTAAAGCGACGCCTCCCAGGCTGTTTTAGTAATGGCGAAGAGAGTGACAATCAATTGGAAAATGAAAAGCGTGCCCGCAAAGAGTTGATAACAGCTGTGACTGCAGCAACATCAGCACCAATTGGTTCACCTGCCTCACCGAATACATCCAACTGACAATATACTCATGTCTCAGACGATGGATGAACTTTGGACAGGCTGCACTGGCGGCAAAAACTCAAATATATTGATGAGCGGCAATTTGTGACAAATTTACAAAATTACCACGATCATCATCAGCATCCGCATCATCATCAGAATACAACAATCAATAATGCAAAAAGAGGAAACCAACAACAACAACAACAACATATGCAACATTTTGCTGTGCCACAATTGTATAAAAGATACTAATTGGTTTATTATAAGTAATATATATATATATATATATATATATATATATATATATATATATATATATATATATATATATATATATATATATATATATATATATATATATATATAAGCTGGAAATGCTGAAGGTTTTAATCGTTTTCCTTGAGCTTCATCGATTTTAGCAGAATGCACACGCATACATACATACATATATATGACCATACACTTTTACACAAAAACACAACAAATGACCAAGTAGTTAACTACAGCATATCCAAAAAACAAAAACAAAAAGCATATCGTAAATACAAGAATCAGAGATCAAATGTGATTTGAATGATATTGTATCGTTTATATACTTACTGCTTACACATGTAAGATCGTTTCAACATACAACATTCAAATACATACTATTACATACCCACATACATACATACAGACAGTATACATACATACATACATATTATATATATATATATATATATATATATATATATATATGAGAGTATATAACCATAGTTTCATTTTAAATAGAACCTTCAGCATCAGCATTTTGTGTCAGTTTTAAGAACAATATCGTATTATATAAATGTATATTTTTAATTAAATACTTTTATATACAATATATTATAAATGTAGGTATATATATATACTATATTTTAAAATGAATGGGGAATCACTATGAAAAACAAAGTAAAACGAAATATCCACACTAATATACATATTACATATGCTAAATACAACACATATAAAAAAAAAATTTCTATATACAACACATACATACATACATACATACATATATACTTATACTATATACCTATATACAACATAATATCGTATACACATATATATAACATTCAAGAAAAAAATACATATAATGCTAATGCATATATTTGTAAATACAAAATTACAATTTAATATGCACACCTAATAGCAAATATTGTAGATGAATGGTCTTTGTTGCTGTTGCTAACAATTTTACTTCTATTTGTATGTGTATTTTTTAAAAAACGAAAATCATTTTTGTGCTGTGACTCGTGTCGGCTTAGCCTTCCAACTGTCTCGCAACGAAAAAAAAAACAAAGCGAAATCCTGTCAAATCAGAACTATAATTTAATGTTAATGTTAATTTGTATATTTTAAATTCACGCAGTTCTTCCTAGTTTTGTTTTTTTCAATATTTTTTTTAATTCTTGTCTATGTTTAATATGTATATGTAGGACAAAATGTATGTTGTTTTATTCATACCTGTTTTATTCATTATTCATACAACGCATGTATGTTTATGTAAACTATAAGAAATATTATCTGTTATTTTTTCCGTTTACACTTTCATTCAAAATCGGTTTTTCCGAGTTGCTAAATTATTGCCGAATATATTCTGCATATCAATTGTATCAAGTATCAATAATATAAAAAGCCGATCAAAAATGAAATGTGACTGTATATTTCATTTTTATATTTTTTTAATTTTACCAATCTAATTCAAATATGTACATACCTATATCTATATATATATATAAAAAAAAAATAAAATAAAATAAAAAATATTACTGTACATACATATATGTATATGTATATATTTGTACCAATGAGACTAAGAGACTCTTGCTAATTTTCTTTCTTTTTATCATTATTATTATTATTATTATTATTAATATTATTATTTTAATATAAAGGAAAAATAATTCAATATTAATTTTGATAAATCAACGATTTTGAACGCAAACAATTTATGAAATATATATATATATATATTTCTAAAACACATGAAATTCATATTAATTTTTTTTGTTATATATATAATACAATGAATTAGTTAATTAATTGTTTATTCATTTAAGCAAAGAAGAGAAATTAAATAAATTATAAATTATTAAGTTTTAATTTTAGATACAATATTTAAAAAAAAAAAAAAATAAAAATAAAAAATAAAATACATAAATATTATGTATGAATATTAATGTACAAATACAACAAAAAAAAAAATATACAAAAAAAAAACAACAATTATTATCAAATGTGAAATAGAAGAATATGTTTTATTAAGAATATCTATCTAATTACATGCATATGTATATTTTTATGTTTTATTTTCTGTGTAAATATAATTTAGTAAATATAAACACATACGTATATAGATATATATAACATACAATATACTTACAAAAAAAAAAAAAAAATTAAGTAAAATTTAAAATCAATATTTAAATTAAATTATTACTAATAACAACAACAACAACATCAACAATTATACATAATTAATTGTGTGTGAAAAGAAGAATGTCTACATTTAAATTAATACAAATATATGTTATGTATAATAAATTACAACAACAAACCAACAATACAACCACAACAAAAATAAAATTGAAAAAAAAAAAAATTATGTTTAAAATTTAATTACAAACTTGTTTTGTTTTATTGAATTTCTTATGTATATGCAAAATGGTTATACATAGCTAAATGTGCCAATATTAGAATCTTTTTTGAAAGTACGTATATTCCTGACAAAAAAGAAAGAAAGAAATTAAGTGGAAAAAAAAAAGAAAATAAAATAAAAATCATTGGCTACACGAAGCTCTATATTTTCGCTATAGTATACAAGCAAAGAGAGAAACGTAGATCGTTCAAAAGGGATCTCTTAAATTTTCAGACTACTGGAGCGTGTTTCAGGCAGAACATCTTTTAATTGTTTGAACAGTTCAGCATTCGCTGTGTATGACTGCCGAAATTTCTTCCCGATAAATACAGTTTCAGTTTTTCAATGGCAACGTTCAAATCACTTTTAGCGTTGGACGCAATGCGGAAGCACTCGCACACCTTATGAAGACATACATGGGAAACTATTTCAACAATGATTTTTGCGTTTAGTTCGGAATGGTTCATGGGATGAGCGGGAGGCCTGATTTGCAGCGTTACCTATTTGGCCTAGGTTAGGTTAGGTTAGGTTATGTGGCTGACCTCTCTCTGGAGGGACACACTTAGGCCAGAAAGTCACCAAGCTGCTCTTCCAATAATGTTGCGCGTGTTAAATTTGGACAGCATTCGAAGGGACCTACTTATATTAGCCCTTGTGACATCACTTTAACTTAGTTTTGTCCCAGAGCTCTCTTAAGCAGTATTTTTGGCAAATTATTACTGCCGTATTCTATTTGGCCTAACCTCCTAACCTAACTTAACCTACATTATGAAATCATTCAAATATCATATAAGAAAATAAAGCTCCAAATAAACCCCAAAAAGTTGTGAATCTGTGAGAGATCGGCGAAGCGATAATTAGTTAAAGTCAGAAGTACAATATCAAAACGATTTTTCTTTCGAACGGTACCCAACTGTCGGTAAATAATTGGCATTTCTTCCAGCAGTAGCTTCTAAAAAACACTCTGTGATAAAGCTCACACAAAATGATGTCACACGGGTTCTGCCGTTCGCAACCGGCTAAAATAAGTAGATCCCATCTAATACTGTCCAAAATTTAACACGCACAATATTACTGGAAGAGTAGCTCGGCCAAAGTGCCCTTCGGGGCTTATGAGTGCCACATATTTCTTTGTCTTGTTTTTCTTTTCTTAAAATAGTGAATGGTGAAATCCATTAAATATTCGTAGCACCGAATTAAGCAGACATTAAAATGTTTTAATAGATTGATCAATCTATGACAAAATACCATTTTCTTCCTTGCTGTCATTTGGCGTACGAAAATATAGTTACCGTGTAGACGGCATTTTGTGAAAATTCACATTTTTATCTATTAAAAATATGTAGCTTCGTGTAGATATTTTTAAACAAATTTACCAATAAAAATGCAGCACCCAAAATAAGGGCACGTTCCTTTGCCGTCAATTTTGCATCACTGAAGTAAACGTTTGTAGTACATTCTGATTTGCCCAGCAATGATTTGTGATCCAATGAGGCGCGTAAATCACCACCAGAATGTATCTGAAAATAATTACAATATGCAATTAAGTCTAATTTTATGTAGAGGAAATTTCCGTAGGATGGGACATTCGATTTGTATATAAATTTTTTACATTTGATATCCGCATTGGTTTTGATATTATTTTTGAAAAAATTTTGAAAAATTTTCTTCTACAAAAATTGCGTAAGGACTCGAACAAACAAAAATATTTATAAAAAAATGAAACTATTCGCAAGCTACGGTAATTTCCCCAACTAGTATTTCCAACGCACTTTAAAATACGAATCCTTTGGCAAGCAAAAACAGCAAAATCCACTATTTGCAGGGCCTTCAATACAAAATACCGGTTGACCGGTGCCACCATCTTCAATGAAGAATTCCGGTTGAAAAAATGTTGGCGATTGTACAATACGTCCCAAAAGATTTCCTGGTGGTATCCAAACTTCTAGATTTGTGGGTCGACAACAAATTGAACCTAAAGCGAATTTTTTCCGAAACACCATCGCCTCCTGGTGGGTCTTGTCGATTAGATGCATTTGAAATGGTCGTCCGGCACCCCATATTAGACGATTATTCTCTGATGAACTTTCACTTGCAGCATAAATGGCATCACCAAATGGTGAACGTACTACAAAACGATTCTCAGGGGATAGTGCAGTAAGTGCTAAAGTGAACAATACATGTTACTACATTGTTACTACATACTATTTTTGTAATTCCTACTTACAATCATTCAATTCAAACGTTTGTTCAATATGTACTGATGGCAAGTCGGTTAAAAAGTCATAACCTGATTTCGGAATATATATACGGCTACCACTTTGCTCGACAGTCGATATAGGTAAGGGAATACGATATGAGGCTATAATAAAAAGCAGAAAATATAGCAAGAACAAGAAAAACTCAATTATAATGCACACACAAACAAACATGCATATTAAATAAATTCATTCCTTACCTGACGTTCGAGTCGGTTGTGAGGTTATGTTTTTGTGATCACCATCAACTGAAATAAAAACAAACAAATAAGTACTGTCTAAATATAACTTGGTGTCATAATTGGTAGCAATAATATTTCACAACCACTAAATGGTGATATGAATTATAGGTTTTGATAATAACAACCACAACAACAACAAACATATTAATATCATGATAAGATATCTAAAATAACCAAGTAGAATAATAGGCGTCATAGAAATTTTAAAAAATTTGTTAATTTATCCTATTAAAATCATGCTCAATTAGCAAATTTGTTAATTTATCCTATTAAAATCATGCTCAATTAGCTTATTTCACCTGTTGATTCCATACGCGTTTGTTGCGCCACCCGGATCTCACTATCAAAGTGTAAATTTCGTACCGGATCATTTTGGAGCATTTCTTTTATCAATATATTTTCTGTTATTGTTTACGAGTGAAATATTTGACTGTATTCAAAAAGCAATGAAGCTAAACTAACTGATTGCACCTGAGGTTCATCGATATTTGCTAGTCGTTGCTAGTTATCTAATTTCTTTGTATTCCCAATTTCAATGTATCCCTTTTAATCGTTATCTGCAATGTATAACGATTGATAACAATAATAAACAGTTTGATTAACTTTCAATTGGAATGTTGGAATTTTGTCCCTCTCTTTTAAAACTCAAAATATATTGTATATTTGTATATATTCTACGGCAGTTAAAGAGAGGAACTGTACTCATTATAAGCAATCACCAAAAATCGAAATTTGATAACTATTTTCGAGTTAATATTCTTCTGATGTAATATTAAAAACAAAAACGTTTGATTTGATTTGATATTGATCAAAAAGTTTCTACAATAAATATATACATCGAAATGACCATTTTGGTAATATTCCAAAATTCGAAATTAGTACCAATCTTTAAGAAATAAGTAAGAAGATATCATGACATTTCGAATTTTATTTTTTGAGTTACAGTAATTTTAGTGAACCTAAACAGTGATAAAAACCCTAATTTCGTTTATTAATTAAACACTTTTTTATGTGAAAAGTCTAACGCAAAAATTTCTCCAAATTGTTTTGAGACTGCTGTTATAAGAGATAGCTAACACCGAAAAGATAATGATAGTACATATAAATATTGCACATAAATTTGGAACTAATTCCCAATTTCGACAAAAAATTAAAAAGTTTTTTATTATTTAGTACCGTTTATATATTCGTATAAATATTTCAAAAATATTATTTATTTATGCTTTTTATTGTTTATATTCAGAAATAAAAAGTACTTTTTAGTTCTACCTTTAGCCAGGCATGAAAATGATGTATGTTTTATTCCCATAAAGTAATTAACAATTTTTGAGCTTTTCGTTTAAAAATATTCCTATTCCGTTTCTATTCCTACAAAATAATTTCTACATACTGATTATTATAAATTGATATAAATTGATTTTTATTTAAATTATTATTTTTTTCTCTCTCAGAAATTTATAATTCAATTGGGACTGTGCGACTAGTCGTTTAATCGAAAACTTTGATTAATCATAACTATTAATCAATAATTCGATTAAATCAAAATTTTGATTTATGAAAAAGCATTTTCAACCTATTTAAGAATTGTTAACGAAAATTTCCTTTTTCGAAATTCATTTTCGAATATCCCATTGTAAAACATACCCATTTCTGTCAAATACAACCATGTCATCTAAATATGTCACAAAGTACCAAATATTGTTTGACATTTCTCATACTACATATCGGAAAATAAGCAAAAAGTAAATAATATCAAAGAAGAAAACGTAGGAAAAGCTAATGGAAAACTAAGCAACGAAGGAAATTTTCAACAAAAACATAAAACACATTTCTAGCGCAGACTCATAAAAGTATTGCAAACAAAATTGTAAGTAAAATAAAACTGAGTTTCATATTTTTATTAGTGGTATAGTTATAAGCACAAATATTGGTATGAAGTTTGAAAAATTTGTCCAAATATACAAATATGTACACCTGCACCGATGAGAATTAAAAGAAATTACATTAACAAAGAACAAAACAAACAAATCATAAAGAACACATGTCAACAAATTGCACGCTCTTGCATTGCAATATGTGACGAAGAAGAGCAACCAATGGTAGAAGAAGATAAACGGCTTGAATGGTATTAGCAGCAAACAAGTGATGTAAAGTTGAATGGGTGGTGGATGGTGGATGGTGGGTGATGTGTATAGAATAGAATGCCTATAGAATATACAAATATGTACATGTGGATATGGAAAAAAAGACTATTCATGACTAGTATCTACTGTTGCATGCGCATTGTATAAGGAAGGGGGCATTAAACGCATTGAGTGCGAACGAGAAGTATGCATGCATACATACCCATATACTCGTTGATTACAAATGTGAAGTGGGGTATGAAAATTTTGTGTAAAAATATCTCTAAGAATTGTACTTTCAGTTTAGTTTCTTGTTGAGAAGCGTGAAGAAGAATTCAAGAATCCATTTTCATTTTGCATTGTTTTTCTTTCGGTTCCTGATTTCAATGAAATTCTAAAAAGCCTTAGATGAAAACTTGTTTCGAATGAAAGAATTAATAATTTTTTAGTGAAATTTAAATACAGACACGTCAAATATAAAAACGTACATAAAACAAAAATCGAATAAAAATTCTTTGCATTCAAATTGCTTCATCGTCACTTTCGGAGTTTTCAATCAAATCAACATTGGCATTTCGTTGTTCGCCTACATTAATGCCATTGCTTCACTGTCTTTGAGGGTTGATTTTGTCAACATTACATTACCATCGACGATGTATGAAGATAATGAATAAGGCAACAACGGTAAATCAAACAAGAAGATTCATTTAAAAGGATATCATATTAAATAAAGTACGGATAGAAAAATAATAAAAAAAAAGAGTGGTAGTAATCGAATATCATTTTGAACGGATGCATTTGCAGTGAAACAAAAACAAGAACGTCGACAAATTTTAAATATAGAATTGAATACGGCATAGTGGGTCATGTCTCTGGAAGATCCATTTTTCGTTGTGAAAGAGTATGTGTTGCAATTCAGTGTTTATTGTGTATGCTTTTGGCTTGAAATTTAATAATAATTTATTTTTATTTTCTATTTATTTTTTTTTTCGACAAATCAATAACTATACAGCGAAGTATACAAAGCTTTGAATAAAACGCGTGGCTTATACCTCCGTTGGCGTGATTTAAACGATAATAGTGGTAGTGCTGAAGTTGAATGGACGACAACTGAATTACGAAATTCATTGCGTAGCATCGAATGGGACTTGGAGGATCTAGAGGATACAATTAATATCCTTTTTCAAATTAAACTCTATTTTATAATATGAAAAAACACATCGGCACACACACACATACCTATATATAAACGTCATCTTTTTTCTCTTCTCTCTTGCGTTAATCTATAATTGTAAATTTGGTGAAAAATCAATTTCTTCAACCTTTTCGATGTTTGTTTTATGTAGCCTTTATTTGTTTTGTTTTCGTCATTTTCCACCTCCTTTACCATAGCTCCCTTTGTCTTTTCTTTCTCTCTCTCTTTTATTTTTATTACATGATTTATATGATTATTGGTCGAAATTAAATTAATGCGTTCATGTCGTATGAGTAATGTGTTTATCCTTAACTTGGCACTCTTAATTGTTATTTTTCTCTCTTGCGCTATTGTACGTATAGTTGAAAAGAATCCAAATAAATTTCGTATCGACAATAGAGAACTTTCCAGCCGCAGACATTTCATCGACAACACTCGCGATGAAGTCAAGCAGATGAAGGAGAATATGAGCATGAATCTTAACAGAGACAGAGATATAACGGCTCATCAACCATTACTCGACGACGAACATAATAATCATAGCGATCACAATTCAAATCATCAGCATCTGCATAATCACGCAAGCAACGATAAAACATATTTAGTCGAGTGCAATAACGGCGTTGGCGGTAATAGTGGCATTACTGGTGGTGTACACTCTCAAGCGAATTCCATTATAAATACAAGCAGTGGTGTAGCAAGTACAATAGCTGGCACAATGGCAGCAGCAGCACGTAATCACAGTGGCACAAAATATTCAAAACTGGAGAATTCGATTGATAGTCCCGGTCATTATGCTTCATTGGATAGTCCAGGACATAGATTTGTCGGTGAGACAGTCTCCATACAGCAGCGTATGATACAGGGACAAGATGAACAATTGGATATGATTAGTGATTCCATTGGAACATTAAAGACTGTGTCTCGCCATATCGGTGTGGAATTGGACGAACAGGCAGTGTATGCAAAATTGTTGCAATTGCAAAAAATCCAAAAATTAAAAATTGATATTTCATTCTCTTCCACAGTATGCTTGATGATTTTGGTAATGAATTCGATACAACTGAATCCAAATTGGATACAACAATGAAAAAAGTTGCCAAAGTACTACACATGAATAATGGTAATATATATCGTATATCTTTATCTTTATAATGATGATTACGATTAATATACAATATTATTTGATATTTTATGATCGTTGCAGATAAACGACAGTGGGCAGCTATTTTAATACTTTCTGCGCTTTTATTAATTGTGATAATATTATTCATCATTTTGTAAATGTATCCCAATTTAATTTAATTAAGTAGAAAAAGCATATTCTATACCTAAATAGATAGAATATAATTTATTTTATGTGTCTCTATACGCTTATTTAAACATATGATTATTCTTAAATTGTCTTAAATCACTTCTTCTGTTATGATATACAAAAAGAAAATAACGTATCCATTTTGTATTATTTTATTTCAAAAAGCTTCTAATTAATTATTACATCATAACGTATATATGTACATATACCTATATAATACTTGATAATGTTTAATTGCAATTGATGAACTTTGAAAATATATATTCCAACTAAATATCTGGTTCAAAAATCGTATATATCATCACAATATGTAGTACGAATTAATTCCATTGTATTGTGTATGTATGTACTCTTTTTAGATGGAGGAAAAGTATATAGATATTAACATATATTATTGTATTTAGTAGACATTTTAAAGTACATACATACATACTATATTATGCATAAAACTGTGTATTTAATATATAACAAATAAAAAAGATGGTTGAAAGTATGGAAAATATTATTTAACATTTACTTTATTCTTTAAACATTCAACACTCTTAATTCTTCATGATGTATTACAATGGAAATGATTATGGACACACGAATTTTGGTTGATTTTAACTGAATTTTTATGCAAACCTCCAGTTTTTGCTTCGAAGAGTATATCATCGATTGCTTTTTTGGCAAAACGTTTTTGATCTGTCGACAATTCACGATATTGTGATGCCCAATACCTTGCCAACATATCTGATTCGTCATCATTTAATTGTACACATTCCATTTCAATGCAATCTTTATGATTCAAATTGGCGAAATTGAATCGTGGTTTCTTTCGTTTAGGTGCTTCAAAAATTTTTTGATCGATCTATTGAATGGATTAGAATTAAAATAAAAAGCTAGAGTGTGGTACATACAATCCTTTACCTCATTTTCTTCCATATAAACTTCATTGGTGGCTCCATCATCACCAAACTCATGCACCGTATTGTCCTCATCACAATTCAATACGCTAAAATGTTTATTCTCGTATTTGTCTTCTACTGTATCATTCATTGTTTCATCATTTTCCTCATAATCAAATTCATTGTTATCTTTTGCTGTGGCTTCTGGTTTAGAGTTGCTTCCATTTCCATCTTCAATGCTTTGCAGAAATGTCAAATGGTTAAATAACCACCAACTGGACTTGTATGAACCATTCTCACGCGTCTTTTTCAATTCACGCCTGTATGTTGAGCGCATACTATTTATTTTCCGTTTGACTATATCAATATCAGCACCATCGCTCACGGTATCCAATTTCTTAATTAGATCCCTGTACGCCTTCTTTTTCAAAAGCCTATCTCTATAAATCGGATCATTCACTTTCCACAAGACTGGTTTCGATTTATATAGTTCAATAAATTCAATCCAAAATTGTCTCTCAGCACTCTCCATTATACGATAGTTTATTTCTTTCAAAAAAACAATTAGTTTGCGCAAATAAATGGAATATGTCTGGTACACGAGCTTGGTACGAACTTCTGAAAACACCACACAGAAAATAAAATTTGCACAGGGTTGCATTTTTCAATAGTGCATACAACACAGCAGCTGTATTCTCTCTTCTATGCATTCAATATTACATATTTCACACTGACATGTACTCTTCAAGCGAAGTGGTATGGATAGCCCGAAACAAAGAAATAAACATTTTTCTGTGGAAAAGGCTCAATATAAAAAGACGTAATTTGTTATTTTTAAACATGGTATGTTAATATAAGGTAAAGCCATTAGGTAGAGTTCTCACAAAACAACCGCAAAACACATACAGAATGAAGAAGAAGAATTAAAGAAGAAAACAACAAACACACGAGTTTTGACACTTTAAGGATACTGTTTCTGACATTACATGGCGCAACCAAGAGGAATATTTGGCAATTTGCACTACCTCTATTAATATGCCTTGATTTTTAAACATATTTCAAATTCAGTGTTTGTTTTTTTGCTTGGCAAAAACAATTGATTCATACTGGCATGAAACGGTTAACGGTTTGTAAGTTGCACAAATTTCTTTCTATTCATAGATTTGTTGTTGGTCGAATGGCAGTAAAGTGCATTTTTGTGCATTTATTTTGATCGCATATTGGTAAAATTTCGAATGCTAATACTTCGTGGTTATATATTTAAAAATTTGTTTGGCACTTTGAAAATACTGTATGTAATTCTTACAAAAATCAATTGTGAAATATGTTTTTTATTGTTGCAATTTTCAAGGTCGTCACTCAATTGCAATATGAAACGCACTGCACAGAGAACAGCTAAATTGCAAGCACAAAAGAAAACTAAAGCTACAAACGATGATGCCATAAGTAGTAGTTCGGTAGATGATCTGCCGGAAACACATTCAAGCAAGAACAAGTATGGAGAATTTCAAAAATCCATCTCCTATCGCCGTTTGTCAACCGCTACTGATATAAGGGAATTTGCATTCAAAAAGAAACGTGTTCGAGTACTAAGCGTTGCCCAAGAAGTGCCAGAATCAAACAGAGGTGGCATTGTCTATTGGATGTCACGCGATGCACGAGTTCAGGATAATTGGGCGCTGTTGTTTGCGCAAAAATTGGCCTTCAAACTTGAACTACCACTGATTGTGGTGTTTTGTGTAATTCCAAAATTCCTTAATGCAACTTTGCGACATTATAAATTTATGCTAAGCGGTTTGGAAGAAGTCGAACGAGAATGCCATCAACTTAATATACCATTTTGTTTATTGTTGGGTTCAGCTGTTGAGAAACTTCCACAATTTGTCAAACAGCATAATATTGGTGCTGTAATTTGTGATTTTGCACCACTTCGCGTACCGATGCAATGGGTTGAGGATGTCAAAAATGCGCTGCCCGCTGATGTGCCATTCACACAAGTAGATGCGCACAATATTGTACCTGTATGGATAGCATCAGATAAGCAAGAGTACTCAGCACGTACGATACGCGGAAAAATAAATGCAAAATTGAATGAATTTCTAACAGAATATCCACCTGTCGTGAAACATCCACACGCGGTAGAACATACTTTTGCAGACAATGACTGGAAGGCAGTGTATGATTCTCTGGATTGTGATAGAACTGTAGATGTGGTAGATTGGGCAAAGCCTGGCTATGCGGCCGCTTGCAAACAACTGGAATCATTTTGCAATGAACGTTTACGCATGTTCAACGAAAAGCGAAATGACCCTACAATGAATGCACTATCGGGATTATCACCATGGTTTCATTTTGGTCAAATTTCCGTTCAACGCTGTGTCTTAGAAGTAAAACGCTTTAAATCGAAAAACAAAGACTCTGTGGAAGCTTTCTGTGAAGAAGCCATCGTGCGTCGTGAACTGGCGGATAATTTTTGCTTTTACAATGAAAATTACGATAATATTAATGGGTTACATGCATGGGCTTTCAAAACCCTCAATGATCATCGTAAGGATAAACGCAGTCCCAGTTATACGCTGGAGCAATTCGAGGTGGCACGTACTCATGACGATCTTTGGAATGCAGCACAGCTACAATTGGTTCGAGAAGGTAAAATGCATGGTTTTCTACGAATGTATTGGGCTAAAAAAATACTCGAGTGGTCTTCAACTCCAGAGCATGCTTTGGAATATGCCATATTGTTAAATGATAAATACAGTCTTGATGGACGTGATCCAAATGGATACGTGGGTATGTCAAGTGATAGAAGAACTTTTTAATAGATTATTTTCAAATTCAGTACTCTTGCACATATATATTTTCATATTAGGTTGTATGTGGTCTATTGGAGGTATACACGATCAAGGTTGGGCTGAGCGGCCAATTTTTGGCAAAATTCGCTATATGAATTATAAAGGCTGCCAGAGGAAATTTGATGTTGCTGAATTTGTAGCCCGATATGCTGCAAAATCAATTTAATTAATGATCTTTAAACTTTAACAACGTCCGCAATTGTGAATATATCCTTTAACAGGAATTTGCCGATAGTGTCCTTTTCCAATACTTTAATAATAATTTTTGTAAGCATTACAAAAGCTATTTTTATATTTAAATTAAAAAAAGCAAAACGTTAATCAAGACGTGATTTCATCTATCCGTTTAATCCTTTTCAGCAATTTTTGTTAGGTGTTCTTCAATCTCTTTCTCATCCAACACCGTAAATTCTGGATTGCTTTTGCTCACAACACCAATCTCAATACCATTGGGCTTGAAGTCAACAGCTAACACGTTAGACAAACATGTTATAGCCAATTGAATTGTCTTCTCTTCTGATAGGTTATTTTTGTATTTCTTTTCTAAATAGCTGTTTGCCTCAATTTGCTTTACGCCAACCGAGACGGCACGAAAACCACAATAGTAACCTGCAGGATCCGTTTTATAAACGCAAGGACCGTTTTCATCGTCATAAGCAATCAGAATCATGCCTTAAGAAAATAAAAATCAATGTTCAACACAGTTACATGTATTAAAATTTACATTAAAGAAACTTACTACAACCCAATGGACGCATTTCGGCATTTTGTGTATAGACTTGGTTGATGTCTGCCATACGACGGCAGAGCACATCTACGGGAATATCATAACCAAATTTATAACGCCAATTGGCCGATTCATAACGTGCTTTCTGCACCTGAGAACGACTATCAGCTGTTAGAAATATAAATTCATTCATAAATTTCCATACTAAATGCCATACAAATATAAATATTACCGATACGACCAGTCATAACGCAGCCAATATGTTTAGTGATTCTAAACAGATGGGTTACTGTTTGGGGATCAATAAGTTTTTCGGTCACCTTTTTTTGTGTGGCTACAACTGCACAATCACCGCTCTTAATTGCCACCGATGTCATACCTTCCTGATTAATCGATTTGAAAGCATACTCTGCGAAGTTTAAATTATTGATGGTGTTACGTATAACGATAAGTATATTAGACAGACTACGACATATAACTCACCCACTTGGTAGAGTCTTCCTTCTGGAGAAAATATGGTGATATGCCTATCGAAACCGGCCGAGCTACCGCGTGACATCTTTACTGATGATTATTTCAAGTAATCTAAGAGTAAATTCCCAATTGAATTGGAATATATGATTATTGTCGAATTTTCTATATAATAGATTGATAATTTAAATTGTTAAATTCCAATTCGCAATTCTTCACCAGAAATCACTAATGACTCTCAAACAAAATTCCATACAAAATTCATCCAGTCATTGTGCTGTCAGCTAAAATGTCAAAGTTTTATTGGAATACATTGAAAACGTATATATTTGTCCTTCTCTAATTCCAACGACTCAAAGCACAAAGTGATGCCAGAATATCAAAAAATCATAAATGCGTAATTGCGTTCACGACGCATGACTTCGGATATTATCTCTCATGTTACCACTTCTTATATTTGTTGCTCGTATGCACCGAGGTTATAATGGCGAATGATTAGATGCAGCTACAACTATCATAGATTGCTATATAGATTTATAAATGACACGATGACGTCTACGCGTCGATTTCTATTTCTGATTTGAAATGAATCACAATGGATTGTATTTAATTTACAATCATGAAATATTTATATTTAGCTTATGGTGTTGTTTTTCGCTTGAAGTAATAAAAATAGAGAATTTATTTTGATGAAAGTTGAATTTTATCGATTTGGTGAGCACTTTGTCCTAATATTTAGAGAACACAATACAACATTAGTTGCAGATGCCATCTTGTCGTCACTGCGGGAATTTGTTATTCAGAATGGGAATCACTTTTACAATATTGCCATACTTAAATTAAAATGCAATCAGCTGTGTGTTAGAAATAATCAATATTTGCGCACTCTGCAGAAAATTTAGTCGCATCCCCGATCAATCGTATATTTTTATATTTTTGATGCAAAGAAAATGCTACAAAATGATGTTAAGAGCTTGAGCGATCAATTGACAATTGCCCGGAATGAAATTAATAAATTGAGGTAAGTAACTAATGCTGTAGTGTATAGATTAATATTGAATCATTTACTTTAGGCAGCAAGTGCGGAATCTTCAACATGTTCAACGTAAGGATATCGATAGCTTAACACGCCTTTTACAAGATTTTCGTTGCGAAGGCTGTCGACAGAGTGAAGTTGAGAATAATTGTAATCGTAACATTACATTGAATGAGTCTTCAAATATTGAACATGTAAGTCGGTGTTGATGTGTCTGTCATTCTTGTGTATGCGTAATTATGTATTCTGTTTTAGCAAACACAAATTGAAGCGGGCGTCCGATTTGATGCGATCGGAATAATACGTACTGTATTTCCAGAGAAACGTGCAGTACCGCGTCAAGCTAGTGTTGGTAGTCGGCTGCGTGGTGTCATTGAGTTAAACTCAAATGTATTCACTAATCCAGAGCACTCTCTAGATGGATTGGAAGAGTATTCGCATTTGTGGATTATTTATCACTTTCATAAGAACAATGCCCATCCCAAGGCGAAAGTGTCTCCGCCGCGTTTGGGTGGTGAACGTGTTGGTGTGTTTTCCACACGATCACCTCATCGTCCTTGTCCCATCGGTTTATCTCTGGTCGAAATTGATAAAGTAGAGAATGCGACAATTACATTTTTTGGCACGGATATGGTCGATGGAACACCAGTATTGGATATTAAACCGTACATCCCATTTTATGATGCACCCTTGTCTCTCGATTCTGGTAATAATTATTTTCATATATATCGCATTATATGTGAAAGAGTATGTTTGAAGTTTTAAATTGTATGAATTTAATTTGCAGGCCGCATTTCAGTTGGCCCCTCAGATACAGTGGATTTTTACAATCGCCGTCAAGAGCCCGATGGCGAAGAATCCGAATTAGAATTGCAAGCTGCTGGTGCAGTTGGTGGTGCTGGTGGCACCATTCCGAATCCAGTGAATTTTTCTGCACACACTTCACCTCCGCCAACTGCTGTAAAAATTCCTAATTGGATAGTGGCCAGTCATCGGCTTACTGTATGTTTTAATGAACGTGCCGAGACCCAGTTGCATGAATTGCAAGTGAATAGACAATCGATTATCGACATTTTGGAGGCGGATCCACGTTCGGTATATTTACGTACCAAATATGGATCGCAAATATTCACATTTCAGTTGAGCGAAGTGACGGTAACGTGTAAATTTGATGATAAAGCTAGTATTGTCACTGTAGTGCAGATCAGACGAACGGAAAATCTTCAGGACGATTCAGTTGAGCAATGCTGATTGCTGGCAACGTAAATGTGATGATATTTTTTTGTTTTTTAAGTAGCAAATGAGTAATTCATATTCAAACAAGTGATGAATAACTTTAAAATAATTCAAAGAAGAGTTTGAAGGAAGCAAATAATAATAGAAATGATGATGATAATAATAATAGTAAATACATAATATTAGTAATAATATTTATTCATAGTTATGTTTTGAAAACACATATGTACATATATAGAGCGAATGCCTTTTTTTATTTTTATACATACATATTAGAAATCTCATTATAAGTTTATCTATACTTTGCATTTAATTTTAATTCATTTAAGTTCAAATAATACATTATAGTGTTTGATAATACTTATGCCGTTGTAGTAAGACAAACTTTGTCATGATTGTGAAAAATTAACATAATTAAACGATTTTTGATGAATGTATTACAAGTTCAGCAATAAAAGTGTTTGTTCTTACAACCACGGCATTAGTGAATATATATATTTTTCAAGTTTGGCTTTACGTAGTCTGAAATATAAAACAAAAAGTGCTTTCAAGTAAAATGCTAAAGGATACTTTAAGTTATCCTTTATATATACAAACGTATGTAATGTATGTCATATATTTTAGAAAAGGAACAATTTAAAATACATATGTTATATAAATACCTTTGGAGTGTCATTCAAGTCCCTGTGAACAGGGCTATTCTTATCGAAGAATATGTTCACAGTAATGCCTGCTTGTCGTAAAAGGCGACTAAAAGGCTCTCAAGTTAAAAGGCTATAATTTTTTGTATACATGTGTGATGTCATATTATTCTAACAACAATACAAGCATACATTTGGACAAAGTATAATTCCATACTTACAAACAAATCTGCAAATAATTAATATTCAAATACCAAAAAAAAAAATTAAATTTGTGCTCAAAATTTGTGCCATGTTGACATCACATGTGTGTATAACCATAATTTAAATTTAAATTTAATCTGATTTAATTTCTTATGATTTCAGTATAAATTTATTGTATTAATGAAAATTTTACAAATTCAAAATAATCAAAAAAATGGCAACTTTAACATGGATTGAATTTCTCAGTGAAGCAGAAAATTTCATTAAAATATCTGAAAGCTTAGGTGACAACTGGACTCTATTTAAAAAGGTAGAAAAATGTAAAATATTTTATAAATGATATTTTGTTAGCTATTTATTTTCTTCATTGGCAGAATGATAATGAGGGTAATAGCTTTTTGATATACAAACAAAAAATTACTGCTACAACTTCAGCTGAAACGATATACAAGGAAGATACTGTGGAAGATACTGTGGAAGATACTAACAACAAACAGATCGATATAGAAGTACAACGAGATGATTTGCTACAATTTGAGTATCATGTTGTCTATAGCATTTCATATAAAATTCCAATTTTATATTTTCGTGCTTATAGAAGTGGTTTGTATTCAAAATGAAGTTTTTTGTTTTTTTCTTAACTTATTTATTTATTTACTTTATTCGATTATTAATAATTATTTAATTACACAGATGGTAGTCAGCTAGAGCTTGAAGAAGTATGGACGATTTTCCAAAAGCAAGCTGATTTAGATGACAGCGAATTTAAGCGTGATGATATGTTAAATATACTTACACAAATGGATCATCCTGTATTGTTTAAACCATTTTTCACATTTCATCCATGTCGTATTACATTTCTGTTGAGTCAAGCAGGCATTAGTCGAAATCGTATTTTAACATTTATTAGTTTATATGGTCCGTACGTGCAATTGAATATAAAAAATGAATATGGTTTTATTGTATAAATGAAATGAATGAGCCACAAAAATTAAAAAAATTGTTATTTTTTATGTAATAGAACAAATTATATTTATATTCAATTAAATACAGTTTCTTTTAAGTTACAACAAATTCGTTTTGACATTTAAGTGATGTTTCATTAAGTTATTTTGGACTAGGAGAAAAGAAATAAAACTATTTCATAGAGATCAAATGCTACATAGAATTGTAATTGTAATTCTTCTAAATATTGTTAAAAAAAATTCAATTAATTTATTGCTTTGACTTGAATAAATAATAATCGAAATCAAAATTACTTTAGTAGTTTACGAGCAATTAATATTTAATATTTATGTATATTTCGTAATGAACAACTAATATTTTTCTTTTTCTACTTAGTTAATATATATGTATGTATATACTTAATTTCAATAATTTTCTTCTATAAATTACAACTTTTACAACTTTTTTATATATACAAATGCACATATTGTTGCCCCTTAATGTAGAAAGGTCTTAACTAAGAACTGGTTGATATTTTAAAGGGACGAAAAAATGATGTATGAAATATATGTTATGAATTTCTACTTGTAAATTCGTAAATTTTCTATCATAGCAAATTGAATTTGTTAAGCGCGAATAAATGTTATTTATGGCCCTTCTACATAAAGGCAACACTATATATACAAATAATTATTTATGTCTTAATAATTTGCCTAATATATTTTTATTATGTGTACATCATTTTTTTTGTTTTGTTTTCTTATTATTTAATATTTAAGAAACAAATCGTTAGTTCTGGTGATATCTTTCATTAAGGCTTTATACATTGTAGCTCCTTTAAATGAAATATTCATTAATAATACATTCATACGTGTACATAAAATACATAAATATACTCAATCAATAGTACATTTCATCGTTATAGTGAAAGCCAACAATACATTATGCATGTAATAAAATATAATTTTAAAAATTATTTATATGTAACATTGGAAAAACATGAGTATTTCACAAATGGCATTTTGTGGGATTTTCAAAAATAATTTTTCATTTTTGTTATTTGAGTAAATTTACCACTTATTTAAATAAAAAAAAAAATGCGTTCTAGGCGAAAGTAACTAAAAGCCAAAGAAAAACAGCAAAATAAAAATTTGTGCACTCGATTGAAATTTTTATGTCAAATATATATCTAATAAAATATTACAAAGGAAACAACAAAGAGAACAAAAAGAAGTAACATTTTATTAGGAATATTTTCTAAAAATATGTATTTTATAATAATGGGTCTTTTCCAAACAGTTCTTGAGAAATTTCATAGAATCGAATATCGAATATAAGAGTTACAGTGACCACTGCCCATTTTGTTTACTCCATATGCATCTTTTGCTATCGATAACACTACTGTAGTCAAATATCGAAAGGATATTTAAGGATAAATTTTGAAATTTTATTTTCTGTCTTTTCTTCAGAAATTATTTTTTAAGCAGTATTTTTGCTCAACTGTTACAAATTTTTTCTTTTGTTTGATACCGATATCATTATACTGTGTGAAGTATAAAAAATGTGGAAAATTGTAAATATCGATTATTCGAAATATAGCGTTCTGGTTAAATCGATCAATTCAGTAGGCTTATCTCTAAACGATAAAATTTGCTAGAATGTCGAGGGAAAAAAAAAAATTTCATGCCAAAAATTCTAGAACAGTGTAATTGAATAGAAATAACAATTACAAATATCAAAGAAGTGAGTATTTCTTTTTAACGGTAGATGGTTTTATGACATATAAATAATGGGAAATGATCTCAGTTGTTGTCAGCGGTGAACATCAATTTTCGATAATTTTTTCGATCATTTGAGGCCACGAATAATATGGTCAAATGGTGAACTCGATTAGCTTCAAAATATGGAAAAAACTGAAATGTAAGTTATTGCCAAAATGTCTATATCAATCGTCAGTAAATACTATACTCTAAATAAGAGAAATTATTAAATAAAATTTCTAAATTTATCACTCAACCGACGGCTACAAATATTCAACTTTCGATGATGACACAAATTGTTCACAGCAAAGGCTCTACTTGATTGATTAATTTGATTAATGATTTAATTGAAATATGAAAAGTAACAAAAACATATTCCTCGGAGCTAATAATGCCTTATATTAGTATGATTTTTAAAAATTAAGTATTTTGAATCTCTAAAAATGAAAAAATAATTGAGATTTAAAAAAATCGAGTTTTAGCAAATTATGAAAATTTTTGAAAAATAAAAAAAAAAGTTTACATCTTGAGTTATGATGATAATGAGCCACCTGTGTCGCCATTAGTGTCTCTCCAATTTTCTCTCCACTGAATACGCACACTGTGATGGTAAAACATCATCTTTGAAGTAGTTCAGTGGTTAGTACTTTGGCTTTCTGACCTGTACGTTTTGGATTAACATCACGGCCGGAGCATAAGTTTGATATAGAAAAGATTTTTCTTTCTAACGGTGCTCACCTCAATTCTATCAGTAGTAACAATTTCCCATGAAAAAGCTTCTAAAAGATCTCTGTGACGAAGCTCAGAAAAAATGATGTCACAAAACCTTTCGGAACTGGATAATATAGGTAAGTCTCTTCTATCACTTTCCAAAATTTAACACACACAACACTACTGTAAGAAAAGCTCGACCAAAGTGTACTTCGGGGTCTATAAGTACTATATAAAAAAAAATACATTGAAAAAAGATGATGTATCAAACAAAAGTGGCAAAATGTAACTTGTCAAATTAACTGTCACATCGTCAGAGT
Organism: Megamerina dolium; assembly: GCA_963854835.1. NCBI lineage: Eukaryota > Metazoa > Arthropoda > Insecta > Diptera > Megamerinidae > Megamerina > Megamerina dolium. The sequence goes on from OY978525.1 coordinate 109,993,510, forward strand.
TTCTGCCTGACTGAGGAGTTTATTCGCAAAAATTTTAGAGCAATATTCATGCTGAGTAATTTTCTAGAGGGTCAAACGACAACAACACCCGATTCGTTTTTTATTTATGGTGAAGTGCTTCTATTTTTAAGCACCACAGTGATTCATCACTGGAGTCTATGTAATAAAAATAAAATAAAAATGAAAAAAATTATACAAAGGAATCGAAGGAATTGTTGATTAATAACTGGTAAGATAATAAAATCATTCATTATTTATATATAGAAACGTGATTATCTCAAAATTGTATTGCACTGTAATTGTATTCCAGTTGGACAACTCTTTAACCGATTCTGCTCAAATTTTAACATCATATTTTGAATAATTTTATTTACTATTTAAAGTTGAAGCCAAATGTAAAGGAAAATCGATGCTAAAAATATTGGTTTACTGCAAAATTCATTGAAATTTGTCATGAAAATGCTCGAACAATAATAATAATAAGTTTTGATTTGAAATATAAAAAAAAAAGTGATTCAAATATACCATTATTTCCCCCTATTTGCTTCCTAAATATATTTCATCCGTTTACAACGGTTGTCTAACATATTTTAAGATTATACTTTTTACTATATTTGGATTCAACGCAGGGAGGGAGTCGAATAACCAGACAAAATAATCAATTGTTGTTCCTCATTAGTTGATTGACAATCATTCATTGACAATCCTGTATAATTATAATTGTAACATAAACTCTCAAACAAAAATATTGAAATTTTATTTTCAAAGAATACCATTAGCAGAGACTATAGAAGTATAGAGATATCCCACTGTTAATAGACAGCGTTTTAACAGCAAATCTGGCGATGAAACCTAGGTTTTCGAAAGACTGTTATGAATTCTCTTCGAATCCCGTATTGCGGATTAATTAAACGGCTGATTGCTGTTTTATTAGTTCTGTCCACTTACATTACTATCACTATCAATTTCTGTCATCTATCACTCTCGATATGAGAAAATCTACAAGAAGTACGTGAACTGAAAACTATCAGAAACTTGTAAATTGACATTCATCGTTCGTAATCGACAGCTGGATTTATTTGTTCGCCAAGACTTTTCATTGTTGAAAACTGTTAACAATTGTTGAAAGTTTTTTGTTAGCGAACACACCTAATATTTTGTAAAATGGATGGAGAAAAATTCACAATAGACAATTTTCAGCAGTGTTGCCATCGAAATTGCCCTAATCCTCTTTTATTTTGAAAATTAACTCATAGACTTTATGCGAATTAGCTGCTGTTAATGCCCGAGTTAATTCGAATTAACTCGGTAATCCGGAATTAGGCTGCCGTCTGTCTAGGCTATTAGATATACTGGAAACAGTTGACAATGAGCATTTTCATACGTAAACCAACCGCAGCTTCGCACAATCAATTTGAGTCGGCATGTCACATATAAATATAATTACTTTCATATGTGCCTATGTATGAATCCGACGATGAACATTGAAATTATATGTAATAATTATAAATTATTTTTACACAGAGATATGCGAAATTTATCATATGTAATATTTGAATAAGTCTGTTCTGAAAAAAATTATTTATATCCAAAATTTATTCAAATTAAATGTAAATCTTCCTGTTGAAAGATTGGCTGCCATTTTTTCACTCATAATTCAGTCCATTGAATGCCTTTGACAAATTCAACTACCGTTTTGCACTCACTTCTTAAAGCGGAAAAGAAGCAGAAAAATCGCCAATAATTGAAGAAAAAGTGAAATAAAGGGATTCGAAGAGAATTCATAACAGTCTTTCGAAAACCTAGGTTTCATCGCCAGATTTGCTGTTAAAACGCTGTCTATTAACAGTGGGATATCTCTATACTTCTAAATATAGTCTCTGCTGTAGCACTTAATTTTTTTTAGTTTTTACCCTTTTTACAGCATAAAATGATTTATTGTATTAAAGTGTGTTCATATGAAAATATATGTATTTTCAGCTGCTCATATGGTGCTTCTATGTAGGCGATACTATGTATTTATGTATTTATAGGTATATAGTTATATAACTATTTCTCAATATGTATAATTGATTTTTGTTATTTTTTTTCATTTTTTATTATGTATATGTGGTATGTATATATATATATTAGTTAGTTCGTAATTATAATTATTATAGCACAAAAATACATGTACATACATACATCGTACATGTGTGTTTGTTGTTGCATTATTAGTTAGTGTTAACTCCTACTGTGGTGTTCTACCTCATAGCATGACTGCGTATGAAATATATTTTGAAAATGTTTGTTTTTGAAAGAAAATTTCAAGAACTAAATAATTATGTATATAGCATTAATATTGTAATTTTATGTTGTGTTTTTTGGCTTTGGCTTAGTTAGATGTAGAATTGCATTTCTTTAGGTCCACATTAACTAACTTTAAAATAAATTAAAATGAGTCGTAAATAATTTCATATTTCTTAATTGTAAATATCAATATTTTTGGCATTATATTTGGCTATATCTGATGACATGCACTCATATTGGAGAATTTTTGATACCAATCACAAATTACAATATTTGAAATTTAAAATCATTCGAGTTCATACAAATGTTTTGTGGTTATAAGAAATCATTTGCTTATGCATTTTAACAAAGAACCGAAGCTCAATGATAATATCATGTACATAGGTAATATTCAGTCCAGTTTATACAATGAAAAATCATATCATCGAGCAATTTGTTTTGCCGGCAACCGAATGTTTACGACCCATTTTATTTTATTTGAAAGTTCAACCAAACCACCAAAATCCATTCTTTATTTATATGAATGAGTATCTATAGAATTTTTCATTTCTTATTGTATATATTTACATGTTTTTACATATGTTATATGTAAATAAGCTTAGCTAATATTAAATGCTTCAGTATAATTATTATATTTCTTCCTTATTATTACTATATCTGTATTTAATTATTCATTTTTTATTTTTATTTTTTTTTTTTTTTGTTCTAATAAATTACAATAGAAATAATTAATTATGTGAATTATTCGAAACAAAATATATTCTTTTCCAACCGGAGTTATTATAATGGATTTCTGCGCTTCTTCAGATATCCGGTTCAAACATATTAGGTCCGTTCGCGTACTTTACTAGTAAAATTTCTCTATCAACATGATTCAAGAGCATAAGAAAAATTTTCTGTAAAAATGAGAATAAAGTGAAAAAGTACGCGAACGGAAAATTTGTAAGATTTACTAATAATTTCCAAACTGCTTCAGTTCTGTGACTTGCCAGTAAGAACAGCTGTTTTTTCTATGTTGCAAATTCTTAATAGTAGAAATATTACCAGTAAAAATTTGCAAGAATTATCACAGAGAGGAAATAATTTGCTCTCTCAATTTCCCCTCTATTACTGATTTTTGGCGTATGCGAACACGTTGCCAGTAAGAAATAGTAAAATTTGTAAAAACTATTATGTACGCGAACGGACCTATTAGCATATGAAAACTCAAAATCTATTACTGAAAACCCCAAATATGTATGTATTTATAATCATTCAATATTTAATTTGACAGCTGAAACCACAAAAGCTCGAAGAGCTTTATAAAGAAAATTTTGGACATATCAAATATTTTTCCTTACTCTATCAATATTTCGTTGAAAATTCGAATGGACATTTCACATTTTTCCAATGTAGATTGGCTGCACATTGAAAATCTAATGGTATAAATTTATCTATAAAGCTAAAATTTAGCAACTTGCTAGTTTTTAATTTGTAGCTATTTCACGTGCATCTCACGTGAGAGAATGTTTGGAGTTTTCGAGAAAAATGGCTTGCGCAAGGTCTTTAGACCTGTTTGCGTTGGCGGCGAGTATCGAGTAGGGTACAACCGTAGGGTATACCGACATAATAAAGCACATTAAAATTCAGTTGTTGCGCTGGTTAGGTCATGTTGTTATACACGGAACTCGTGGGTGGATGACACAGAAGAGGCAGACCTAAGCTCCGGTGGAAAGACCAAGTACTCGAGAACTTGACAGCGTTGGGAATTTCTAACTGGCGCCAGCTAATGAAGAAAAGAGATAGCTGGGAAAGCATGCTGGATTCGATCTAAATCGATTTTCTGTTCTGGCCATTCATCTGGAAACATAAGTAAGGAAGTAAGTTTTAGTCCATTTATTGGAATATTTAGCAACATAACACATACTAAATAACAAATGTATATCAATAATTTGTGAACAGCGGAAGTATTAAGGTTTATTAGGTCCGTTTTCGTACTTTTGACACCATTCGCTCGCAGAGGGAAAATTATACGAAAAAGTACGAGAACGCAAAACGAGCAAAAACCTGCAATTTTCATGAGCAGCTTAAGTAAATTACAATCATTCGTTTGCTTTTTTGTTCCGTTTGTTTGCGACCAGCTGTTTTTCTAACTTTATAAAAAAAAATAAAATAAATATGTGGCACTTAAAGCCCCAAAGGGCTCATTGGCCGAGCTTCTCTTCCATTACTGTTGTGCGTCTTAAATTTGGACAGTATTAGAAGGGACCTACTTATTTTAGCCGGTTCCGAACGGCAGAACACTTGTGACATCACTTTTTGTGAGCTTTGTCACAGAGTTCTTTAAGAAGCTTTTTCATGGCAAGTTGTTACTGTCGGAAGAATTGCCAATTGCTTGCCGACAGGTGGGTACCATTCGAAAGAAAAACCTTATCGATATTAAATTTGTTATGCATCAGCCGGGGATTGAACCACCACCTACAGATCAGAAGGCGAACACACTAACCACTGAGCTACGGCACCCTAACTTTATACAAGTACAAATTTATAATAAAAGTACAAATTTACCCAGTGAAAAATTTGCAACTTACCCTTAAACTGAAATGTCATTTTGTTCTTTCAATTTCCCCTACTTTACAGGTTTTTGGAGCATGAGAACTAGGTCCGTTCGCGTACGTAATAGTTTTTACAAATTATTATAAATTTTACTATTTCTTACTGGAAATGTGTTAACATAGAAAAAACAGATGTTCTTAGTAAACGCTCTTAGTTCGCTACTTTTACTAGTAAAGTAGCGAACGGACCTATTGTGATGGTTTGTAATAACTTTTGATAATTTGGAGTACGAGAACACTCCTATTATTTTGTTAAATAGCTTTTTCATCGAGCTTTTAAAATAGATTTTCAATTGTACATATTTTCAGAGAAAATATCAAAACAAAAGAGCGTTGGCTACTATTAGAAATCGCAATACACTCGCAATATGTTGTCGGCAATATATTGTTGTTCCGATAATATGCAATGATAGTTAATTTGCAACTCGAATGTAGGAAAAATTAGATGCACCTTAGGTTTTGATATATATATATATATATATATATATATATATATATATATATATATATATATATATATATATATATATATATATATATATATATATATATATACATGTACACATAGCAAGCAACAAATTAATTCGTTTTCTATATAGTCATACCAGATACAAATATGTATATTGGATATTTATACATGTTATAAACATGTATGTGATAATTTATTGTATATAAACATATATGAATGTAATATGCATTGATACAAGCTAAGAAAGACAAAAAATTAAATTATAGTCATTTTAATACATAGAATTATTGTTTATTGTACATAGATGTGTGTGTATGTAGTTTGTATATACTAAATATTCGTATTGGACGAGTATTTAAATTTATAAGTGTACTTAAATTTTTGGATTCCCATATATACTACACATATGTTACGCTCATATGCTCATACGTTGTAAGTATGATACATACTATGTATATGGACTTCTTGTTGCATCAATACGTTACACATACAAACATCTAAAATTATGTATTATTATGTATTATTATTTTTTTTTTTCTACACTGTAGATTATCTACAAATAAGTATGTATGTATATGCAATAATATTCTTTTAAAGCTGCACCATTATTTCATTTGATATAATAAGATCATATAATATCCTTTATATACAATGTCATTAGTCATATTTTTGCTACTTTATTTTATTGTATAATATTATAATTATGATTCTAAAAATTATTTAAATAATTTCGTTCAAGTGCCCAAATTATTAATTTGATATGTTTTATGGTATTGTAATGAATAAAATTTATATTTAAGGAATTTTCCTCTGCTGTTGTTTGTTTATATTTGGTAAGTTAATTTTCAAAAATAAAGTAACTAAAATTCAGAAATGAATATTCTAAATATTCGAAATATTATTTTGAAAATAATAATAGCAAAATATTGACATTTTTTTAATACATCCATTGAAATGAATAATGAATAATGGATTATAAGAGGAATTTAATCAATTGGATTTCACTGAAAATTAGAATAGTCTATTTTTTAAATCAACTGATTTTTTTAATTTCATTTAAATTACTATTCATTTATGGAATACATGGAATTCAAATACATTTTTTAAATATTATTGTGTGTAACCTGAATCATTAGCATCAGTTGTCCATGTTTATTTAGCAACCTTTTTAAGCATTGCCCATTGTGATAACTATGCTGAGAGATTATGCATTTACAAGTTGAAATTATGTATATACATATAAGTGACATTTGAAAACTACTAATATACTAATTTCGTTCCCTTGCTTTTAAACTGATTTTCAACGTTAAGTTTCTGTATTGTTTCTAACTTCAAGTATGTATAATAATAATATTCGAATTTTGTTGCGATTTTCTAATCGAGACTTGTAACTGATATTCTGGCAATTATGTAATAAAGAATTAACATCTTTGTGACATACAGGGTATTTCAACAAGAAATTTTATTTTAAATTTCCCATTATTTTTACAGATGTCAACATACAACTGTCATTCGTTGACATTTAACAAAGAAGAACTAGAAATTTTCAGAAAAGGATCGCTACATGCTTGCACATCCCATTGAAATAGTGAATAAGATTATGATTTTTCAAACAAAATTATTTTGATGAGTGATGACGCTCATCTGGGTACATGAAAAAGCAAAACTGTCACATCTGAGGCTACGAAAATCCAAGAGAAATGGTCGAACAACTTCTCCATTCACAACGAGTGACAGTTTGGTCCGGTTTTTGGAGTGGCGGTGACATTGGGTCATATTTTTTTTTAAAATACAGTAGACGAACGTTTCTGTCAATAGATTGCGTTACCGAACGATGTTGACTGGCTGGGCCTGAAGTTGATGTTTACCAGGACGGCGCCATATGCCATACAGCAGGCGAAACAATAGCTCTATTGCATGGACAATTTCCTGGACGTGTGATTTCACGAAATGGAGACTTTTAGTGGCCGCCGAGATCGTGCGACTTAACATCATTCGACGTTTTTCTTTGGAACTACACTACAGATAAAATCTATGCCAATGCTTAAGCAAATATTGAGGCGCTCAAAGGCATTGTTAGAGCTGTTACAGCCGCAATTATGCGAAAAAGTGATGAAAAATTTCATCAAAAGAATTGCCATACGCATGAAATATCGCCGGTGGACATTTGTCAGATATTGTATGCCATTACTAAACTCAGAGCTCAATAGCAACGTTCGATCCAGCCAAAATTCTAAAGTTTTTAAGAGTAGTGTGACTGGATGAGATTCTATAGGCATAGTGTATACCAGAAAAGGATTGTACAATAGATTTTTTTAGATCGCAGTACTTACACCACCTCACCAATACATTATACATATACATTACAACTCTCGGTTTTGTAATTTGGATTAAAATAATATTATCAGCTCTTTTCACACAAATATTGGGTTCCCATTTTTTTTTGTTTTTTTTTTTAATTTAAAATAATACCTCTCGTTAAAATACCCTGTACGTTAAGGATCGCAATTAAATAGTAATGTCACATACATTTGCTGCTTATATCAAATAAAAATCAATTTTAGCCAATCCGCATTAACTCTATGAGTTAATTCTCAAAATAAAAGAGGATTAGGGCAATTTGCGATGGCAACACTGCTGAAGATTTTCTGTTGTTAATTTTTCTCTATTCTACTTACAAAACAATAGGTGTGTTCGTTTATAAAAAACTTTCAACAAGTGTTAACAGTTTTCGACATAAAAAACGTTGGCGCTAAAATAAATCCAGCTGTCAATTGCGAACTGTGAATGTCAATTTACAAGTTTCTGATAGTTTTCAGTTCACGTACTTCTTGTAGATTTTCTCATATCGAGAGTGACAGATGACAGATGACAGAAATTGATAGTGATAGTAATGTAAGTGAACAGATCTAATAAAACAGCAATCAGCCGTTTAGTTAATCCGTAATACTGCCGTCTGTCAGGTTAATATTTTATTCGGATTAAGTACGCCGGTAATCCGGATTAACGCTGCCGTCTGTCTAGGCTATAACAGCTTATTGCTGTCTTATTAGCAGGTAACAATTCAAAATAGCAATTTGTTATATTCATTTAAATGTTTTACTGTACGAGTATATCTGTACGAGTAATTTATATATAGATTAGAGTGATCTTTACCTACGGACTTTTGAATCTGAAACAACAATTTGCAACAATTTTGAAAGTACATGGAAATGTCTCTTTCGGTTTAAATCGATGTGCTGGTTCCGAATTTTGTTTCAAAAATATTATGTAGTCAATAAACTGATTTTGAAGAAATTCTTTTTTAAATTCTTCTCTTAATTTTGCATTTTTTGAGTCCAAGAAAGCACGCTCTAACTTCAATACTTCTGTATGCAATTTAGCTGTAGGTTTTTGATGACGTCAGAAGAATAATATGTACAGATATGTACTTTTAAGAGCGCTGTAAATTTTCGACGGATCACTAAGGACCACTCTAAAATACAAGTATATATTGAAAATGAATTGAAATAATATTTATTAACATTTATGGACGGTGGTATTTAATCTATGTAGTATTGTAGCTTTTAGTTTGAATATGATCATAATTTAATTATTTAATTATATACATTTACTAGCAATTCGCATATTATACTTGCATAAATAATTATACAATTTCAATTATATATTGTTGTAATATGAATTGTAATTTAAAATATTTTTTTTTTCTAATAACAAAATAGCCTCTGATTAGTATGTGTTATGCCAAGTGGAATTAACAAAAAAAAAAAAAAAAAAGCAATAAATTAAATTAATTATTTTCATAAATCATATATAAACTATCTATTTCATACTGGTGCGTATTAATAAATAATGATTTCATGTGAATTCGATTAAAATTTGGTCTCATTTTTGTTACACTATTGGACATTATATGAATATTTGTTTATGTATATGCATGTATATGTATACATATAAATATTAATATATACTTTTTTTTTTTTATAATTGTATTTTAGTTATACATATGTTGTATATAAATAGTTTATACATTATATGAATATTTGTATATATGCATGGACACATATACATATATGTTTGTATATATTTTTTAAACTATATTATATATTATTAAACATATGTATGTATGTATATAAATAGTTTATACTATTTTAGAACAAAAATAAAGCTTTTTTTTTTGTTTTTTCACCAATGCCTTTTTTTTATATATCCTCAATGTACACAGCTTAATATTAATACATAATATCTTGATAATACACTACAATACAATCAAATAAACCTTATATAATATATTCATAATAAATTAATAACAATATACATCTATAATATCTAGATTGAATTTTTTTTTTCAAGTACATCTACATACATACATATACATATTACATATATATATATATATATATATATATATATTTATGTATGTAAAATTAAAGCTATTCTAAATTGTGGACGGTGATATCATTGTTGATGTTGTGTTGTTGTTGTTGTTGATGTCGTTCCTGCGCTATAAAACTAGTTGAAGCGCTACGCCGAAATCAGCTACAGAGTTGATTGAAAAAGCCTTTGCCTTTTTCGGAACGTGGTCCCATTAGCATAGGAACTTGATTTTTATGTGTGATCTTTATCTGAAAATAAAGAAATAATATGAAATATAGAAGAAAAAAAAAAAATTACTTCCCCATCACAACATACCGTGCATGGTATTTGCATCCATGGTTCACCATCGATTTGCATTGGAAATGTCTTTTTTGTTTTGATAATGACTTCGCTACATTGTGCCAGACGTCGGCCAGATGCACGCAAACCAGTACGTACTTGTCCCATATGTAGACAATTCTCAAGACCAATTACCTCAATAAGACGATCACCAATATCTTATTTGGAATGGAATATGCGAAATAAGAAATATAATTTAATTTACAAAAATATCTACTATATTGTATGTAGTATACCTTGTACAGCTACAGAGAGATCAACCGAATTGAAACTGGTTGCCGAAAGTTCTTTATCTTTCAATTTTTTACCCTTACTAAATGGTCCAGCACTTTTACGTATACGCTTCTGTGATAAATGTTCACCCCATAAATTTGAGCCACCATGCGTATAGGGAATGTTTAACAAAGCTACACCCTGTAGATGTGGTCCATTAGCTAAATCCAATGCAACACCGTCACACTGAAAAGAAGATGTAAATATTTATTAATATCATAATAATATTGTATTCGCATTAAAAAGTGTATGACGATTGTATGAACACGAATTGTATGAAGAGGAGTCAATTAATCTTAATATAAAGGGTTATCCATTTCGCGGTTTCAAAAGTACAGGGCTAGAATTCGACATCTGTCAAACTGAGTTGTTAAAACAATTTCTTTCTTTTTCAGTTCAAAGTCTGACATTTGCGAAAATGGATCGCTTAACTATCGCACAATGCATTAAAATTGTAAAAACCTACTACAAAAATGGTGATTCTGCCACAGACACATATCGTGCTTTAAGAGGAGATTATGGTTTACATAATCGTCCAACTACGCAAGCAATTGGCAAAATTGTGAAGAAATATGAAGAGACTGGATCGGTTACTGATATTGCAAGGCCTGTGCATCATCGTTTCGTTCGTACCACCGAAAATATCGCTGCTGTAGGTGAAAGTGTTGCCGAAGACACGAATGTGTCGATTCCTCGTCGTTCTCAGGAATTAGGACTGTCTTACGGCACATTATGGCGTATTTTGCATTTGGATCTACACCTACATCCATTAAAAATCCAGCTCACACAACAACTGAAGCCAGCTGACCATTCACAATGTTGTAGATACGTCGAATGGGTGCTTGAACAACAGGCAGTGGACGGCGATTTTTCGAACAGAATTTTCTTCAGCGACGAAGCACATTTCTCACTCGGTGGGTATGTTAACAAACAAAATTGTCGTATTTGGGGTTCTGAGAATCCTCAAGTAATTGAAGAGAGGCCACTACATTCACAAAAAGTCACTGCTTGGTGCGCTCTTTGGTTCGGAGGTGTGATTGGACCTTACTTCTTCGAAAACGACGATGGAACGACTGTCACCGTCAATTCGGAGCGTTATGGTCATATGATAACCGGTTTTTTTTTTTGCCTGCTATTGAAGAATACGACTTAGAGAATATGTGGTTTCAACAAGACGGTGCCACATGCCACACACAACTCGAGCGAATATGGCTTTATTGCAAGAGAAATTTTCTGGCCGCGTAATTTCTCGTCGTGGCGATATCAAGTGGCCACCAAGATCATGCGATTTGACACCGCTTGACTTTTTTTTGTGGGGCTACGCGAAAGACCGTGTTTATGCAGATAAAACTTTAATTCTTGAGCACCTAAAAACCAACATTATGGCTGAGATACCGCCCAATATGTGTCAAAAAGTGGTCGAAAATTATCTCAAAAGAATCGATGCTTGCAACAATTCGCGTGATGGTCATTTAAATGATGTAGTATTTCACACATAATGTCAACGTTCAAACTTTATAATAAAAAAGAAATATCATGATAAAAAATATTTTATATGTGTTTTATTTACATTTACTTTTGAAACCGCAAAATTGATAACCCTTTACTTAAAATATAGCTAGATCATATTCATAAGTGTGTGACTGAAATCATTTTTCCTTTTTATTTTGCCTCTACATAATCATTTCTGCTTGTCCATAATGAGTATAATTAAAGCTTGAATGTTATAACTGCCTAAGTTTTGTAAAATTCGATGCTGGAAAGTAACATAGCAGAGGATTTACGAGGGCGGTTCCAGAGCTACCCGACGTAACAAAAAAAAAAAAAAATCACAACAAATTTGGATTTTTTTTTTTTATTTCTCAACATAATCTCCTTTTAGCTCTATACAATTTTTCCAGCAATATTCTATAGCTTCAATACCCTGTTTATAGTATGAACTGTCTGGCTCATTAAAATAGCCATCTAACGCAGACTCCACCTCTTCATTGTTTGCAAATCTTCTACCACCAAGCCAATTTTTTGCAAATTTGGAAATAGAAAATAATCCAAAGGAGCTAAATCTGGCGAATAAAGTGCGTGCTGAAGCAATTCGAGCTTTAACTCATTGATTTTGGCCATCGCAATAGCGGATCTGTGAACTGGTGCATTGTTTTGATGAAACAACACTTTCTTTTTCGGCAAATGCGGCCTTTTTTCTTTAATTTCATCACTTAAATGCTGCAACGAATTAGCATAATAGCAAGATAACAAAAGTTATCCCACGTGCATCCCAAAAAACATACGCCATAACCTTGCCTGCAGATGGAACTGTCTTCGCCTTCTTTGGACACGATTCTCCCCTTTCACTCCACAGTTTTGACTGCTCCTTTGTACCAGGTGTGAAATGGTGGACCCATATCTCATCCATGGCTACGAATCGACGCAAAAACTTGGTTTTATTACCTCGAAACATCGCCACACACTCTATAGAAACATCTTCACGACAATGTTTTTGTTCCATTGTGAGCAAACGCGGCACCCATTTTGCATATAGTTTTTTCATCTTGAAATTTTCGGTCAATATACGATGTATAGCACTCTTTGAAAGGCCTGTAATTTCACCTAGTTCACGCACTTTCAGCCGGAGATCATCCAATACTATTTGGTGGATATTCTTAACGGTTTCTGGCGTGGCCACCTCAATTGGTCGACCACTACGGTGTACGGATTGGCAGCTCGTACGACCTCGTTTAAACTCTGCCACACAATATTTTATGGTCGTAAACGAAGAGCAGACTCTCCCAGAGTAAAATCTAGTTCGGCTTTAATATTCGTTTGACTGAGACCTTTCAAAGGAACATATTGAATTACATAACGGTGACCAATTTTTTCCAAGTTTACAAATTCACTGAGCTCACTAGCTTTCGATGGCTCCAAAAAAATACTAAACAACGTGGCGCTTTGAAACTTAAAATATATGTTTTATAATGTTGCCACTTTTCACCAAAGTAATTCTTTTCCAACTACTGCCGTCATCTATATGTCAGGTCGGGTTGTTCTGCGACCGCCCTCGTATATGTCTACATTGTCTATTTATAATATATGCACTGAATGAATACTTCAGTTACAATATTACAATACCTTTATGTAATGGTTTTCTTGGATTTATTTATTATTCCCAAAAATAATTATAACATCTTCAAAGAATCTAAATATAAATAGTAGAGCGTCTTTCAGCGAGAGGTGTCATGTTCAATTAAAAAAAAAAACGCAATATTTTTGTGAAAAGAGCTGATAATTTTATTTTAATCCAAAGTACAAACTCTGAAGTTGGTAATGGAATAGTTATGTCCACCGCGACTCTTTTTGGAGGTGGTAATTCTTTTGATGAAATTCTTCATTACATTTTTGCGTAATTGCGGCTGTGTCTCGCAAATAACAGCTCTAATATTGTCTTGTAGTGCTTCAATATTTGCTGGAGTATTGGCGTAGACTATATTCTTAATGTAGCCCCAAAGAAAAAAGTCTAATGGTGTTAAGTCGCACGATCTCGGCGGCCACTCAATGTCTCCATTTCGAGAAATCACACGTCCAGGAAGAGCCATTGTTTCATCAGCTGTATGGCATGTGGCGCCGCCGTCTTGCTGAAAATAAATGTCTTCCACGTCCGTAGTATCAATTTCAGCCCGAAAAAATTCAGTCAACATCATTCGGTAACACAATCCATTCACTGAAATGGTCGCACCAGCATTATTTTCAAAAAAGTAACTCCCAATGACACGGCCACTCTAAAAATCGCATCAAATTGTCACTCGTTGTTGATGGAAAGGTTACTCGACCATTTTGCTTGGATTTTCGGAACTCCAGATGTGACAGTTTTACTTAATCATGTACCCAGACATATGAAAATCAGCCTCATCACTCAGAATAACTTTGTTTGAGAAATCATCATCTTCCTTATGCATTTCCAGCACCCAATCAGTGATCGTACGACGTTTTCTAAGGTCTAAAGGCTTCATTTCAGCTACACCTTTTAAGCATGTAGGCCAAGATCTTTATGCAAAATACACTGCAAAGTGGCTCTGGATAGGCTCGATTCCTGTGATGGTTTCGAAATGGACAACCTGGGTTTTCAGCAACACTCTCAACTACTGCTCAGATATTTTCAGTTGACTTAGCCGTACGGGCATGAGTTGAAGTCTACATCACTAATTTGTCTGAGATATTCGACACTTTATATCGATTAATTTTACTATAGCTGCGCGAAAAGGCGACTGATGATGGTCAAAAACAGTACGAACTTGACAAATCGTAGTGAATTTTCACTATTTCAATGCGCTGTGCGAGCGTGTATCAATCCATGTCTGAAAATCTCTAGTTGTTCTTTATCAAATGTCAACGAATGACAGTTGTATGTATATTGACACATGAAAAAATAATGGGAAATTTGACATCTCTTATTGAATTACCATGTATATTGGCTGAAAAAAGAATCAACTATATTTTCTCTCTCTCTCTCTCTCTCGCTCTCTGTACTCTAAATGGCAATCAACTTGTATCCTTGTTTATTTTCCTATTATTCAAAGGTCTAAAGAGGTCCTTATACATAGATACGACAATGTGTATTTAGCATTTCTCAAAGTAAGAGAGCGACCACTTTGTATCGTATATGAACATATTTGTTTTTATGGAAAAATCATCGTCAATCGTTGACACACAATTATAAAGCTGATATTATATTATGGTTAAGTAGTTCAAATGTGTACATATATGTGGATTTATATGCGTGGGAGTGTAATAGTAGCATCATTATTATTATTATTATTATATTCTCTTAAAAGGCTGGTTACACTAACGTCCATGTTTAATAAAATGGTACAACAAAACAATGTGTGTGTGTGTGTGTGTGTGGATGTGAGTTTGTATCGTTGAATTTGTTTTTTTTTTAAATAGAGTATAACATGCTGCACATGTTATTGTTGGATGACGACAATAAAGAACAAATATATTTTTTGTAAGCATATTTTTGTATAGAATTTCATGGCTACTTAATTTTTTTTTTTTTTGGTTTGTAAGCATATTGTAAGCATATTGTTAATGAAAATTGTTGGTACGTATTGTAACTTGTAACGTTTTTGAATTCTATAAGTCGATTGTAAAGCTGATTCAGCTTATTTCTACATCTTTTCTGGAGCATTATGCTCCAACATCATTTATAATCAATGTTAAAAATCGAATGGATTTTTGTGAAAATACTAGAATTTTATTTAAATAAAATTAAATATGTAGAATCTTTATTGTACCTATTTATACATGTATATTTATGTAGTGACTTTTAAAACTGAAACAGATTTCACCATCAAGACGAGCACATACCTAGGGTACATATATATACAGTTGCGTTCAAAATAATTGTAGCGCGAGTGTTTCTATAAAAAATATATTATAGATAAAAGATATATGCTGAACCTGAATCTTAGAAAAATATGTAAATTAGTAATAAATAATTTACAGTGGAGTTTGGGGCGGGTTGCAATAGATTTTGTTTGAAGATTTCTTCAAGAAAACTTTCCAGCCTAAGGAAATCATTAATTTCTGAGTTAATTTTGCTCTATGTGGATGAGCGTTGTCATCCAGCAACATCATTTTCGACTTTCTTGACCAGTAATTTAATCATTTGTTGTTGATAGCTGTGATAATTTGACCGGGTTCTAGAAGTTCGCAGTAAATTACTTTTTTGTTCCTCATCCTCAAGGTAAAAATTATTGTCACGAAATCTTACAAACCATCTTTGAACTGTTCTAAGATTTACATAGTTTTCACCCAAAGTCGAATTAATCAATTTCACAGCTTCAGCCGTACTTTTTTTCCATTTGAAAAGATAAAAAAATACATGAATGCTGCTTATCGATATCCATCTCTTATAAAATTGATACACACTGAATGACAGCTTGTAAACAACTGAAACTTATGTGATACATATAAACAAAAAAGACTAAGCTTCAAATACCCAAAAATGGCGAGCGAAATGGATGCGTGGATGTTTTTAATGCAATCAATTTCACATGACAGAATTTATTTGTACACCTATTATATAGCATATTGATTTTATTGTTGTATATAGCCACCGATTTTGCAGAATCACACTGTTTAACTCTCGTTGTGCAGTGCAAATTGGGAAGAACCTCTCCCCTCCGTTTAATACCGAACGAGGTTTCAGTCAAGGTGATTCGTTATTGTGTGACTTCTTCAATCTTATTATGGAGAAAATTATACGAGCTGCAGATTTAAGACATAATGGCACTATCTTCAAAAAAAGTGACATAATCGGTATCAACTCACGAGCAGTCAGTGCAGTCCAGTTCTCTGAATTAGAACGAGAGTTACATCGAATGGGTCTTACGGTGAACGAGGGCAAGACGAAAGGTACCTAGTGTTTACAAAAACAAAGAGTCCCAGCGTCTTGGACAACACGTCACTGTTGACAATTAAACTTTCGAGGTGGTGAAGTACTTCGTCTATCTTAGAACCTGCATCAACAACTGTAATGACGTCGTCAGCCCGAGTAGTCGAGTCCTCTCTCGAAGATCGAAAATAACACTCTACAAGCCTCTCATTATTTCTGTCCTAACATATGGCGCAGAAGCATGCACAATTTCCACCACGAATGAGAGGATGCTTGGAGTTCTGCGAGAGAGAAAAGTTCTGTGCAGGATCTTCGAACCAATTTGCGTTGATGGTGAGTATCGAATAAGGTATAACGGTGAGCTGTATGAGCTGTACGCTGACAGAGATATAGTCAGGCGAATCAAAATCCAGCGGCTGTGCTGGCTAGGTCATGTCGAGCGAATGGTAGAAGACGCTCCAGCGAAGAGGATATTTAATTTGGCACCCGCTGGAGGACGCAGAAGAAGAGGAAGACCAAAGCTCCATTGGACGGACCAAATGTTGGGTAACCTGACGGCGAACAGAGAAGACTGGCGCCCCATTATATGTTCGGCCTAGATCGATCATCGGTTTTTATGGCCACATAAGAAGAAGAAGAATATAGCCATCGAATTGCAAAAAACCTTTTGCGGAAAAGAAGATATTTTATTCGAAAGTCGGCATATGTGACGCTAAACACATACATATATCGGCCAAAAGCAAATTTATCCTTCAAGGACTTTCAAATAGATGCGAATAGATCAGAGAATGCCATAGAAGGCAATTTCACGATTTCAATTGGTTTGATTATATATTAAATGAATATATATTTATTTACCTACTAATATTATTTTGACCCCTAGCTGTAGCAATGCTTTCAAGCATGCGAATTTTATGGTGAATATTTTTGGAAGAAATTTACATAAATTTGTATCAGCACGTTGCCTGCTTTTGCCAGCAACTGTTCTCACTTAGTTAAATTAAATTTATGTATTTCTGCAAAATGATGACATTTTCGAATAGCAGCTGAACTATCAAGTGTTTATATAGTAGGTATCTACTCGTATCTATCTATATCTACATTTTTCGAAGCGGTGATTTTTAAATATGCAAAATAGATAGAGAAAAAAAAACAAAAAGTAATTTTTGACAAGCATACAAGGCGATGATAATGTTAAAAATGAGTAGGTAGATACTTATCTACAAAACGTACGAGTATGAGTAGTTGTTGAAATAAAATATGCTGTGACATGAATCAGCACTGTACGGGTACAAAAGTACCCATACCTATGTACATACATATAATCATGCAACAAAAAGTGGTAGTAACTTAAGAGCAACACACTTGGTGTTGTTAATACATAAAATGTAATATCATTGTTATTGTTGTTGTTGTGATTTTCACTATGCTATGCACTTTGTATTTTGAAAATTGTGAAATTCGTACACAAGGATTGCGTAGATGTATGAATTTATTCTAATTTTTGTATAACATTATTCTCTAAAAGTCAAACACCCACTACCACTCCCTCCCCACACACATACAAGGTGCGACAATTATGTTTTACGACTGCCTCTAGAAAACACAATTAAAACACGATATCTGCTAATTTTTCGGTATATTTATTCGAAATCGATTTAATAGTGATTCAAACACGTGTTCCAGCTCATTTTTCGGAATTGGCTCCAGTGCCCTCGTCGAAGCCCGTTGTATGGTCTGAATGTCATCAAAAAAGCATACTTTCAACTTCAATTTCAGTTTTGGGAACAAAAAGAAGTCGCACGGTGCCAAATCAGGTAAATACGGCGGGTGATTCAACACAGCCAAAAATTGAGTTTTTGGATCACGGTATTCTGGTCGAACACGACGGATTCTGGATATCAAACGCTTCAAAACTTCGAGCTAACATGCGGAAGTAACTGTTTGACCAGTTGGAACATATTCTTTGTGGATAATTCCTTTGCTATCGAAGAATGTGATGAGCATTGTTTTGATTTTGGATGGAACTTTTCGTGTTTTTTGGCTTGTAGTGAGTTTTTTTATTTCCATTTCGCACTTTGACGCTTGATTTCTGGATCGTATTGGAAACACCATGTTTCATCACCCGTAACAATTGTTTTCAGGAAGTTTAGAACATTTTCTGCAGCTGCAAACATGTCTCTAGAATGACTGACTCTCATTAATTTTTGGTCCTCGGTCAATGTGTGTGGAACAAATCGAATGAGTCGGATAGTTTCTCTATTGATGTTGAAGGCCTCTTGCATCATTTTCACTGAAGCATTGCGGTCTTCTGTAAAAAAAATCACCAACTTTCTGGATCGCTTCCGGCGTCCGCACTGAAATTGGCCATCCACAAACCGTTTATGCCATATAAAAACATTTAATCTTTATAAACAAGCATCGCCATACGCTTGCTGCATCATTCCGAATGTTTCTGATGCACTTTTACCAATTTTTGCGTGGAATTTAATGACCGCTCTTTGCTCCATGTTAAAATTTCAACATCAAACGAACACGTGTTTTGTAAAATGAATGTCAATAAACATTAAATGTCAACCAAATGTCATGAAATTTTGACAGTTAGTAGAGGAAGGTTGAAGCTTCAAAACGCATGTGCTCACACATAGATGGCGCGCTTGGTTGCTGAGATATGGTTCAAGTCTTAATACATAATTGTCGCACCTTGTATATCAACTTCACAAGTCACAAACGTGAGCGTGGGTATATAAATATATTGAATATACAATATTTAAGTACACATATGAATAGTATATCATCAGCATTTGTTATATCAATTGAGTACGCATCATATACATTAAATAATTTTTATACTGCGTCTGTGTGTGTGTGTGTGTGTTTGTCACACATGCTTTTGTACTTACAACAATTTCAATATTTTCATGAAGATTCTTGCAAGATGCGGCAAATGTTTCTGATGTGGCATATTCGAAATACCAGAGTTTGTTCTTCATGCGACTGTTGAATTTATGCGGATTCTTCTCACGCTCCAAATGAAATTTTACACAAATAGCAGCGTCCTGTAAATAAATGGAAAGAACATTGAAAATAAATAAGTAAATAATAGATAGAAAGTAAAATGAATGAAAACAACAACAACAACAACATGTTTAACATGACTTAAGTGATCATATGTATATAGAATATAATACTATAAAATATATGTATGTGCGTGACTGTATGGATGATGTTAATTAAAATGCAAATGTTAAAAATATATACAATACGTATGTATATGTAAATATATATATTTTCGATAAAATAATACAATTTACATATTTGAAATATATTGTATGAGTATGCGAAAGGTCTTTCGTATGGGTTTAAAAACACCTTTACACAGTGTGTGTGTGTGTGTATGTGTATTAGGGGGACACAAATTAGAAATTTGCACATAAAAAGAGTTATTATTATTTTTTTTTTTTTTTGATAAAACAACTACAAATAATAAATATTTATACAAATCTTAAAGCTAATAACTGAATAGTTGTCCTTGCTAGGGGGTCTTGTATCTTGTATTGTGCCTTTATTTTTCTATCACTGTACGCATTTGTAAGTCTTTATGAGAATATTCATATTTTTAACAAATCATGATGCTACTGTGATTGTCTTTAATCAAATTGATTGCAGTCTTTGGAGTTTCTCTATATTCGCGTGAGTGAAGCAATGCGCTAGAGGTTTAGATTAGACAAAGAATTGTATCAAGGACACATGCTTGTGGTACATCAGCTCTGATGGGGTATTCATTGGTATAGAAATATTGAAGAATTGATGAATATTCTATACTTTTTGAGGTAGTTTTCAAGAACTCCATGTATGCATATGGATGGTGTGGTTTTAATTCTGTATAAAAGGCCTTTAAATCATACTATGTTTAGCAGTACTTTCTGTATAAAAGTTTTTTCCAAATTAAACTTGGATAATAAAGTTTTATTATACAAATCAATAATAAAACCAATTTGGACCTATTTTATACAAATGTGGGATAGTGCATCACTGTCTAATGTCGAAAAGCTTCAAAGAGTGCAATTAAAACTACATAAAATTATTACAAAAGCTCCATGGTATGTCAGAAATTCAATTCTAATATCAACAGAGAATTAAATATGCCGTCTGTCAAGGAAGAAATAATTAGAATTAGCAGAAACTATTTACTGAAGCTAGGAAATCATATAAACAACAATGCTAGACAATTAATTTTAAACAACGTCTAAACGTCTAAAAACGTCTAAAAAAGCTGAAAGATATTACACAATTATGCTAAGCAAATAATATTCTTTTGATAATATGATTTCATACCACAACATACATTTCTCCTCGTATACCATAATCATGTCTAGTTTCGTGCCAGAAAAAGAGCATATGCGGGAAGCTCTACTTTTTTGCTTCAATTTGAAGAAGTCTGCTGCTGAGTCGCATCGAATGCTTGTGGAGGCCTATGGTGACAGTGCGCTATCGGAAACCAGTGGCAGAGACTGGTTTCGTCGGTTCAAAAAAGGTCATTTTGACTTGAGTTACAAGAAGCGTGAAAATAGACTCAGAAAAGTTGAGGCCCATGATTTGCAGGCTCTTTTGGATGAGGACGACATCCAATTGGAATTTGGAAAATGGGTACCCCACGAATTGAACGATAGACTAATGGAGGGACGCCAAAACACATGCGAAATCTTGCTTGCTAGACAAAAAAGAAAGTCGTTCCTGCATCTTGTGGTGACTTGCGATGAAAAGTGGATATACTTTGAGAATCCGAAACGAAAAAAATCGTGGGTCGATCACGGCCACCCAACAACCTCTTCTCCAAGACCAAATTGCTTTGGACGCAAGACGATTCTGTGCGTTTGGTGGGTTCAGCAGGGTGTCATCTATTACGAGCTATTGAAACCTGGTGAAACTGTCAATGCTCACCGCTACCACCAACAACTAGTAAAATTGTGCCGTGCTTTGGGTGAAAAATGGCCAGGTTATGAGCAAAGACATGAGAAGCTGATTTTTCTCCACTACAACGCCCCATTGCACACGTCAAAATTGGACCAAAACTACTTGTACACACTCAATTTGGAGGTGCTACCTCATCCCGCTTATTCACCACACCTGGCCCCTTCGAACAGCACTTCGATTCGTATGAAGATGTCGGAAAATGGTTTGACAAGTGGTTTGCCTCGAAAAAGAGGAATTCTTTTGGCATGGTATACACAAATTGCCCGAAAGATGGGAAAAATGTATACATAGCTAGTGAGAGAAAATACTTTGAATAAATTAATTTTTAGCTTTTGGCTTTCTATGAAAAAAAAAAAAAGGTCTTTTGCGGATTTATGCTTGTACACCTGGTATAGGTCGACTCAGTCATGAGGAGCAGGAAACATCGGAGCATATTCTATGCAATTGCCCAGTGGTGGCAACACGTAGACTTGGTTACCTAGCTAATGGCGTCTTTACTCCAAACCACATAGGTAAAATCAAGCCCACAGCAATTATAAGATTTATAAATAGTCTAGAATTGTTTTAGTTGGGCAATAGGCGTACAAGAGATCTTTTAGGTCGCAGTGCATTGAATAGCCGGAATAAGTAACATATAAAAACTGTAACGGAAAAAAATTTATTTCTAAAGCTTCAGCTCAGATGCCGAATTGATGAGTGGAATTTAATATGGTTCACAGTTGGTCAATCAATAATTTTGATCAATATATTAATATATATATATACAACACTTTTGGCAATGATATGCATCTGAAGTTGTTAAAAATCAACTTTTGCTCAAAATATTTATATACAAAATTGTGGTGGAAATATTGTTAAAAATAAAAAATATATTTTTTGTTCAATTTCGAATATTCCAAAACCAATATTTTTGGAATTCGCAATATTGCGAATAGCAATTTTTTCAAAAATTTTTGGGTCCAATTGCTTTATCTAAAAATTCAAGTGAAATGCAAATACTCTTGGCATTTACAAGATTGTGGCAGTCCACAATTGTATTATTCATTTACGATATCGTTTCATTATGTTTTCAAACATTTCACTCTACCAGCGGCAAAAACCCACTTCAATGAATGTGTAAATTGTCAACAATTTGAGGTTAAAATGTCATACACACATACGACATTTTAAATGCATATGGCGCTTTTTAACAGCAATTCTCTTTTACAGAAATATGTAATTTAGCTTAGTTGTTAATGTTTCCTTAAGCAAACGCAACTTATGGAGTTCAACCTAAGAAAAATGAGGAAATTAATTCTAGACCCATAGTTTCTTGTGAAAATGTACTTGAAATCATTTGTAAATTCTTGTTTATTAAACATTATGATGGGAAATAATTTTTACTCTGCTATAGAATAAAAACCAATCAACGAAAAAAGGATGTGTTGTCAAATTGTTCCTAAAGACTAAATTACAAAAGAAAATCAGAAGAATATAACAAAATGACCAATATTTTTTGGACATTACAAATATAAATATAAAGGGTTATCCATTTTGCGGTTTCAAAAGTAAATGTAAAGAAAACACATATAAAATATTTTTCATCATGATATTTCTTTTTTATTATAAAGTTTGAACGTTGACATTATGTGTGAAATACTACATCATTTAAATGACCACCACGCGAATTGTTGCAAGCATCGATTCTTTTGAGGTAATTTTCGACCACTTTTTGACACATATTGGGCGGTACCTCAGCCATAACGTGACGAATGTTGGTTTTTAGGTGCTCAAGAGTTAACACCGGTCTTTCGCGTAGCCCCACAAAAAAAGTCAAGCGGTGTCAAATCGCATGATCTTGGTGGCCACTTGATATCGCCACGACGAGAAATTACGCGGCCAGAAAATTTCTCTTGCAATAAAGCCATATTCGCTCGAGTTGTGTGGCATGTGGCACCGTCTTGTTGAAACCACATATTCTCTAAGTCGTATTCTTCAATAGCAGGCAAAAAAAAGTCGGTTATCATATGACCATAACGCTCCGGATTGACGGTGACAGTCGTTCCATCGTCGTTTTCGAAGAAGTAAGGTCCAATCACACCTCCGGACCAAAGAGCGCACCAAGCAGTGACTTTTTGTGGATGTAGTGGCCTCTCTTCAATTACTTGAGGATTCTCAGAACCCCAAATACGACAATTTTGTTTGTTAACATACCCACCGAGTGAGAAATGTGCTTCGTCGCTGAAGAAAATTTTGTTCGAAAAATCGCCGTCCACCGCCTGTTGTTCAAGCACCCATTCGACGTATCTACAACGTTGTGAATGGTCAGCTGGCTTCAGTTGTTGTGTGAGCTGGATTTTATATGGATGTAGGTGTAGATCCAAATGCAAAATACGCCATAATGTGCCGTAAGACAGTCCTAATTCTTGAGAACGACGAGGAATCGACACATTCGGGTCTTCGGCAACAGTTTCACTTACAGCAGCGATATTTTCGGTGGTACGAGCGAAACGATGATGCACAGGCCTTACAATATCAGTAACCGATCCAGTCTCTTCATATTTCTTCACAATTTTGCCAATTGCTTGCGTAGTTGGACGATTATGTAAACCATAATCTCCTCTTAAAGCACGATATGTGTCTGTGGCAGAATCACCATTTTTGTAGTAGGTTTTTACAATTTTAATGCGTTGTGCGATAGTTAAGCGATCCATTTTCGCAAATGTCAGAACTGAAAACTGAAAAAGAGAGAAATTGTTTTAACAACTCAGTTTGACAGATGTCGAATTCTAGCCCTGTACTTTTGAAACCGCGAAAGATAACCCTTTATATAAAATATACTTATAACTAGTGATTTATAAAATATAATACTTGTGATGTAATCATGGAAACGAATTGCCAGAATTCAATAAGCTCGCCTTTTTAGAAGCTCTCTCAATATATGCACCAACATAAATAGGTACCAAGTAAGAAGATTTTACTTTGCTGACAAAAAAAAAAAAAAGACTCTGAAACTCTATACCCAAAAGACAAATATAGTAACACAAAGGTCTGTACATATAATATTTATGTATATCGTAGTAGGTATATGCAAGATGCTAAATTTGAAATGACATGCTTTCGAAAGCTGCTTATTCTATTAGTACGTACAATATGTGTTACATGACAACAAAATATGTTGAATTTTTATTAATGCTTATATCTATGTATAGTAAATCCAATCAAATGTCAAATGCCATGAAAATGCCGAGTAATAGAAAAATGGCTTAACATTAAGAGTATACATTCCAAGAATACCTGTTCCTGTTCAATTTAAATAAGAAGTGAATAAAATCGAATTACATAGAAAATTTCAAATTTATTCGCAAAAGTGTTAAAAGTTACGAACGAGTTGATAAATCTACATACACACACACACACACCTATATGGATCCCATAATGAAAATGATGTTAAATCAAACTGTTTTATTAGATTAGACTTTAATGCTTTAAGAAAATATTGTAAGGGAAGAATTGAATGGACAACTTTTTTTTTTATACATTTCTTATTGCATTTTTTGACCTATGATATTGACCAGGAGTACCCAAAAGTTCCTTATGGAAGTGCCAAAAAACAAAAATTATTTGAATATGTACACTGCAAAAAAAAAGAAAATTTCATTTTGTACAGTTATCAATTTTTTTTTTTCTAACAAGCTTTTTTTATTGCATCTTTCTAAATTACTTAGAAACTAACAATAAGTAATCAAATCTTACAAACTAACTAAAATTATGTGATATTCCCAACGTTCCATCACAATTTGTTGAGTCGCGACAGTGTGTCAGTGTGTCTTTTCTTTTTAATCGTAGCTTCTGCAGGACATTGCAACTTCCTCAGAAATTGTGGGTACATTTAAATCTCGATGGATGTTAACGTTCCTCATATACCAAGGCGCGTTTACAATAATTCGCAGACACTTGGATTGTATTCGCTGCAATTTTTCGATATTTGAGTGAGATGCGGTGCCCCAAAACTGAATACCATAAGTCCAAATTGGCTTCAGGATTGCTTTATATAATAGCACTTTGTATTCAAGATTCAACTTTGATTTTTTGTGTAACAGCCACCATAACTGATTCATTTTAAGCTTGATCTGAGTTTTCTTTGCCTCTATGTGATTTTTCCATGTCAGCCTTCTGTCGAGGTGAATACCCAAGTACTTTGTTGAGGAACATTGTGGAACTGATTGGCCATTAATATTAAGTGGGGGACATGTATCTAGCCTTAGCGTGAAGGTTACATGTACGCTCTTTGATTCATTGACTTTTATACGCCATTTTGCTAGCCAGATTTCGAGAGAATCGACATGAGTCTGCAGGAGTTTAGTAGCTTCTATGGGGTTAGAGCGAGAGCACAATATTGCCGTATCATCAGCAAAGGTCGATATGAATGTATAGTTATTGCTGGGCATATCTGTAGTGTATAAGAGATACAGTAAGGAGCCCAAGACGCTTCCTTGAGGAACGCCAGCGTGAATATCCAATGGATTTGTTGTGTAATCCTTCTGATGTACGAGAAATTGTCTTTTCGTGAGGTAGCTACTAAGCAATGAGGAGACATTTGCAGGCAGTAATAGTTTGAGTTTGTAAATAAGGCCATCGTGCCATACTTTATCGAAAGCTTGAGTGATATCAAGAAAGACAGCTGAGCAATACTTTTTTTTCTTCAAAAGCGTTCCTTATCAGAGTTACAATGCGGTGGAATTGTTCTATTGTGCCGTGCTGTTTTCTAAATCCAAACTGATGTTGAGGAATCAGTTGGTTGAGTTATATTCATGACAAGTAGCTTTTCGAATACTTTAGAGAGTAGAGGCAGGAGACTGATAGGTCTGTGCGATGCAACTTTTGTAGGGTCTTTTCCTGGTTTTGCTATCATAATAATTTTTGAAGTTTTCCAGCATTTGGGATAGTGTTTAATACGAAGGATAGCATTGAATATGTGCATTAGATGAATTACTGAAGCCGGAGGTAGCTCTTTTATCATTTTACCGGTAATTTTATCTGGACCAGGTGATTTTTTTGGGTTTAAATCTTTATAAATTGCTTTGAATATGCCCTTTTTTTTAATTTTGAGCATTATTGAGCAAGGTTGAGAAATTAATTTTGGTAATGAGGACTGTGAAGAGGATGGATTGGGTGTAAATACACTTTTTAGGTGGTGAGAAAATAACTAAAGCTACAAAATAACTCTAAATGTGCTTTAAATCTTCCATGATTCTTCCAAAAATTTTCCAAGTTTATGTCGAGTTCGTATTGAGAATCGCCGAGAATGTATTTGATTTTCGAATGATACTCTTTACTCTCAAAACATGTACAATATTTGCAAAGCATATCTAAATAGAATGAGAATGAATGAGAGTAAAATATTAGGCAAGTAGAATACTCCACTCATTTCTTGTACAAGAAATATGCCATACATTCGTAATTTCTCTTCAAATAAACGAATATTTGAGAGTACTACGAGAGTTTGAGAGTACTACGAGTATGCTGTACGTTGTAATTGTTGTTGCTTTTCATAACAGGCACTGATGATTTGTATTACTGAGTCTTGTCGCGTCATGTTGTCTTACCTAGTGTTTTGTTTTTGCTTATATGTATTGTAATGTAACATAGAAAAGCAAAACGAATGTTTAGAGTACTCTCAAATGCTTCACTTCCATTTGTAAGTGTTGTACTCATGCTATGAAAATGAAACATACACTCCATTCCATTCTATTTCAATTTTATTCATTCTAATTCGTATTTACTTAGAGAGAATGAGTGAGAGATTCTATTCTAATATCAATAGAGTGTTTTGAAGATGCAAACGAATACATTCCTGCAGTACTCTAATACGAAAATGTTGTTGCTTTTGACATTAGTATGTACAAAAAAGAAATATCATATAAGAAATGCATTGGCTCTACGAGTTAATTCTTCAAATTAAAGAGGATTTGGTTAATTTTCGATGGCAACACTGCTGACACTTAACAGCTGTTTTCTATTGTGAATTTTTTCTCGCCGCAACTTACAAAATAATAGGTGTGTTTGCTAACAAAAAAACTTCCAACAATTGTTATCAATTTTCGATAGGAAAACCGTCAATTGCGTACTCTGAATGTTAATTTACAAGTTTCTGATAGTTTTCAGTTCGCGTACTTCTTGTATATTTTCTCATATCGAGAGTGACAGACGACAGTAATAGTACAGATAGTAGTGTAAGTGAGCAAACCTAATAAAACACTAATCAGCTGTTTATTTAATCCGCAATATTGCCGTCTGTCAGGTTAATATGTTATTCGGA
Source organism: Megamerina dolium (assembly GCA_963854835.1). Classification (NCBI taxonomy): domain Eukaryota; kingdom Metazoa; phylum Arthropoda; class Insecta; order Diptera; family Megamerinidae; genus Megamerina; species Megamerina dolium. Next base: position 110,021,517 of record OY978525.1, read on the forward strand.
TTAAGTGTGCTGTTAATCCGGATTAAGGCTATTAAGTGCAAAGGCGAGGGCATCTAAGATATACAGTCTGTTACGATACATACATCGCTGATTTTGTTTAATTGTTCTGAGGTTTGAGAATTCAATTTTATACAAGTTTTGTAAAAGTATTTAATTATTATAGTTGTTTTTGCAATGAGGGATATATATAGTAAAAGACGGTTTGAAGCATACTTCTTGACGAAGCATCCGCAGAGGCTAAAATGGACCGCAGAGCAGGCCGAAAAGTATATGGTGACGATGCGTACTTTTGTTAACCGCTGCGAGTTGACTGGAAATGTTGATGCCGAGCCAGACAGAGGTCCAAAATGGAAGACTTCACCGCTAGAGGATAGGCAAGTTTCGAATATTTTATACAAATATTTTTCAATTACCTTAAGAGGAGCACAAAAAAAATTACCGATTATAGAATAGATATATCACCAAATACGATACGAAAAAAGACTTGAAGAAAAAAAAACACAGTTTACAATAGTGTACGGAATAAACCTCTATTGTCACAAAAACATATAGAAAAATACTTGCATTGAGCTAAGGAAAATATTAATCGTGACTGGACTAAAACAATTTTCACCGATGAATCTTCTTTTTGGTTAAACAAGGGAATGAAACATGTTTGGTCAGAAAAAGGTGTTAAAATTGTGCAGAGAATGGCTAAGCACCTTGCCAAGGTTCATGGGCTTGCACTGGGCAAAGGAAAATATTAATTATGACTGGACTAAAATAATTTGCACAGATGAATCTTCTTTTTGGTGTTTGGTCAGGTGTTAAAATTGTGCAGAGAACGATTAAGCACCCTGGTCCAAAGGTTCATGTTTATGGTTGTTTTTCTGCAAAGGCTTTTGAAGTTTTGACATGCTTTACCGAAAACTGGAACTCCTTAAAAATGTTGAAACTTTGCCAAAAAGTTGCTTATTACCATCTGCACGGAAGCTGTATGGAAAAAATAGTCGCTTCTTTCTGGGTGCTGCAGGAGGATAACGATCTAAAGCATCGAAGTCCCCTATGTACTGAGGGGAAAGAAAAACTGCACTGAACAAACTGAATTTAGTAGCAAGTTGTGAACGAAGATGTTCGGCTATTTTAAATAGTAATGGTGATTGGACTAGCTATTAATTTATATTCCAAATATACGTTCGATACAATTTTTAGGAAAACAATAAACGTTTTTTTATTTTAAGTTATTTATTTTCTTTTTATGGGTGATCGTTATTTAGTGAACATACTGTCGACTATTCATACATAACGTTGTCATACATAACGTTCATATTTATGATAGGCACCAAATAAACATATTGCTCTCAGATGACAAATTTTGACTTAGAAACTAACTCTTTTTTGTAGCATCATTTCCTATCAATGAGTAAATTATACAAAAATTTACAATAATAATGCTGTGATTCGATCTAAGATTTATCTCAAATGTTCACATCAAATACAATTATATCTGGGACAGAATCGGACAAAGAAGCTTTAAATGTTTACGTGTTTGTATGCATAATGTATGTACAAATAACTATATGTATATATGGAAACATACATATTAGGAATGGTAGACTTAGAATTTATTGTTCGTTTGCCTCAATTCAGTTGTTAATATACTGATACATATTATATATGGTGATAAGGCGTACATAATAGAATGGATATATTGTAGATAATAGGAAAATTGTTAAAAAAAAAATAATAATAATAAAGTGATAGAATATATTTTCACAAATATGTACATCTATATCTATAGCAGTTGACGCTCTTATACGAACATGCCTACGCGTGTAGGTATATGTATTTAATTTCAACACACAAATACAATCATTAAGTGACCAACTTATAATCCATAAAAGAGACAATTTGTCTCCTAACTGACCCGCTTTGTATTTCGTCATACGATAACAGTTGAAGTATTAGAGCTACATACAATACATACATACTATTCGTGCCATTTACCGCAATCAATGAGACTATAAGGTTTCAATGTTATCAGCATCACCATCAGTATCATCATTTGTATCCTTTCGTATAACCTTTTCTATTGTCTATATATACACATACAATGCATGTATGTGTGTATATAACTCTATTCACTATTTGTACGAACGTATAGTATTGTATTGTTAAAAAGCCTTCAATATCATACGATACAAATCAGAGTGAAAAATAAGGATGAATCAATAAGTACCCGTAAAAGAAATGAATATAAAAGTTTTTTCCATAAATTTTTTTTTTGATTACTTATTAACATAACATCATAAATGATACACTTTTGGCAATTATTTGCATTTCAATCATGATCTGCTTTTATTCCGTCTCATATATAAAAATTATGTTGAATAGTGAGTGCAGTGCAGTAGCAATACGTAATGGAAAATATGGAAGCTTCTCCATTGCCGTATTCAAAAGGTCCTGATTTCTCTGATAAGTGAAAACGTTTTTTCGTCAACTTAAAATCAAAATAAAAATAACATTGCCATATTATTATTATTATTAAGGCTATGAAGCACCGCGACCTGAAGATCTCTTGTGTAGCCTTATTTCCTAACTAGCAGATCTCAAGACAATTTATAAATCTTGTCACTGCTGTGGGATTGATTTTAACTATGTCCCTGGGAACTATGAATTCGCTGCGTAGGTAGTTTAGTCTGCGTCTAGCCACAGCTGGCCAACTCCAAAGAACGTGTTCTGCTGTTTCCTGCTCTTCAAGACGGAGTCGACAGAGATCGTTGTTTACCACACCCATTTTCATCATGTGATAATTAAGTTTACAATGACCTGTTAGTAGCTCAGTGTACAGCTTGATGTCTTTTCTGTTGAGGTTCAAGATAGTATCTACCTTAATATGTTGAGGGTCAATGAATCTTTTCGACTGCCGCATGCCTGCTTGGGCTCTCCAGTAATCGGTTAGACGACTTTTTTTCTTTTCACATATTCCGTTATTCATGAAGCTACTGTTTACCCCGCAGTAAGGTTCTGGGTCTATGAAAGGAGTGCCTGCGCCCTTTTTGGCCAGTGAATCTGCCATTTAATTTTCTGCATGCCCCTCGTGTCTCGGTACCTATATTGGAGTCACAGAATTCCTCTTTGCTAACGTATTGAGAAGTTCGAAGCATTCCCAGACCAACTTAGATGGGAACGAGAAATTCATTAGCGATTTTAGAGCTGCCTGACTCTCTGAAAGAATGCATATGTTGGTTTCTCGAGAGCCCCTACGTAGACATTCTCTGACAGATAGCTCTAAGGCGTGGACCTCCGCTTGAAAAATGGAGGCTATTTTTCGCATTGCAATTGCCTTCCGGAAATTTGGCCCAGCAATTCCCGCTCCAGCACTACCATCTTCCATTTTGAACCCATCAGTGTACCAGATTGCCATAAAAAGGCCTTTGAAGGAGATGTGTGACACAGCACAGAGAAGACAATGTCTTTATACTGTCCAACAACACTGGATGAGAGTTCATCCAAAATATATATGTAAATATTCGTTTATATCTAAGCAATCAAAACTGCATATGTACTCGTAATTCAAGAACGGATACTTATTGACGAATTTTCGTGTGTACATATACCAGTATGCAAATAGTGTGACCATATGGTCATTTATACAATAGTAAATGTGCCATTCAAATACTTTGCTAACATGGCAGAGAGCGTAGTAATTCTAGATTTGGCTTTAAATATTAAAAAGGCATTCTAGTTTTTTAGCACTTTATAGATGAAAATAAGTGTCCTATAAGCACAGAAGGCACTTTTAAGATGCATTTGATTGTATATACCGATAAAAAAAAATTGCATTTGCCCATTTCTCTCCTCTTTGTTGAAAATTCTGTTTACAATGCGATCGTTTTAAATTTAATTAGCCTGTAAAAAAAATATTTGGACTTTTCACAAATATCAAAAGTAACAACATCATAATTTATAACTTATATATATTGAGGCTATCGATTAATTTGAAAGGATATTTGGGCAAAAACACCTCTTTATTTCAATAACAAAATGTATGAAGATATTATTCAAAGTATTGCCCAACGTTAGCTATAAGTTTTTCCCATCTTTTTGGTAGCATATGTATTCCGTCCCGAAAGAATTGCTTATTTTTTGAGGCCAAAAACGAATCAAGCTCATTTCGAAATGAAGCGTATTCCAGTAAGGGCATTCTGCATAGTTTGAAAAAAATTTGTAGTCAAACAGGGCAATGTCTGAGCTATAAGACGGGTGAGGTAAAACTTTCCAGTCGCTATTTTTCAAATTATTTTTAATCGGTCTTGCAAACTGGAGGCCGAGCGTTGTCTTGGTCCCCTGTGATCGTCTGATCCGATTTCAATAGCTCATAATACAACACACCTTTCTGATCCCACCAAATGCAGAGCATTACCTTCACGCTATGAATATTCTGTTTTGCCGTTGATTTCGGAGGTTGGCCGTGCTTAGCATACGATCTCTTACGCTTCGGGTTGTCGTAATAAATCCATTTTTCGTCACCAGTAATAATGCGATGCAAAAATGAGTACTTTTTGTATCGTTGGAACAACATTTCTGACATGCACAATCGCATTTCAACGTCTCTTGGATTCAGTTCATGTGGCACGCAATTTCCTTGCTTTTGAATGAATCCGGCTGCTTTTAAACGTTTGAAAATGGTTGATTGAGTCACTTCCAAGGATTCTGCGAGATGGATCTTTTTGCGTTTGATAACAAATCTTGGTCGAGTAATGCTTCCAATTCTTCATTTACAAATTTTCTTGGCTGACCAAGCCTCTCCTTGTCTTCGGTGACGAAATCGTCCGTTCTGAGAATCGTCTGAATCAGTACACGCCTGTTGAAGTCGATGGAGCATGCACATCATAAGCTTTCTGCAGAATATGACAACAGATTTTTAGAAATGAAAGCAAAGAAGTAATTTTTCCCGCAAACTGCGTTTCGTTGGAACAAAACCCGACATATCCGATGCTCGAAAAAACTTTGTTGTTTGTCGGGCCTATTGTCCCCTATGCATGGGTGCCTAAGCGTAATAAAATGATCGTTCAGCAACAGTAGAAACAACCTTTGTATTAGTGAAAGAACAATAAAATGTAACAATGGGCGTGGTTGCTTAGCTGATTGTTAAATGGAAAATTGAAAAAGATACAGTACATGTGTTTTTGTGTGTACCATTTTTGTTGTTGTTGTTGTTGTAGTATTATCTGGGATAGTGTCCGTGGAATAAACTACTATACTAAATGCAATACAAACACATACACACGCATGTCTATAAAGATATATACCCACATTTTATGGTATTCATAGTACATACTGTCGGTACCTAAATTTAGACGTAAATTTAACAACTCCGTGACACACTTGTCATCATTGAGTGCTCAATGAGAACTTATTGTTGTAGTTGTTGTTGTTGTTGCTTCAGAAAAGTAAGTATTATTTTGTAGCAGCATGTCTAGTATAAGTATATATGTATATGTAGTATAGTAGTTATTGCTGTTGGCAATAAGTTTACTTGTTTAACGTCACATTGACATTAAGTGTAAACATGGGATTTTGAAAAAACCGCATCAATTGCGTACAAACGAATTTCATTCTCATTTTTTGTTATTGTTCTTGATGTACATCAATATATTTATGTACGAGTACATATACTCTATGTGTGAATGTATATTATAGAGATACAAAAAAAACGAGCACATAGTACTTACATAAATTCTTGTTTGTTTGTGCACCAAAGGCGTTGATTGTAATCCGGGGATTTAAGTGTTAATGCGCGAGTGACTCGTATATGGATTTATGCAGACAGGAAGGAAAGAAAAACGTTTTGCTTTTTGTTTGTCATATATTGTATCTCTTGCCCGTTTGCTGTTTTTTCTATATTCACCCTCACACCTTCACACCCTTACATGTATATAAATGTGACTTTTGTCGTTGCCATCATTGTGATTGTTTGGAAAAGAAAGTTGCGTTTGCATTCCAAGGAAATAAAGTCCCATTTGCCATAATGGAAATTTGATATGTATGTTACATATGTGACAGGAATCTTACGGAAACTTTGAAATTTATATTAATAGCTGAAGGGTAAATTAATGTATTTCGTATTTACTCGTAAATATACAAGGTGCGTCCGAAAGTAAACAGGACTTAAAAAAAACCGCAAAATGAAAATGTTTTGCTAAGTAATCTCCATCCGCTTCAATACAACGATTTACACGATGAAGAAGCATTTCGAAAGAGAGTCCAGGGATGTTCAGATTGATGTTACAATCCTTTTTGATGGCTTCTAAGATCTTAGAGCGCTTTCTTTTCGTAGGCAAATGTATTTTCCAAGCATACGTAAGTCACATGGTGCAAGATCTGACGAATATGAAGAGTGGTTCATGGTTAAAATGCGATTTTTTGGCAATAAATCAGTCACAATTGTCGATCAATGTTACGGCACATTATTGTGTTACAGACGCCAAGGTCCTTCTTCACGTTATTCTGGCCGAATATGATGAATGTGATGCACCAAATGCTTTAAAGCAGCAATATAAAACACAGCATTAACCGTTTGGTCAGGTGGAACGAATTGTGCCCCTCGAACCATTAAAAAAAATTAACATTGTCTTCACTTTTAACTTTTCCAAACGTCTTTTTTTCAGATTGAGCTCGTTTAGGTGTTTCCACTTGGCACTTTTGCGCTTGGTTTCAGGATCGTATTGAAAACACCACGTTTCGTCGGCAGTTACAACATTGATTAAGAAGTTTAAGACTTTTTTCGCCTCTTTTTTGAGCAATTTTTGGTCGTCAGTCAATTTGTGCCGAACACACAGCATCAACACATGTTACGAAGAATCAATCAATTTTATCGATGATTTTGGGTGATTTTTTATGAATTCACACACTGTCCTTCTTGTATCGGCACTGGGAATAAGTGCATTTTTTGGAGCGAAGCCGACAGGAGCTGATGCGTGTCGAAGGCCGAAGGCCGAAAAACAAATAAAAATATCTGAACTAATAAGAAACCAAAAAAAGTTAAACAGGCGGGGTGGTTTACCCCTCAAAAAACACGAAATGATTCGGTTTTCGACTGCATTTTTTTAGATTTTATTATAATTGTTGCTGATTTTTGTTTGTTTATTAAACATATGATGCATAACAAATTTAATATCGATAAGATTTTTCTTTCGAACGGTACCCACCTGTCGGCAAGCAATTGGCAATTCTTCCGACAGTAACAACTTGCCATGAAAAAGCTTTTTAAAAAACTCTGTGACAAAGCTCAGAAAAAGTGACGTCACAAGTGTTCTGCCGTTCGGAACCGGCTAAAATAAGTAGGTCCCTTCTAATATTGTCCAAAATTTAAGACGCACAACAGTAATAGAAGAGAAGCTCGGCCAATGAGCCCTTTGGGGCTTTAAGTGCCACATATTTATTTATTTTTTAAACATTTTTTTTTTGCTTTTTTAATAATATAAAATTTCTTCCTCTTGCTCGACTTCATTTTCTTCCGTTTCTTCCCTTTCTTCTTCTTCATCATTAAATTCTCAAGTAAGGGGATTATAAAGGGCCCCCACAGCCTTCATAAACTCTGCGACGGGATCTAACTTTCTTAGGCGGCATTGCTTAAAAAACATATATTACGCTAGATACCCTGGGTAAAAGAGCTGCCTTCGACTCAACGACTCATAATGTCGTTTGGCGGCCCTCCACGTCGTCTCAATAGAGTTGGTTCATGCTCTTTTAGGTGGCATAGGGTTTCCAGCAATCAGTCATAACCGTCGTACCTGGCAAGATCCGCTCCTTTATGAGTGGAATCAAAGTTTGGCGAGTTCTGTCCGGAACTGGAACTAAAAAGCAGTTTCCAGAACCCCGCTCAATACCACCAAAAACCCATTGTCCGTCGACATGGTGTCCTCGGTGGTATTTGCGTTTGCCAAACTTTGACTCGTCGATTTCGACGATCTTACCAGGTCCGCCAACGCTCACCTTCTTTCGAATCATCGAGTCGAAAACAACTTTGCGTCAAAGAGATGATCAATCTACCAAAGTGTGGTTTGCGGTAATGCCAGTCATTGTGAGAATGAAGTTTAGCCTTACATTGTAAGCCCAATAAACCACAAATTTGCAGATTTGCACCAGCGACAACTGGCTACGAAAAAAAAAAGGTCTTAAATCGTAAGCGAATGCTGTAGTCGGATCTTTAACCCTTTTTTTTTGGATATATGCGCCGCAACTCCACTTATAATTATCCCCATCCCTTCTCAGAGTTAACGAATTGCCGCGAGGACATTTATAATCCCCTTCCTTGGGAAGTAGCCCCCACTCCATCAATTTGCGAAACTAGCTCCATCCAAAATAAACGTAGAACCTTTCAAGTACTCAGTCTCCTTTTTTGAGACCCACAAATTCCACTAAAATGCATTTTTCAAGCAGCAATGTAATGTAATTCAAATATAATGAATTAAATTTTATTTAGAGTAGTTAAAGCCGAAATATGTACCATCGTTTTAAGAGTGAAATATAAAGTATAAATTACAAATCTTCCAAAAGTTCTTATCGAAACACAAATCATGTAAATTCATTTGGTTTTTATTTTCTTTCTTTCACAGAACTTTTAGAAAAACTTTTGGCACATTATGAAAATCTTATGAAATTGTTTGACACGTTTAATCTATGACGAAATTTGTTTATGTTTTAAAATAAAAATCTTCAGATATTTTTAGGTTTGTCTGTAACAAATTAGAAAAAAGGAAAAAGAAACTTGAAAGGATATTTTTAGAATTGTCCTTTTACAACATTTCGGCTATTTTATATTCTGTTTTATATTATTATTATTTTTTTTTAAGCATTCCTCTTGCTATACTTGAATTCAGTGGTTAAGCGACCGCCATAATAGTGAATTGAACAGAATAAAAATAAAATGAAATTACACACACACACGAAAAAGAATAAAATTAACGTCAATGACATTTGTTTATTTGCATAAAGTGGCTGTAATTTAAATATAATCAGATCACAACTAAGCCATAAGCTTAAAAATGCTATTTTAAGAAAAAGGATGCTTTTACAAAATAACTACATATTGTTGGAATTTCAACAGCCTGTTATACAAACATGGAAATCAATGTAGTGTAATACAATATTTTCTAATACATTTGTATACAAGCAATTTGTACAGATATACCTAACTAAATATGTAGTTAATCTGCTTGCGCTATACGCGTGGCTGTTCCAAAACTACCCGACCTTACATATAGACGGCGGCAGTAGTTTGAAAAAAAAAATTACTTTGGGGAAAAGTGGCAGCCATCGAAAGTTAACGACATCAGTGAATTTGTAAACATAACAAAAATTGGTCACCGTTATGTAATTAAATACTTTCATTTGAAAGGTATCAGTCCAACGAATATTAAAGCCTCACTAAATTCTACTCTGGGGGAGTCTGCTCCTTCGTTTATGACCATAAAATATTGGGTGGCAGAGTTTAAACGAGGTCGTACGAGCTGCCAAGCCGTACACCGTAGTGGTCGACCAATTGAGGTGGCCACGCCAGAATCGGTTAAATCCACAAAATGATATTGGATGATCGCCGGATGAAGATGCGTGAGCTAGGTGAAATTACAGGCATTTCAAAAAGTGCTACACATCGTATATTGACCGAAAATTTGGAGATGAAAAAGCTGTATGAAAGATGTGTGCCGCGTTTGTTGCACAGTAACAAAGCCGAGTTTTTGCGTCGGTTCGTAACCATGTATGAGACATGGACCCACCACTTCACACCTGAGATAAAGGAGTTGTCAAAATAGTGGACTGAAAGGGGAGAAGGCGAAGATAGTTCCATCTGCAGGCAAGGTTATGATGTCTGCTTTTTGGGATGCACGTGGGATAATTTTTATTGATTATCTTCAAAAAGGAAAAGCACTCAACGGGGCGAGTATTATGCTAATTTGTTGCAGCATTTAAGTGATGAAATTAAAGAAAAAAGGCCGCATTTGGCGAAAAAGAATGTGTTGTTTCATGAAGACAATGCACCAATTCACACATCCGCTATTGCGATGGCTCAATTGAATGAGTTAAAGCTCGAATTGCTTCAGCACGTACCTTATTCGCCAGATTTAGCTCCTTCGGATTATTTTCTATTTCCATATTAAAAAAAAAATAGCTTGGTGGTACAAGATTTGCAAACAATGAAAAGATGGAGTCTACGGTAGATGACTATTTTAATGAGCACGACAGTTCATACTATAAACAGGGTATCGAAGCTATAGAATATCGCTTGGTAAAGTGTATAGAGCTAAAAAGAGATTATTTTGAGAAATAAAGAAAGAAAATTTCCCAAATTTGTTGTGTTTTCTTTGTTAGGTCGGGTATTTCTGGGACCCGACCTCGTATATATGTACATATGGAAAATATTATCAAGTAGGCATATCAAAAAAACAAAACAAAATTTTATATATTCCAAAGGTCTGAAATATTCATTTCAAACTGATAGCTTTGAGTTTGAGTTTTGTTTAAAATTATTAGACGATTTTTTAATGTTGTATCATTTGCCAAAATTGATCCACCTTAATGTAATACATAAGTACATACGTAGATGTGTATAAGTATACGTTTATAAAGCAGTTTTAATTTCATAGGCATCATAGCACAATCTTTGATTGCACCATTATTAAGGGTTACGACACAATAACAACACCAGCACAATAAAGATAAACTCAGGTGACATGAATATTAAGAGTGTTTAAATTTCTATAATAGAAGATTCGTAGTATCACACTCCTCAAATACAATTGATAAATATCCCTACAGCAGGAACATAATAATAATAATTTTATGTTTTTTTTGGTTTTGGTTTTAGGACTACATCGAAAAGAATCTGTTACATTTTCACAATTCATGGGTATGATTTATATGAGAATTGAGTCGATTATGTCACATACATTTTTGTGATTCATAACTTAATATTGCCTAAAGAAGAGTTTAGTTGAGTTTTTCTGTTAGCATATGGTCTTCATTATCTTGTCTCGGATCTCATGTGATTGATCAGCGTCATTTGTGTGCTACATAAGGAAATTGTATGAAATGAAGATGATTGAAAAAAAAACCTTAAAGCTTTTAAAATAAAATAATTCTGCACAACGGTGATGATTATTATTTTAATTTCCATCAATTGATTCAAAGAATTTTGAAATTTTTGTGTAAAAGATTATCTTTTTCTATGCAGTCCTTAATATGAGAATATTTCTAAATAAATGCATTATCGCAACATCAGTAAACTTAAGAACAAAAATAGTAATAATAATAATAATAATAATAATAATTGTAATTATAAAAGAAAAACGAAAAGCATAAGAATGAAATAATACAAATCAAAACGCGAATAAACTTTTTGCTATTTGGAGTGTAAACATTTTCAAACTTTTTCATTTGATACTGTAGTTTATATATTATAGTATGTAAGTTGACAGTTGAAAGTTGGCATCAGTTACACAAAATTTTATTCGTACAACTAAAGCAGCATTAAAAAAAAGAGTAGTAAAGTAGAATTAAGATAAAGAATGGTACATAAAATTTATGTAATGGGTGTAGGTATGCTTTCATTGGATTCATACCAGGAATTTATATAATAAACAAAGATCGACTTTGGAATAACCCATATAATATTATTTTTAGTCGAAGTTCGAGACTGAACTTACGAAAGCGTAAAAATGATATTAGTAGTTTTTCAGCTTTCAATAAAATATGTCAAGCGTTATAGGACTATGTCTGCACATGGACAATTGCGTTTTTTTTTTTCAAATATTTATAAAATCAAAATATAAAAATATTCGTTTGTACCAAGTTTCACGGTTATAACTCTATATTTTGTACGCAAATACTGTAAATATACAAATTATTCTTCCAATAGATGGCTTAAGTAATCTGTATCTCGCGTTGCATAAGTACGATCGGATTATGCTAGATGGCATTAGAAAGATAGAATTTCGTACGAAATAAACTTTTCAGGCAGTTTTGTGATTGCTGGACTCAGTATTGTTGTTGCACGCGACAAAGATGGACACCAGTAAAGAGAAAATACGCCACATTTTACAGTTTTTCTTCGATAAAGGTTATGGTCCTGATACAGCCAATCATGTGCAATTTTGGTTTCGTCGACTCCGTTCCGGTAATTTTGATGTCAAAGATGCACCACGCTTTTTAAGGTCAATTGTCGAAAATGTCGATAAAATAATGGAAATCGTAGAGACTGGCCGTCATGTAAGCACAGTTTCTATTGCCCAGGAGCTAAACATTGTACAAAAAACCGTTTGGAACCATTTAAATAAGGCTGGATACAAAAAGAAGCTTGATGTATGGGTGCCACATGAGTTAACGCAAAAAAAAAACGTCATGGACCAAATTTCCATTTGCGAATCGCTGCTAAATCGCAACAAAATCAAAGCGGATGGTTACTGGTGATGAAAAGTGGGTCACTTGCGACAACGTCAAGTGAAAACGGTCGTTGTCGAATCGCGGTGAGCCGGTGTAAATGGTAGTCAAGCCAGGATTGACGGTCAGGAAGGTTTTGTTATGAGTTTGGTGGGATTGACAGGGAATCATCTACCATGAGCTACTCTCCTAAGGCCAAACTCTTAATTCGGACCTGTACTGTCAACAATTGGATCGTCTGAAGGAATCAATCGCCCAGAAGCGGCCAGCTTTGGCCAATAGGAGAGGAATTGTGTTCCAACAGGACAACGCCAGGCTGTGACTCGCCAGAAGCTCTAGGAGCTTAGTTGTCAAGTTCTTATGCATCCACCTTATAGTCCGGACCTGGCACCAAGTGATTACTATCTGTTCCTGTCTATGGCGAATAATTTTGCTGGTGAAAAATGCCTTTTCACAAGCTTCTCTTGCCTCAAGAGAAGCTTGTGAAAATCGACTGTCCCAGTTTTTTGCCAATAGGGACGAGGGTTTCTAATAGAGAGTGGCACTATAAAATTACCTTCAAAATGGCAACAAGTTATCGAACAAAACGATGCATATTTGACCTAAATCGGATCATTCTAACTATGCTAAAGAAAACCTTTAATTTAATACAAAAAGAATGGATTACTTTTTACTACAGTTTATATAATACCTTTAACTCCTTAAGTGGACGATATAAAAAATGTATATGAAGTAATTGTTAGTTAAGTATATATAATAGTTTGAACTTGTAAAGCAAGTTGAAAAGATGCTTCTTTGATGACAGTCAGACCATACATTACGAAAAATCAGCTGGAACACGTGTTCGAATCACTATTAAATCGATGTAACAAGTGTATTCAGTCAGGAGGAGAATATTTCGAATCAATATATCGAAAAATTAGCAGATATCGTGTTTTAATTGTGTTTTCTAGAGGCAGTCTTAATACATATTTGTCGCACCGTGTATGTACATACACATATAAATGCATTATATAAATGAACATTTTTTTTCAAGTATTTTACATAGTAATGTTCATAGAATTGCAGAAGCTATATTATATACATACATACTTTCATATGTAAAGGGTTTTCCATTAGAGACATAACAATTTCGTATCTTTATATGAACGCACCCTTAAACTTTTTTAATCAACTATCAATGTCAGAACGTTAATTAAAGTCAACATTTTCATCATGGTAAAGTTCACGAACCAGCAACGTTTGGAAATTATTAAAAATTACTACCGAAATTCTGAGTCGGTGGTCGTAACTTTAGGACCGAAAAATCATCTTCAGCGATGAAGCTCATTTCTGGCTCAATGGCTTTATCAATAAGCAAATTATGCGTTATTGGTCAGCAACAAACCCACAAGTGCTTCTTGAAACACCGTTGCACCCGCAAAAAGTTACTGTTTGGTGCGGTTTTCATGCAGGAGGTGTGATTGCGCCGTATTTTTTCGTCACGAAAAAAAACGACCGTCATGTTACCGTCAATGCAGAGCGCTATCGTGCTATGTTGGAAGATTATTTGTGGCCAGAATTGGATGAACTTGTCATCAGCGATATGTAGTTTCAACAAGACGGTGCCACTAACCACACAGCACACGTCATAATCGATTTATTGCAAGGCAAATTCGGTGATCGTGTTATCTCGAGAAATGGTCCGGTCGAATGGCCGCCTCGTTCATTAGATCTAACACCAATGGATTTCTTTTTATGGGCCTTTATCAAGTCACTGGTCTATGCCAACAAGCCAGCAACTTTAGACGAACTCAAAGAAAATATCCAACGCGAAATTGCCAATAGAGTGGTGGAAAATTGGGTCCAAAGAATCGACCGCTGTAAACGGGCTCGTGGTGGTCATATGACCAAAATCGAATTTCATTCATAAAATGTAATGCTTGTAATATATTCACAATAAATTTGAACTCAATATCTCAAATATTTCTGTGTTTTATTAGAAGATAAAATAGTTATGTCCTTATGGAAAACCCTTTATGTAAATCAAATCATGCTCGCAAACATATAGTATTTTAAGTGAACCAAAGGTACGTTTGTATAAGCTCATATACCCTATGTGGTCTAGGGGTCTACACACAAATAAAATACAGACGTAAACATATAAATACATATGTGTGTGTACCTTTCTAACAATTAACTTGTGCAAGCACGTGCTTTATATACTATATATGTACTATATGCACAAGTTTATATGTACATATATTTCAATATGAATCTATTACATCATTCTTATTGTGCTTGCTGCTCTTTTGTATTTTGCAGCAAATAACCTTTTAGGCATTTATAATTCTGTATGAATATGTGTGTATGTACGAGTATGAATGAATGAATGAATGAATGAATAATTGAATGCGTTGTAAAGTAATTATGCATTTGTTTGTTTGTTGAATACACAAGTGTACTCTTGTGATGATTATTTTATTAGAAATGTTTTTTGTAATCATCATAATAATAATAATAATGAAGGTAATGAAGGTAATACGTACATATTCTTACTGTAGTATAAACGCGATTTAATGAAATTGAGTGTTGTAGTGAACATAATACAATAATATGCTGGATTATAAATTGAATATGAATGAATTCAAAAGAAATATATTAGTAATGCATTTCAAAAATATAGTATAGCTTGATCGTAGACTACACAATGAAATTATTAACTACATATTGTGAAGTTTTGAGATTTTTATTTGCGAAAAAAAAAAAAAAATAAAAACTCCGTTTTATGTCTGCTTTATATATCAATGTAGCCATCCATAGTGACGATAGAAATTAATTACTTAGTAAATACTTAAATTCATGCCGTTTGTAGACTAATAAATGTATGTGATTCATATTAAATTTCATATAAATATTTCAACTACAAAGTAGACGAATATATTTAAATAGAATGTAAGTTGCATATATTTATTTTTATATTTAATACAACAGTCTAAGGAATCCAGTATACAAATGAACTTATGTACATATAATCGTATTATCTTAGATTGTGAAACCTTCAAAGTCTTGCAATTGGATAACTATTGATATATATATGTTATATATACAATATATATTATTTATTTTCGCAAAAGTATCTGTAAAACTTCTTAATTGGACTATTCGAGTGTAAAACATATACAAGTAGAATAAAGTTTTACTTAGAAAATAAAATTTCGCCTTCTTCTTAAATGATTAGCGGCGGTAAGTTCTTTTAAAAATCAAATGTACAAGCATACATATAATAGATATAAGACACACAAATAGAATGATATAAAAAACTATATTTGAGTTCAAAGTTGAAGGTTAGATAATCTGCTTTGAGTTATATACTATCGCATATTTCAATCTTAGCGTATTAAAGATGCCATGCACTGCCAAGGTTATTGTCTGAATTCTCGCATATTTTTTTTTTTTCTGTATTTAATATAAAATTTACAAATTAAAAAACAAATTCCACTTCAAAATGTTATTAATTACAAATAATTTTCAAATATTATTCGCTTGGGGTTAACTCTAATGTATTACACGATATTTCATAATATTTCGAATGATGTGAATTTCTTCAGCTTCTCAACTGTTATAAGTATTTTAAGAAAATATGTAATTGCAATTTAACTGTTACATTGCAATATACATTTTTTTTTGGTTGCTTATAATTATTATATGTAACAATGAATTTTTACGTTGCATAATAACTGTTATGAGTAAGAAATATTTTTTTTAGGATTTTTTTTTGGACGCTGTTCCATAACTTTTATAAATGGAAACATTTTTTTAAGTTGCCTTACTATAAAATTAATGATATCATTGACTTAACTGTAATCTGCACTTTTTTAAATAAAATGTAGACCATTTCTGAATTTTTCTTTCGTTGGTTTTTTTTTCTTATTCACATTATTAGTAATTTAATTTCACGAACATAATGCGCAAAGTTAAAAAGTAATTCCTGTTAGGAATTTCCTATTCAAAATGTAGTAAGGCAACGTAAAAAAAACTGTTTTTCATTTAGAAAAGTTATGGAACAACGTAAAAAAAAATCCTCAAATAATAGTTATTGGCGACGAAAAAATGTTTAGTTTATAAAATATTTATTACATAATAATAATTATCGGCAACGAAAAAAATATTTCTTACCCATAACAGTTATTATAGAACATCAAAATATTAAACACATTACATAATAAAAATTATCGACAACAACGAAAATGTCTTATTGCTGATAATTATTATAAAGCAGTGTTTATGGAAATTTTTCAATTTCCAAAAATATGGATAATAATTATTTTAGGTCTCTGGAAATGATGTCATTCGATGCCAACACCTTAAAAAATAAAAAAAACCTAAAAAAATTCCTAAAATAATAGTTTTTGGCAACAAATGCTCATAACAGTTATAATGTAACATCAAAATATTTATTACATGAAATAATTATCGACAATGAAAAAAATATTTTTTACTCATAACTGTTATTGTGGAACATCAAAATATTTATTACATAATAAAAATTATCGGCAACGATGAAAATGTCTTATTGCTGATAATTAAAGCATTATCCATTTTGCGGTTTCAAAAGTAAATGTAAATAAAACACATATAAAATATTTTTGATCATGATATTTCTTTTTTATTATAAAGTTTGAACGTTGACATTATGTGTGAAATACTACATCATTTAAATGACCATCACGCGAATTGTTGCAAGCATCGATTCTTTTGAGATAATTTTCGACCACTTTTTGACACATATTGGGCGGTATCTCAGCCATAACGTGACGAATGTTGGTTTTTAGGTGCTCAAGAGTTAACACCGGTCTTTCGCGTAGCCCCACAAAAAAAAGTCAAGCGGTGTCAAATCGCATGATCTTGGTGGCCACTTGATATCACCACGACGAGAAATTACGCGGCCAGAAAATTTCTCTTGCAATAAAGCCATATTCGCTCGAGTTGTGTGGCATGTGGCACCGTCTTGTAAAACCACATATTCTCTAAGTCGTATTCTTCAATAGCAGGCAAAAAAAAGTCGGTTATCATATGACCATAACGCTCCGAATTGACGGTGACAGTCGTTCCATCGTCGTTTTCGAAGAAGTAAGGTCCAATCACACCTCCGGACCAAATAGCGCACCAAGCAGTGACTTTTTGTGGATGTAGTGGCCTCTCTTCAATTACTTGAGGATTCTCAGAACCCCAAATACGACAATTTTGTTTGTTAACATACCCACCGAGTGAGAAATGTGCTTCGTCGCTGAAGAAAATTTTGTTCGAAAAATCACCGTCCACCGCCTGTTGTTCAAGCATCCATTCGACGTATCTACGACGTTGTGAATGGTCAGCTGGCTTCAGTTGTTGTGTGAGCTGGATTTTATATGGATGTAGGTGTAGATCCAAATGCAAAATACGCCATAATGTGCCGTAAGACAGACCTAATTCCTGAGAACGACGAGGAATCGACACATTTGGGTCTTCGGCAACACTTTCACTTACAGCAGCGATATTTTCGGTGGTACGAGCGAAACGATGATGCACAGGCCTTACAATATCTGTAACCGATCCAGTCTCTTCATATTTCTTCACAATTTTGCCAATTGCTTGCGTAGTTGGACGATTATGTAAACCATAATCTCCTCTTAAAGCACGATATGTGGCTGTGGCAGAATCACAATTTTTGTAGTAGGTTTTTACAATTTTAATGCATTGTGCGATAGTTAAGCGATCCATTTTCGCAAATGTCAGACTTTGAACTGAAAAAGAAAGAAATTATTTTAACAACTTAGTTTGACAGATGTTGAATTCTAGCCCTATACTTTTGAAACCGCGAAATGGATAACCCTTTATTATAAAGCAACGTTTACGGAAATTTTTTAATTTCCAAAAATATAGATAATCATTTTTTTAGGTCTCTGGAATTTCTGTCGCTCGATGTGAACGCCTTAAAAGATGAAAATGGTGAAAGATACTACAATATATGCCGAACATGGATATGTGTCTGTGTAAAATGTGTACCCTGCTAGTTCATGATCAAATGAAAATGTTATATATATAAAATTAAAATACAAATTACTACAATAAAGTTGTGCAGCAATTAAGAGCTCATTCATTTCTTTGTAATTTGTGCCATATTTACCAATACATAACTCTAAAGTTTCCATTTTGATTAATTTCATATTCGATTTGAACTTCAGTACAACTTTGTGATAACTTTCTTAATTGGAGTACGAGAATACATTTTATTGTTGTTATTCTAATTATAAGTTTTCATTTCAACTTCAGCATTGAAAAAAAAAATATGTATTTATTTGTTTACGTACGTATGTATGTTCCTATAGAACATGGTTAAAAAATCATTGCATTTATTGTTGCCTTGACCTAAATAATATATAATGATATAGCTGCACATATTATTTATATGTTAGAAGGAGTGATTTTCTTCTTCTTCTTCACATTTTTTTCTCCACTCTCAATTTATAGATGGCAAAGCATTTAGTTTTTTAAGTGTAGTTTAAAATGAGCTCAAGCGAAGATTTTCCAACTAAATATGTTTTACTTAGGATAGAAACGACAAATATGGTATACGATTATATATATGCAATTATATGAAAATAAGTGAATATATATGTATATGAAAAAAATATTAAAATACTCGTATTTGCGTATTTTTCGCTTCAGCATACACTACATATCTTACGAGCGCATTGGGATTTGAAATAATTGCTCATCCACCGTATACTCTAAATTTGGCCTCTTGCGATTATCATCATTTTCTAAATCAAAGAAGATGGCTGTGCGGACTCAGATCGAAAAATAAAGTAATGTGTGAAACCTTCACTTAATTTGTAGCATTTGAGAAACTGCACTGCTTGGGAGGCATAAAAGAGTCAGAAAATCACTGGTAGTTGCTTATGTAACACATCGGCTAAAAAGATCACAGGATAAGCAATAAGACAATAAGTTCTTTTTAGCAAAAATTGAATTTATTCATCAACATGATCTCCTTCAAGAGCGATGGTAGTTAAGTACGGTGGCTATCGTATGACGCACTTAGGTCAATTATAGCTCAATGTGATATTAGATATTTAAGAGCGATACAATAATTTCAAAACTTTTCTAATATTTCGATACCTTCGTGTAGAACGTTTCATTTTTGGCCTCAAACTAGGCTTCTGTTTCGGCGATCACTTCTTTATTCGAACCAAATCTGTTTCCAGCAACCATCTTGTTGAGGTTTAGGCACAGGTAAAGGGCGCTGAAAGCTGAATCTGGTGAACTCGATGGGTGCGGAAGCAATTCTATGTGTAATTCTTGCAATTTTGCCATGATAGCCAACGAGTTATGACACAATATGGTCTAATTTTGGTGGAAGGGTACTTTTTCACCTTTGACCAGGTGACCAGAGCGTTCGGCATCATCGGTCTTTGTACGGCCGCGTTTAAAGTAAGGATATCACTTGTCTACTATTGGTCTCAATGGAGCAGAGTCCGAATAATACATATTAAGTCAAGCTTTGGCTTGTTGATGTTTTCAAAAAATCAATACACGAAATTGCTTTGAATCTATTGTTTTCAAAATCACAAAAGTAGCATTACTGAAACCGTTGTAACTTGTGAACTACTAATCGGATGGTTATGAAAATTTGAATGCTATCATTTGAAGGTTGGTATTTTTTCATTAGTGGGCGCACATCTACTCTCTCGAAGAACGAAAACTACACTCTACAAGTCTCTCATCATGCCTGTCCTAACATATGGCGCTGAAGCCTGTACAATTTCCACCTCGGATGAGCTAATGCTTGGATTTTTCGAGAGAAAAGTCTTACGCAAGATCTTTGGACCTATTTGCGTTGGTGGCGAGTACCGAATAAGGTATAACCATGAGATGTACGAGCTGTATGCTCAGCGGCTGCGCTGGCTAGGTCATGTCGAGCGAATGGAAGAACACGCTCCAGCTAAGAAGGTGTTATATTCGGAACCCGCTGGAGGACGACGCAGAAAAGGAAGACCTAACCTCCGGTGGATAGACCAAGTACTGGAGAACCTGACGGCGCTTGGAATTTCTAACTGGCGCCAGCTAGCGAAGAACAGAGATGGCTGGCGAAGCCTATTATTTTCGGTCTAAATCGATATTCGGTTGTTATGGCCACATAAGTTTAGTTAAGGGCGCCATCCATATGAAATTGTTTTCAAATACTAAATTATGTAAAATTACCATCAATAGAGTAAAACAAAAAATAAATGTAAAATTTCGGAGCTCTTTCAAAAAAAGGGAACACACACATTTATAGACAGTACGCTTTAAAAATTAATCTATCGATAGGTTTCAATATTGCCTGTAGCAACAAATTGCCAAACTTTATATTTACTTTTAAACTTGCTGAAGCACAATTATGAGATGTTCTTACATGGCCAATGTGTGTACATAGTTTTGCAGGAGTATTGAATGCGCTAACGTCATGACTAAATAAGTATACTTTATTCCAAAATCAATTAACGTTAGTAAAATGCAAATTACAAAATGCAACAACACCCACATAAAACGAAAAATATCATATTTTATATACATACGTAGTATATGCAACGTTGCAGATCAAACCAGAGCTCACAAAAATACGAGGCTAAACTATAGCATACTTATGTAGATACTAAAATTGCAATATGTATGCAAGAACTAACAAACAAATGTAACACTAAACGATAATACCGCAAGGAATTCTAATTGATAATGTGAGCATGTGTGCTTTCGCGGTTATGTTCGTATGAGGTGAATGAGTTTAAGGTTTCCCAATAGGCAAATGCATTAAATTGAAGGTTTTATTTAGCATAGTTAGAATGATCCGTTTTAGGTCAAATATGTACCATTTTGTTCGATAACTTGTTGCCATTTTGAAGGTAATTTCAGAATGCCACTATCATAGAAACCCTCGTTCCTATTGACAAAAAAATGGGACAGTTCATTTTCACAAGCTTCTCTTGAGGTGAATTTTTCACCAACAAGAACATTCGCCATAGACAGGAACAGGTAGTAATCACTTGGTGCCAGGTCCGAACTATAAGGTGAATGCATAAGAACCTCCCAACCAAGCTCCCGGAGCTTCTGGTGAGTCACAATCGATGTGTGTGGCCTGGCGTTGTCCTGATGGAACACAATTTCTCTCCTATTGGCCAAAGCTGGCCGCTTCTGGGCGATTGCTTCCTTCAGACGGTCCAATTGTTGACAGTACAGGTCCGAATTAAGAGTTTGGACGTAGGGAAGCAGCTCGTAGTAGATGATTCCCTGCCAATCCCACCAAATACACAGCAAAACCTTCCTGACCGTCAATCATGGCTTGGCCACCGTTTGCGCTGGCTCACCGCAATTCGATAACGACCGTTTTCGGTTGACGTTGTCATAAGTGACCCATTTTTCATCACCAGTAACCATCCGCTTCAGAAACGGATCGATTTTGTTGCGATTCAGCAGCGATTCGCAAATGGAAATTCGGCCCATGCGGTTTCTTTGCATTAACTCGTGTGGCACCCATACATCGAGCTTCTTTTTGTATCCAGCCTCATTTAAATGGTTCCAAATGGTTTTTTGTGTAATGTTTAGCTCCTGGAAAATAGAAACAGTGCTTATATGATGGTCAGACTCGACGATTTCCATTATTTTATCAATATTTTCGACAATTGGCCTTCTAGAGCGTGGTGCATCTTTGTTATCAAAATTACCGGAACGGAATCGACGAAACCAAAATTGCACATGATTGGCTGTTACAGTATCAGGACCATAAACACTAATCACATTTTCAGCCGTCTAGCTTGCGTTTTTGCTTTTATCAAAGAAAAACTGTAAAATATGGCGTATTTTCTCTTTACTGGTGTCCATCTTTGACGCGTGCTCAAGCAATACTGAGTCAAGCAATCACAAAACTACCTGAAAAGTTTATTTAGTATGAAATCCTATCTTTCTAACGCCATTTAGCGTAACCCGATCGCTCTTATACAACGCAAGATACAGATTGCTAAAGCCATCTATTGGAAAAATTGGTATAATATTTATATACGCAAGTTTTTTCCTTGAGAAGGTAAACATTTGAAAGAGAGCATATATTCAAGTTGCGGATAACTGGTTTCATTTTAGCACAGGTCGCACTGAATTAGAAATGGAATATAGATTTGATAGATTCACCTTCTACATTGCCTTCCTTAGAAAACTCATTGGGAAATTTGAGAGCCAAAGTCATCATTTAGTTTTGGGCTATTAGTTCTTCTCAAACCTATTTTTTTCTACTAGGCTATACCATAAGTATATTATAAGTATAGGTGTTACACGTGTGGGTATGTATTTAGAAGTTTGTAAGAACACATATACATATACTTTCTAATGATGCACCACCATCATCACCGTAAGGAATACGGCGTTGGCAACAGCTTAGTGTTTAGATTGTGCATACGTTAAGGATACGTTATAATCTTATATACTTATGCAAGTACCTACCTACATATATATTTTTATATATATGCACATATAAGAACTTATTAAAATGTGTGTGTGTGTGTGTGCTTATTAAAATTCATTACTTAATTACGTACCTGGCATAAGCCACTTTAGGGAGTTGTAGCATAAGAAGCAAAGCAAGAATATATTTTATAGGGAAATTTCTTATATTTCTCATTACGAAAAGTTTCTAATCAAATTAAATTCTTTAACTTGTCAGTTGTGGTTTTGAGATTAATATCACAAATATACACAAAGATTTATGAAAAATACCACTGTGATAAAGATCTTAAAAAAAAAATAATGAAATAAAATCTTCAAATGAAAGCATCTTGAATAGCATTTATCAAATAATTTCAACATTTCTACGATTGAAATATATTGATAACTTTATATTTAGTCACCAAAGAAAAATCCAGTTAAATTTATGGCCAATTTGAAGGCTAATGTAACACTTTAAATTATGATTAATATATTTTTTTGCAATTATTTGGTTAACATTGAAAATCAATGTGTATTCATATTTGTATTTTGCAAAATAGTGGCAGCAAAAATGTAATAATAATAATAATAATAATAATGAAGTCGGAAATTATTGCCTTCGGTTGGTTGTGAAGGATAATAAATCATTTTTTGTGTTTTACGTACATTATTCTGTTGTATGCAAAGCATAAGAACAAGTAAATTTTATGCGTTGAATAAATAGGTTGTTGCTTTGAAGTTTTTTTGGAAATACTCATACTCACTCATGAGTACTATGTAACACAAAATTACCAAAACGGCAGATGTTTAACCAATTTCAAACTTTAATACTCAACGAATGTACATGTATTACATTAAGTAAGACTAAAAGAATGAATTTTCATGAATATAAATAATAAGCAAAAAATATTTAAAATTATTAATATTATTATTTTTGTTGACAAGGACCCATCATCATTTAATGAGCCCACACAAAAATAGTAAAAAAAATCTCCTTACAGTCGGCTGGGGCCGACCAAACTATACCCTGCATATGTAGATTTATATATAAAAAGTTTACTCGAATATCCAACTTTTCTTTTATTTCCACTTTTCGAGAAACAATTTTTGCATATACTACTAATTTACACCCGAAATATGGTTGACTCTGACGAAGTAAAAGGATTTTAAGATAATTCCGAGGCTTAGTATGGGAGCTATATAAAAAGTGGGCGTGGCTTACCACTTTCTAGTAAATCCAATTAATTTTTCAATGTTAATCCACACCTTAAATTTGGTGTCCTAAGTTGAATAGTTTCTAAGTTATGGTGGTTAACATTTTTGTTTAATTTCCTCAACTTTGTATGGGAGCCCCAATAAGAAGTGGGCGTGGTACGCTGATTTTTCGCCAGATTATTTCCGACTACGATATTAATTTAAGTGTGAATTATGGTTATTGTAGACATAAGATTGCCTAAGTTACAGCTGTTTCAATTTAAAATTTGTATGGGGGCTACGATAAACACTGGGCGTGGTGCGCCCATTTTCTGTGAGCCTAGTTGCTCGTACAATACTAATCCATACCCTAAGTCTTGTTGTCCTAGGCTAAATGGTTTGTAAGCTATGGAGCTTAAAATTTTAGTTTAATTCACTCGACTTTGTATGGTAGACCCATGAAGGAATGGGCGTGGCACACTTATTTTCTGCCAGATTATTTCCGACTACGATATTAATTTAAGTGTCAATTATGGTTATTCTAGACAGAAGATTGCCGAAGTTACAGCTGTTTCAATTTAAAATTTGTATGGGGGCTACGATAAACACTGGGCGTGGTGCGCCCATTTTCTGTGAGCCTAGTTGCTCGTACAATACTAATCCACACCTTAAATCTCGTTATTCTACGCTGAATAGTTTGCAAGTTATAACCGGTAACATTTTTTTTAATTTCCGCAACTTTGTATGGGAGACCCAAAAAGGAGTGGGCATGGCACATTGATTTTCTGCCATATTATTTCCGACTACCGTGTTAATCTAAGTGTCAATTATGGTTATTCTAGACAGAAGATTGTAGAAGTTACAGCAGTTTCAATTTAAAAGAAGTACAGACACTTTGTATGGGAGCTACGCTAGAAAGTAGGCGTGGCTTATCCACTTTTGGTGAGGTTATATAGTAGTATAATATAACTCTATGTGCAAAATATTGTTGTCCCAGGTGGTATATTGTGTTAGTTATAGCAAGTTAAAGATTTTGAAAATTTCGAGGTTAGTCGCTTTGAATGCTTGGTGTGGGCGTGGTTATTGACCGATCATGCCCAATATCAATCCCCTCCGTACTCTTGGATCATAGATTACTTATGCCAAATTTCATCGAAATAGCTCAATATTTACTCAAGTTATCGTGCGAACCAGCAAGGTGACAGACAGACGGACGGACGGACGGACGGACGGACGGACGGACGGACATCGTTAAATCGAAAATTTAATCGACGCTGATCACGAATATATATCCATGTCTATATCTCCGGAGATTCCTTCAAGTGGACACAAACATCTGACCGAAATGAATATACCATGCATATTGCATTATGCAGGGTATAAAAAGGCAACTAGATATTAAAATAAATTAAATTATCTTATTTGTTGATTATATTGAAGGTGTTTCTTTAGAAAAAAATATGAATAAAAAATAATAAAAAAAAAAAACATGAAGGTACAAATTCTAAATTGCTCACGTACTGGTCAATCAATTCCCATGTACATATGTACTAAATGTACATTCACATATAGAGTACATCAAATTGCCTGTGCAAATATATACATTTTACTAGTTCTCCATCATTATGGAATATTATTAAATAATGTCACATGCAAATATAATATTATATAATATTGAATGTCCTAATACGATAAAGGTTGAAATACCCTTTTATTATAATGGTTACGGTGGTAAAGGTTACGCTGTCAACATCAACATACGCACGATTATTTATTTTACTCTTCATTGTATTTTTGTATTTTATTTTTTGTATTAATAGCTTTTAAGCTGTTTGAAGTGTATGTATTTTTAGTATTTTGCAACCCTATAAAAAAGGGATAAACAGATAAATAAATTATTAAATATGTTTGACCACAATTTTTGGTTGATCCCTTTTTTTTGGGGGGGAGTTTTTCCGTTTACATACAATTTCTCTTCACTTTCATATTTTAATTTTTTAAATGTACTATTTTAACTTGATTATTTAATATAGTGCTTTAAATATAAACATGTAATATTTAATATATTGAGGTTGTATCTATGAGTATATAAGTGAAACATTTTGTAATATGTGTTTATAATTTTATATTATATTATTTTGGCTCTAAATTGTGTGTTGTATCGAAGGTTCTCAGTGTAAAAGTAATAAGATGCGTAAATTTCAGTACCTGGGAAATAACGTGTTTGCCACATTTACATATATTAAGATTGAATGGATATTTATTTTAAACGAAGAGCTTAGAAGAATTTGTGCAAATTCTATCTTTCCATCTAACAGCTAAGAAGAGTTTTTCAGTAGAATTTTAATGTCATTTAAATTAAGTTTAAACTACTAATGTGTCAGGATTAAAGTAAGTTTTGAACTAGCAACAGTTTTGTTGTTCGAAAATAAAAAACTTGCGTGTTCGGCAACAAATTGTCGATAGGTGGCTCTAAAATGTAAATTCTCTGGTAATATTAATTGCATATTGTTACACTATAGTTTCAATGGTGACATTTTACTCTTCATTTTGCTAGAAGACATTAAAAATGAGTGAAAATTCGGAACATTATCGTCATATTTTGCTTTTCTACGTATTATAGAAAAGATAATAATACGTCACAGGCTGCTGAAAAATGTTGTGAAGTTTACGGAGGCGATACTCTAAATAGAAAAAAAACAACAAAGTGATTTGCTAGTTTTAGATGTGATAATTTTGATGTTAAAGCCGCACCTCGCTCTGGTCGATCAATCACTGAAAGGTCGATGAAATCATGGAAAAAAGTGAGCAATTAAGCAGCGTGGACGTTGCTAGGGAACTAGATATTCATCATCAAACATTTATCAACCAATTAAAGAACGCTGGATTCACAAAGAAGCTCGATGTTTGGGTGCCACATGAATTAACAGTGGAAAATTTAATGGACCGAATTTCCATTTGCGATTCTATGGTAAAACGAAACGAAATCGAATCATTTCTGAAGCGAATTATTACAGGCGATAAAAATTGGATCATGTACGATAATAATGTGCGAAAAAGATTACGGACGATGTAAGGTGAAGCTTCGCAAACGGTGGCAAAGCCAGAATTGACACCCAGAAAGGGAATGCTGTGGGATTGGAAGGAAATTGTTCATTATGAGCTTCTACAATTTGGTCAAATGATTAATTCTGATCTCTACTATCAACAATTAACGAGATTGATCAAGCAAGCAATTCAATTAAAACGGCCAGAATTGATCAACAGCAAAGGTATTGTGTTCCATCATGACAACGCCAGAGCACGCACATCTTTGATGACCCAACAGTGACTGAGAGAGTTTAGCTGGGAAGTTTTAATGCATCTATCATATAGCTCGGACCTTGCACTTTCAGATTATCATTTGTTTCGATCTCTGTAGAACTCTCTGAATGATGTAAACTTAAATTTCATAGAGGCCTGAATGCCGTAGCTCAGTGGTTAGTGTGTTAGTTTTCTGATCTGTAGGCCATGGGTTCAATCCCCGGCTGAAGCATAACAAATTTAATATTGCAAAGATTTTTCTTTCGAATGGTACACACTTATCGGCAAGCTTCTAAAAGAACTCTGTGACAAAGCTCAGAAAAAGTGATATCACAAGGGTTCTGCCGTTCTGAACCGGTTAAAATATAAGAACGTCGCTTCGAACATTGTTGAAAATTTAACATGCACAACAGTAATGGAAGAGCAGCTCGGCCAAAGAGTCCTTTAGGGCTTATAAGTGCCACATATTTATTTGTTTTTTAGAGGCCCGCAAAACGTACTTGGATTAGTTTTTCGCTCAGAAACACTGATGGCTTTATCTCAAAAGATTATCGATCTCAAAAGATTATCGATCAAAATGCCACATATTTGATTTAATAAAGCTCGTTTCAAATATAAGAAAAAAGTGTTTCATTTTTGGTCAATATTTTAACCCAATTTTTTCAAACACACTCTAAATTCGTTATTTCACTTTGGAAATATTGGGGGAGTTCAAAGATCATATTTTTTTTTTAAATATTTTACATTTCTTTAAGTTTTAAAATTTCATGCCCAAATTAAATGATGTTTCGCTTATTTCATTATATCTTCGATACGTTTGTCAAAGAGGATACGAGCTGTGAATGATCATAGGGTTGCTGACAATGCCATATGAAGTAAGTAAGTGATTTAACAACAACAACAACAAAAAATAGCAATGAAATATTAACACTAATTGAAAATTATTGTCATAGGAACATAGGAATTGGTAACAACACTGAGGTATGGCGTGATGCGGCATTCATTAATAGAGAATTTGGCAGAATTATTGCTTGCGAATTAGAAAGAAATCTTGAAGTCGCTTTCGATTCTTATTCAACACAATGAATATTGCAATTTATCAAGACAATCACTGAACCATCAGGTCTTTAGTACGGAGGGGCTGTTTTATTTTCTACTGGGAACTAGTATAGATAAGTAAATACATTTTAAATAAAATTCTTCTAATTAGACAATTTCAAAATGCTATAACATTTAACATAAATAGACAATGTATGTATAAATAAGGCAATCATTTTTGGCAATTATTACTTTTATGGTTTAAAATGAATTTTGAAATGAAATTTT
This sequence comes from Megamerina dolium, assembly GCA_963854835.1. NCBI lineage: Eukaryota > Metazoa > Arthropoda > Insecta > Diptera > Megamerinidae > Megamerina > Megamerina dolium. Next base: position 110,050,239 of record OY978525.1, read on the forward strand.
CCAAAATGGTTGCAATTATTTTGTGTTAAATTAATTTAATTACAATAACAATTATTGTTATATACCTCTCTCTATATAAAATATATATTAAATAGTTGCAATTGGAAGCAATTGCAGCAATCAAGCAATTTGACCACATAGATATTTTATATGCATAATACATACAAATACATACATATATGTAATTACCTATTACATAACATATGTAGCTATGCTCATATATGCCACAACATGAACACATATTCGATTTGAAAAGTGAATATGTGTACAATATAATTGCATGTAAAGTTACCCTTTCATAAATGCGAGTACTCTAAATACTAGTACATGCACTAGTAACAGGAAAACTTATATAATTGTGTATAGCAATATTATTGGGATGAAGCAATTGCTAAAAGTTAAATCACAATGGAGCCATCCATATTAGTTGCAACTCTTTCAACTGATTTTCTAAACCCTCGTCAATTGATGATGCAATGATTGAACTACGCAGATGGTTTTACATAAATGGAAATTGGAAATATCAAATATGATATATTGCATGTATCAAGAAATGAAATTGACAGATGAGATTTAAATTTGAAGAATAGAAATTTAAAAGTTGCCACCACCATGATAATTTTCTTATTCGTGTTATGAAAGGAAGGAAATGTTCAACTTTTAATATTGAAATACAACAAAATTGGTACGTGCGAATTAAGTGATAAATATAAAATCGTCTTAGTTGAATATGTGTTACCAATGTAGTACTTGGTGGACCAATTACCATACAAATTGGTATAGAGCAAGTTTATGTGCAGTGCCTTATGTGTGTGGTATGAATGAAAAATGAATGAATTTTCAAATTACATAAAACTTACCACACCGACGGAAAAATAATTATTTATAATATTATATGGTACGGTGCAATCCTTATCCGATTGTACTTTAATAGCTTTCTGGACGGGAATGTTTGCATTTTTGCCAGCAGCAGCAGCAGCAGCAGCAGCGGCGGCAGCGGCGGCGGCGGCCGCAGAAACAACGGCTGCAGCAGATGTCGGAGATGATGGAGACGAAGTACGCGAAAGTATGGGGCTATCATTATTATTATCATTTTTAATTGCAGTGGTTATTGCGGCGTTCACATCAGTTGTTCGGGTAACATCAGTTAATGGTGTGATCGGCATATTAGCTGCATCACAATTCACAATCGATTCATTTGAAGAATAACCCATTATGGGTGACTGTAATGGATTGCGGTGACGTGTTGGTGATGTTGTTGTTGTTGGAGTGGTTGTTGTTGGCGATGGAACATTATCATAATCAGTATATGATGGCAATGCCACATTAGTGGTTAAATCCAATTTGAGTGCAATTTGTTGTTCGACATTAACAATCGAACTATTGTTGGCATTGCTGTCACATACAATATTGCTGCTACTACGAGTACTACTACTACTATTCATATTAGTGTTGTGAATATTTTCAATTTGACTATTTGATATATGCTGTATTGGTATTGATAGTAGTGGTGGTGGTGGTGGTGGTGGTGATGATGATGATGGTGATTGTTCAAGCCCATAGTCGTTTTGTTTTTGCACTTGATGTTGTCGTACAACAGTGTTGGCACTGCTGCAACTGCTATTGCTGCTGTTGCTCAATGCTTGGTTTGTCGATGTTTTTGCTGTTTTGGTCGTCGTCGTCATTGTCATTGTTGTTGCTGTTAAGGATTTTTTCTCAATACGTTTCGTTTCGAATGTTGACATTGATATGCTTTTTATCGTTCTACAACCACCACCATCACCACCACCACCACCACCACCACCAGCATCACCATCATACATATTGTCGTCGTCATTAGCATTATTGAGTAGATCTCTTACACACTCAGTTGCTGTCGTTATTGTTGAACTCATCGATGTTGTTGACGCTGTTGTTGCATTATCTCTTCTATTTCCATTGCCATGGGCATTATTGTGTATGTTGCTATTGACACTTGTGCTACGATGTATTTCCTCGAATTTCTCAATCAGCGATTTTTCCACAATCACACTCTGTGACAATTCAATCACTTTCTGCATATTCGAGTGTAATGTCACCTGTGAAAAAAACAAATGAAAAAAACAAAAAACAAATAAGAAACAACAACAAAAATTCAAAAGTGAAATTTCTGCATTGTCAGCTTAATTGGCTTTGGGTTGTAAGAGTAAACGTACATACATATGTATACATATGAAGTATATATGTATGTGGAATTTTTTAAGCAACGCACAGTATGCTAAATATGTTAAAAAATGATGAAAATTTTTAACATTCCAAAATATCGAAATAATAAAATTATGTTGATATAAAGTAAATTAGTGTCGTTTTGTATTAACTCTAATTTTTGTGTTCCCCTTCTGTGAGAGATTTTAACTTTGTATAAAACGATGGCTTATAGTACTCCCCATAGGTTGATATTCCGCATAATAAGTATAGATATAGATTTGAGGTTGCTCTAGTCACTTAATCGTGATTTTAAGAACCTTTAATTTAAATTTTATATAAACTCATTATGTGGACTTTTATGTTCTTTGTATAAAGATTTTGTCTGAGAACATCCCTATTAAAATTTTCTGGCGAATAATTTTGTAGAACATTTTAACCCCCTAGCGACCTCCCAAATACCATTATATTCATACCCTAAAAAAAAGGAGTCAAAATGACCCTTTCGTGAGAGAGCTAACGGGTTAAAATGTTCTACAAAATTATTCCTCGTGAAATATTACTCTATGTGTCCAAACTACATATTTCGATCTGATATGAATTTTAACCCTTTTTTTGAGTTTTTCTAAAAACACTTAGCACTTAGGATTTTTTGACCTGAAAATGCACAAAGATTTGAGGTTTTAGGTCTTTTTATCCTTCAACATTAGAATCATTCCGCGCCCACAAATACTGTGCCAAATTTCAGGAGACTAATCTTATTTTTACTTTAGACTTTATGGTCAAGTTTTATATGAATTACTCCCACTATGCGATGTACATATGATGATTACTTTACGTGATTGGATTTCTGTATGTTTGCTCGTTTCAATTTTGTACGAACGAGTAAATTAATTTTATTTCAAATAAAATGTGAAAATAGTATTTTCTTTTAAATGACCATATTTCCATTAAATGTTTTTTTTTTTTTTGTATGATTTAATTTACTGCTCAACAATAACAAGTAAGACTATTAGATTATTTAATTTTTCCCCAAAGTCCTTTCATAACATTTAGTTGTTGATTATGTTACTAATGAGTCATTTATATTAAGGTTAAAAATTTGTGGTGTATACATGTAGGTAAATACACATATACACGTTCACACATACATAACCTACTACGAGTACTATATAAACATAAAGCAACACAAGGGACACAAGGGACACTTAAGGGATTTATACTGAATTGAATGCTCTTCTGTGATTTTATTTAAGTATGAGCCTACCATCTCTTAATAAAGTAATTTGTTTTTTTTTTTTGCCACATCATTTATATTAATCAAAAGCTTTTGGGGAATATTAACTCTTTTGCTACAGTATTATACTGAAATGTAAAAATATGAATAGATTATTAATCAAAATTTAATTATATTACTCAAATATAATTATTAAATGAATTTCATTTCACCACAAATCGTTTTAATTTGATTGAATTTATGACTAAGTAATTACTCATCGAATCAATTTGAATTAATTTATTCATTAATATCTTACTTCTTTATTGAATATTGCCATTAGCTAAATATCATCATTGAGTTGGAAAGCCTTAAAAAATTTGCAGGCAATTAAATTGTACACCAAAAGAGTGAAACCGAGTTATATAATACGTACACCGAGAGAAAAAATGATAATCGCTGCTTTCACAACAACAATATTTGTTGATCTAATAGGCAAGTCTTTAGCATAGAAGTACGAGTAGTATTATTGGCTAGAAAATATTTAAAACTGAAAAAAAAGTAACAAAGATGAAGTTTCCAATTTAAGCCTTAAATTTGTCAATACTTTAGAAGTTGTTAAGAAGGATAAAATTTGTTCTCTCGGTCAATATCGCTTTGCTGGCAATTAATTGGCCAATCTTTCAATTGATGTTTTCATAAAAAACTTTGACAAAATCTTGATGAAAATATTCTGAATAGAAGGAAATTATACGAACTCTACATTATTGACATACCTGAAGGCGAAGACACATTTCGTCCGAATACTTGACTCGAAATAGCTTTCACAGTCGTACAATTTACGTCAAAATATGGTTGTACATGATACTTCAAGGTGGGTGCCGTAGCTCAGTGGTTAGTATGTTGGTCTTCTGATCTATGGGTCGTGGATTGAGTCCCCGGTTGAAGCATAAACTTCATATCGAAGATATTTCTTTCGAACTGTACCCTGCCTATTATCAAGTAATTGGCAAAAAAACTCTAAACGAACTCTGTAACAAAGCTCAGAAGAAGTGATGTCACAATGGTTCTGCCATTTAGAACCGGCTAAAATAAGTAGGTCCCATCTCATACTGTCCAAACTTTAATATGCACAACAATCCTGGAAGAGAAGCTCGGCCAAAGAGCCCTTTTTGGATTTATAGGTGCGACATATTTTTTTTTAATAACAGTTTAAGCTTAAAAACAGTATCAAATAGGTTGTTTTTAATATCAGGTGTAGTAAAAATTTCCATTATTTTTCCAATAGATGGGTTTAGTAATCTGTATCTCGCGTTGTACAAGTGCGATCGGGTTACACCTGATGGCAGTGAAAGGATAGGATTTCGTACTAAATAAACTTTTCAGGCAGTTTTGTGATTGCTTGACTCAGTATTGTTTGAACACGCGTCAAAGATGGACATCAGTACGTCATATTTTAAAGTTTTTCTTCGATAAAGGCGAAAACGCAAGCCAGATGGCTGAAAATGTGAATTGTGTTTATGGTCCTGATACTGATGTCCTAATGTAACAGCCAATCACGTGCAATTTTGATTTTGTCGATTGCGTTACGGTAATTTTGATGTCAAAGAGGCCAATTGTCGAAAATATCGATAAAATAATGGAAATCGTCGAGTCTGACCGTCATGTAAGCGCTGTCTTTATTGCCCAGGAGCTAAACATTGCACAAAAAACCGTTTGGAACCGTTTAAATAAGACTGAATACAAAAAGAAGCTCGATGTATGGGTGCCACAGGAGTTAACGCACAAAATCGATCCATTTCTGAAGCGGATGGTAATTGGTGATGAAAATTGGGTCACTTACGACAACGTCAAGTGAAAACGGTCGTGATCGAATCGCGGTGAGCCAGCGCAAACGGTGACCAATCCAGGATTGACGATCAGGAAGGTTTTGCTATGTGTTTGGTGGGATTGGCAGGGAATTTTCTACTATGAGCTGCTCCCTTACGATCAAACTCTTAATTCGGATCCGTACTGTCAACAATTGGGCCGTCTGAAGGAAGCAATCGCCCAGAAGAGGTCAGGTTATGGCCAATAGGAGAGGAATTGTGTTCCAGCAGGACAACGCGAGGCCACACACATATCGATAGTGACACGCCAGTAGCTCCGGGAGCTTGGTTAGGAGGTTCTTATGCATCCGCCTTATAGTCTGGACCTGGCATCAAGTGATTACTACCTGTTACTGCCTCTTCAAGAGAAGCTTGTGAAAATTGACTGTCCCAGTTTTTTGCCAATAGGTATGATGGTTTCTAATAGAGAGTGGCATTATGAAAACAACCTTCAAAGTGGCAACAAGTTATCGAACAAAATGATGCATATTTGACTTAAATCGGATCATTCTAATTATGCTAAATAAAACCTTCAATTTAATGCAAAAATAATGGATTTCTTTTTACTACACCTTTTATATAGGCTACGCTATGACAGAAAGGCTTGGAAAAATTTTAGTTGATGAATGTAGTAGTTGAACACATAGAAATCATACATATATATTGGTATTCATTTTTACACTAATATCTTTAATTCCTAATCCTAAATATGTCCTATGAAGATTTTCATGATCATATTGTCAGAGTTGTCAGAGTTTGTTCTTTTTCACAGTGTAAGTATGTAGTATAAACAAATGTTTTGATTTCTTGTAGTTTTTTCTTGCCTCTTCATTCGTTTACAGCATTTAAATACCATAAAGGCAGATTACCTTAGTTTCACAGCAAAAAGGAGAGATAGAGAGTGAAAGAGAAAGTGAGAAAAAATTGAAAAATTTCACACAATAAAAACAAAAGTGGATTATGGCAATAATAATACAGCAATAACAATCAAAAACAATGTCACCATCACAATAAGCTGGTATTATAGATGTATGTACAATAGTATACACATACATCCATACAAACGCATACACATTTACAAGACAAAATGAGATAGTGTTGTCATTTTATGTTGCTTGCAATCAAATGGCTTTTGGACTAATTGGATTTCGGTATGAAATTGAAGTTTGTCGTTTTTCGTTCAATTAAAACGTCAACAAGAAAATACAAACTATTTTACAATTTGATTGTTTCATTTTTGTGCATCATTTTGTGATTTTTTTGTTTCTGTGTTTCTCTCTGTGTTATCGTATCAAATTCTTACACCAACGAGTACTATACGTGCTTACAATTTGTTAACACACCCACCACATGACGACAACATATGAGTAATACTGTAATTTGTATTAATGTAATTCAAGTAGTATTTTCCACTTTCTACTTTTATGAATTCATTTTAATTGTATTACACATAAATCACGATTACTCTTACATCCCATCCCAAAAACAAAACCCCCCAAAAAATATGTGTTATATCAAACATATACTCGTATTTAGCTTACAACGCACTTTTGGCTTTAGTATCTCCTGCATTGGTGCTGAATTCGTCACTTCTATACTCCAGCGATCCAACATTACAATTGATGAACGTTTTATCTTATCCATAAGTTTTGGTATATTCTCACCCTCATAGCCACCGCCCCAACGTAAACAGCGTGCCAAATCGTTACCCGTCCCCAATGGTATAACACCAATTGCTGGTTGTGTAGCCAATTCGATGGAATCTGTGAAAATGATTACAAATTTATATACACGATAGATGTGTGAGCACAATGGGGTGGTACTATGGAATGGAAGGAAGTATACAATTTAAAGAAGCAAATATTATTTAAAAACTTTTCGTAATGTTTCGCATTTGCTAGAGAAAAATTTGTGCAACATTTTCATTTGTAACATACTTGTATATACATACGCACTTACCCATTGCTTCAAGCACCCAACCAACAGTGCCATCGCCACCGCAGCAAATAACTTTGAAGTTTGGCAAATCCTTGAACAGTGTTAGTCCTTTGATCGGCGAATTCATGAGAAAAAATTACAAAAAAAAAGTAAAGTGAAGAAAATAAGAAGAAGAAGAAAAAGAAAAGAAGAATTGTATAAAATAGAATATATACACAAACCAAAGATGGTAAAATCGAAAAAGTAGAAAAAGTCAAAATTAGTGTAGAAAAAGAAAAAAAAAAAGTAAATAAATACGTAATATAAAAAACAATAATGTTGTGTTTATATAAAGGAATATTGCTGTTGATGCTGCAGTTGTATCTAATGCTATATTTATTTATTTTTACGTATTACTCGTAGTTTTTAAAGTTTCATACTTTTATATAAATATTTAGTTTAATTGCCAAAGATATTTTGCCAAGGAAATAAATTAGCAATAAATAAACATTTGTATAGCACAACATCTTTTTTTTTAAAGTGCTTTTCTAAATATATTCTTATTATTATTATATTTAACTTTTCATTTTTAGTCATATAGGGTGAATGAGGATTTACGGAACACTGGATTTTTTAATGCACTTTAAAACTCAAGTTAACAACCCACCGTAGCATTGTCTATTGCTTTAGAAGTTTAACACTATCATATCAGTTTACCAAAATGGTTGTTTAACCCTTTCGCTACAAGTTTTTAGCGATTAGCTTTAAAAATCCAATTCTTTTAATTCCTACTATTATTGACCCAAGAAATAACAAAATCTAATCGATCAATAAAAATTTTAACCCTAAATGTGTTTTTTGGAATGTATCCATATGGACACAAATTTTCTGTATGGTAAAGAAAAATACAAAAAATTTTTTTTGTTTTATATCAATTTTTTTATTTTTTTCAGTGAATCTAAACATAAACTTAAAATTATATATTTCATTGATACCTAAATACATACATAAAAAATTATACACTTCAAGTTTATATAAATTATAGTAAATAATAAATTAAGATAAAAATATTCTTCATATAATATGAAAATAATAAAAAACTAAAAGAAATTGTAGTACAAAAGATTTATTCATTTGCTATATAATGAAAATCCTTAAAGCAATTTCTTTTTCCATTAGGAATGCACAAGAAAGCATCGTATTTTGAGCACTTGTATCTGGTTTGTCCTTTACATCCTTCGATTTTTCATCTTCCTTTATCTTTCGTGTGTTCCGGCCAATGTTGGTTTCCGTCATATCGAATAGAAGTCGATGCCGTAGCTCTACGTTTCTTCCCAGAGGTCGATGGACTAATTGAGGTGTCTTCATTTAAATGTGTAGTTGATCGTCCCCGTTTACGAGAACACGCCTGTTGATTGGATCGAGCTAATAGTCCACGAATTGCACACTGCTAAATCAATAAAGTGGTCAAATATCTTAAGAGTCCACTTTTTAGATCTTATGGATATTCTGTACAAGGAGAGCAGAAAATCCAATTTGTCTACTCCTCCCATGTTTTTAATATATTCTGCTACTATTTTTGGTTGGGATATTTGTATTTTTTTCTTTTTTTCAGCACAAAACCGGGGCGCTACATTTAGCGGTTCATGGCCATGAAATGATGACACGAGTTGCACAATTCCTCCGTCAAGCCACCTGAGAAGGAATATATTGTCTGCTCTCTCTATACGGTAGTCAAAACTTCCACGGCCTTCGTTTTGCAGTTGCTTTTCACTTTTTAAATCAATTTTGCCTGTTCGATTTCCTCTGATAGTGCCTGTAGCCCAAATTCCGCGTTGGCGTAAATACAATATTAAATTTAATGTCGAGAAATAATTATCAAAATAAATTTTATGATTTTTCTCTTCAGGAACAGTTTTTGAAAGTTGAATGACTACATCATAGCAAAATCTTAACTTTGAACCAGTGAATATTGTACCTTTTCCTTGATAGATTTCAAAATCGTATATTATCCCTTTTGAGCTGCATAGGCAAAATAGTTTTATTCCCCATTTGATGGGTTTCTTTGGCATATATTGCTTCAATGTAGTTCTTCCTTTAAAAGGAACCATCATCTCATCCACACAAAGATTTTCATCTTTTGGAAGATTATATATTTTTTGGGTAAACATATTTATAAGTGGGCGAATTAGATACAGCTTATCGTCTTGTGTTGAATTAGTTGTGAACTTTAACTTATTTCGGAATGAATGGAATCTTTGCCTCGCCATATTTTCAGGGAATGATGGTATTAATGTACCCATTGTCCAATACATTTCCAAACGCGGGTAACCAATGGTACCAATCATTATCTCCAGAGCCAGAAATTTCAGAAGTTCTTCGGTAGTCAAATTGAGAGATTTCCCATTTTTAATCATTGATGCCTGGTTTGTTGAGGATACCAGTTGTTGAAAAAATTCTTCGGTAAAGTACTCCAAAAAATACTCTATAGGTAACTTAACACAATTTTTTGAGTAGGTTTCAGTAAAAGTAGTCTCTGGAGTGGTCCAAGAAGTTTTTTTCCAACGAAACTGGTCAACCCTTTTGAACGGAACCTTTGGAGTTTCGAAAACAACGCTCTCTTCAACTGTCCCAGTAACTGGATGACTCCCTACTTTATCAATATCCCCCGGAACCTCATCATTACCAACATCTATATCCTGTATGTTTATCTCATACGGACCTTCTCGAGAAAGCTCTTCTAATAAAAAGCTATTATTGTTTTCGAAAGCATCTAATAAGTTGGTAGCAATGCTAGATTCTTCCGATTCAGCATCTAAATCAGAAATGTCGGAATCAGCAAAAGTAGTTAAAAGTTGTTCAATTTCAGAATCTCCTAATTTTCTAGGCATTTTTTATAAATTAAATGTATTTTCAGCAGAGCTAATAATAAACGTCTGCACGGTAGCGGCTCAAACGCAAAATGATTTTATATGTCTTTTGTATACACGTTTTATAACCACAACTTACGTATGTATCCATATGGATACAACAAATGTTTAAAAAATTGTCAAGGCTATTACATTTATTAAATTCAATAACTAAAACTGCATATTATTAAAATAAACATTTTTCTAACATATTTGATATTTAAAAACAAAATGTGAGCACACATATATATAAAATTAGTGAGAAACAAAATCCCATTTTCACCGAAATTAAAAAAGAGGAATATGGCCCTGTTTTTAAGATGATATACCTTTCTCATATGAAAAAAAACTTAAATATTTTTATATTATATGTTTCCTAAGATCTTAAAAAATCATAATCAATTGAAAACCAACTTATTTTTCTGCCGTAGAGTTCGTCAGATGCCCACAAACTTGAATGTATCCATATGGATACGACATAGCGAAAGGGTTAAATTTCTTATAAAACAAAAAAACAATTTTTCGAAAATTTTATTTCAATGAAAAAGAATCTCTGTTCAAGCACCATGTCTCATGACATTTTGTCACTCATTCTTCAATAAAAAAAAAATAAATATGTGGCACTTATAGGCCCCAAACAGCCCTTTGAACGGGCTCCTTTTTCAGTACTGTTGTGCGTCTTAAATTTTCGACAGTATTGGTAATGGTAATGGTAGTACGGGTTAGGCTAATGCTTATATGCACTGCGACCAATCTGGTCTATTGTGCACCCCTTTATATTTAGATATTTAGTATATTTAATATATCGAGGAATCGAACCAGCTACTTCTGGGGGAGCATTTGAAGGTCATCATCTTCTAGAAGGATTTAGTGCCACTTGTGGCCTAGTACATCACAGGTTGTGATTAACTGATCCATGGACTCTTCCTCATCACAGCATAATCTGCAAGTACTTGTGTTGGATACTCCTAGTTTGTGTAAGTTTTTATTGCATAAGAAGTGGCCCATTAGTGCCCCGGAGAGTAATCTAAGATTCGTTTTTGTTTAAGGAGAGAATGGTGTTTGCTCTTTAGGCATCAAAGCTCAGGAATTTTTTGGAGTGGTTGAGACTGCTGAGTGTTATTTCAATATTCTCTGATTTTATGTTGGATCCATTTCTTGATAGTCTGTTTTATGTTATTTTTATTGAAGCCAAAGAACGGGATTGGACCGATAAATGGCCCTTCAGCCCCTTTTTTTTTGGCATAAAGGTCCGCCTTTTCATTACCCTCGTGGCCTTCATGTCCAGACACCCAAATCAGAGAGACTTGATTGTGAATGGCACGTTTGTTGAGTGAATTTCTTACACTCTGTGAGGACTTTTGATGTGAATGTGTAGCTTTTAAGAGTTTTGAGAACTGATTGACTGTCTGAGAGTATTTTAATTTTGACTCTTTGGAGTTCTCTTTCGGATAGGATTCCCATTGTTTCCATTATAGCATAAAGCTCTGTTATTGTTTATTGTTATTGATTTGTGTGTTCTAGGTCCCACTATTCTTGCTCCTACAACCTGAAGCGTTTTGGATCCATTTGCTTACCATTTGTGCGAATCGTCGTGTATCCATATTGGGCAAGCGTTCCACACCTCTTTCTCCACAAATTGTTCAAATTGTTGAAGAAAAAGGAAGCAATTGTGGAAAAATTGTATGGGTGAAATTCTCCGATGTTTTTTCGATGCGACTTTATTTGGTGTTGACGTTGTTCGAGTATGGTCCGCATCTTCATTAATATCTGAGTACGTATAATTCTAATCTTTATTCGTAGTCTTTTGCTTTCCTATTCGTTTCAAGAGCAATAACTTCAACAAGAGACACTGAAGAAAATGTGTATGACGGCATCTCTTTCGACTCAAAACTTTCCATATATATTGAAGTTGATTGACTGCGTATTTCCAATAACATTTATGTTTGCCGTTTTTCAATTTGGCTTCGCATTGACCATTGATACAGTTCGGTCCATCCTTCCTTGACCATAATATTTTTGTCCACGATTGCCCTCAAAAATCGAAAGTGGCAAATCAAATCTGTTTTCATGTACTGCAGCTTCCACGTGGAGATATTTTTTTCGAAACGTGGATATGGAATGTGATACGGATTATCTTCTTCGAAGTCAAATCGATCACTGGTTATCGGTTCGTGGTCGCCATCAAATGTAGAATCTTCTCCATCAACATTAATATCATCGCCTTCATGAGTAACGAAATAATTTTCAATGTTTTCCTCTTCTTCTTTCGTCAATTCATGGCCTGTTCATTTAAAATTTTGACGCTAAACTGATTAGAAATGCAGAATACCACCAAAAACAATTAGAAAATTACCGTTATCTCCATACAAAATACCGTTACTTTGTTGTTATAAGAGATATACACCCGGAATTTTGTCAACTTATAAACAAAGGTGCAATCTACTTATCTGTTTACCAAATTGGACTTCCTAATCAACCGAAATTCAACATCAATAATAAATATGGGCACTGAGTGACCAACTCAGTAGTAATTCTCAGAAGTAATTCTGAATTTTTAATTGGAATATAGCTAAGAATTCATGGAACCAGCATCAACAACTGTAATGACGTCGTCAGCCTGGAGATCATGCGTAGGATAACTCTTGCTAACAGGTCTTACTTTGGGTTGAGTAAGCAATTGAGAAGACGAGCCCATTCTCGAAGATTGAAAATCACACTCTACAAGTCCCTCATTATTCCTGTCCTAACATATGGCCTGTCCTGGACAACTTCCACCACGGATGAGAGGATGTTTGTTTCTTTCTCAAAAAAGTTGTATGCTTCGGTTTAATAGTAACATTTCCAAAGCATTTTTGTAGAGCTTCTCTTTCAGATTTGCTATCCCGTATAGCGAAACGAAAGCACTGGGAAATTTTTGGTCTGAAATTTTATAAATTCGAAATTTTTGTATTTTCATTGTTTGAAGGGAGGTTCGATGCCCTGAGATATCTACATTTGCTGCAGTTAGAAGCTATGAAAATTCTTAAATATATTAGATATTTTTTTATTGGCATAATATTTTCCTATTGAAATTGTATTTAAAGTCGCTCATACATGTTCCTTGCAATAACAGAGTAATATCAACAATCATCAATGGTAACAGCAGCAGCAGCAGCAATAGTAATGATCCAACAATAAAATGCAATACAATACAATACAATAGAATATAAACGCTTACCTTCCTTGGGTCCACCTTTCGATAAATCGTACACCTGTCTTGGATTTAGCATATATTGGAATTTACGTAAAATACGATCACCCTGACGTCCGCCACTCTTCGGATTGATAAATACAAGCAATGGGCAACTGTTCTCATTTGGTGGTGTAATTTGAAAATGTGTAGCCTGATGGGTTTGAGATTTCTTTTTTAATGTACATATATATTTATATTCATTTAATTTAATACGTTTCGATTGGATACAAGCGGCAATATATTCATTATAAGCGTGTACGTGAGTTTGTTGTGAAAATGAAGCATTGAAAAATGCACAGAGAACGAACGATATGATGTTCAATTATGATGTGGGCAGCATAAAATTTAGAAAAAATACAAAAAAAAAAACACCAAATTTAGATACTCAATATGAATATTAAGAGATTTTGTGGACAAAAAAATAATAATCATTTCTAATTAATTTACCAATTTTAATGCTTTTTAATACAGTATAGATTTAAAACCAATTTTAATGATTTTTTTTTTTTCATTTCATTCTCCATTTACTGCATTCTCCATTCAAACAAATACAAATACCGATATACATACATACGATATAATTAACTTACTTTACTCGCTTGATTAACAGACCGTTGTCTATCCAATACAGCTGGACAAATGGCTGTGGGTGGCACAATTAGTTCCGCATACTCGCCCAATGTACATTCTTTTTTCACCGATGAAGCACAACGATTATGAAGCTGCAAAATAACAAGAATGAACAATATAAAGCAAAATGACAGAATCGAAGGACGAGCTAATAACAAGTACAAGAAGAAGACGAAATAAAATAAAAAAATGAACATGCAAACAATAAATGCTAGTGAATTTTAATTTGGAATTAAGTGTTTTTGAAGTGAAGTGAAATGAGTGAAAATAAATATTAAGAAGAAGAAGAAGAAAAGAGGAACATAAACAAATACTTAAAAAAAATATCGTATATGCATTGGTTGCTATCTTCATTCGCATTTTATGTTAAATGACAATTATTTTTTGAATCAATTTCATCTTGAAATTAATTACTTTAAAAATTTCTTCATTACTATAAAAATCGTTTGCAACACTATTACCAGTCTCATGGAAAAAAATGGTATGTAATTTTGCTGATAGCGTAACTGTAATTAAAAATATCCACATATAGTAGTGATAATAGAATATTTCACAAGCTGTATGAAATATGATTATTAATTCAATTTTTAATGCTATTCTACGTATACCAGGTATATGTACGTCTAAAGCAACGGTAAAAATTGCAGTAGTTATTAGTAAAAGTTCATTATGATTTTGTTGTTAATGGATTTATAACTTAATAATTCCAACATTAAGTAAACAGTTAAAATCATATACGCTATATCAGGTGTACTAAAAAAAAAAAAAAATAAATCAATTATTTTTACATCAAATTGAAGGCTTCATTTAGCATAGTTAAAACGATCTGATTTAGGTTAAATATACACCATTTTGTTCGATAACTTATTGCCATTTTGAAGTTAATTCTATTATGTCTCTCTTATAAAAACTCTCGCCCTTATTTGGCAAAAAAACTGGGATAGGTGATTTTCACATAGTCTTCTCTTGACGCGATTTTTTTTACCAGCAAAAACATTCGCCATAGACAAGAACAGATGGTAATCACTTGTTGTCAGATAAGAACTATAAGGTGGATGCAGAGAAAACAACGCGATCAAGCTCCCGGAGCTTCTGGCCTCACTTTTTCCTAATCGAACACAATTCCTCTTCTATTGGCCAAAGTTACCACTTTTGGGCGATTGATTCCTTCAGACGGATCAATTTTCAGACAATTCTGGTCTGAATTAAGGGTTTTTCACTGCTAATCCCATCAAAAACATAACAAATTCTCCTGTCCGTTTGCGTCGACTAACCGCAATTCGATCACGACCTCTTTCACTTGATGTTATCCTAAGTGATCCACTTTTTAATAGAAATAGGTCAGTTTTGTTGCGATTCCGAGGTGATTCGCAGATGGAAATTCGGTCCATGAGGTTTTTTTTTTGCGTTAACTCGTGTGGCACCCACTCATCGAGATTCTTTTTGTATCCAACCTTATTCGAGTTGTTCCAAACCCGGTTTTCTGCAGCCTTTAGCTACCGGGCAATCGAAACGATGGAGGGTCTCGACGATTTTCATGCTTTTATCGACATTTTCTACAATTGCCCATACTTCCTTGACATCAGAACCATCGGAACTATATCGACAAAAATCATTAACTCTATTCAAATTTCCAACAGCTTGGCTTGCCCCTAAAATGAGGGCTATTTTATCTGTGCTGGTATCCATCTTTGACTCATCCTGAAATGAAACTGAGTCAAACGTTTACAAAAAGAAATCGAAAGGTTTTTAGTACGAAATTTCTAACGGTATCTAGGGTAACCCGACTAATAAAGGATTTCTATACCAATATTTCTATACAATAAAAATATATCGTATATGTATAATAACTATTTTTGCTAACCATTGTATATAGTTTAGGTTATTCCATATTATATTTAAGTCGCATTATTTTGAAATGCGAGAATTTGTCTTGATGACCTAGGCCAGTTGAGGGCAGTAGCAAGTACTCTTTGAGAAAGAGTGACACTGGCAAACTTAGGGGAGCCGATATAAAAATAGGAGTGTGACCATCAACCCGCTGCTTCTTGGAAACTATGTTGAAAAAAGTTAGACTTGGTAAAGGGAAATTTATACCGTGGTCGGAGTAATATTGTATTTGCCGAAAAACGAAGAAGGAATTTTGTTGCGCATAGTAAAGCATCTAATAAAAGTTCATGAATGCATGCGGGCACTTCTCAAGAATAATTTGGGAAATTGACGAATTCCAAACTAAAAAAGTATGGAATTTTGCATTCTGTGATTGTTGAAGTTAAAGTTGTCAAAAATTGCAGTCACCTATGCAGGGCTTAAGAAGGACATATCGGATAATCTGAAAATGAATACTACGAATGTGTCGCCACTTAAGAAATGTAAGCTTCGTGAGGAAAAAGAATATTTTCAGTACATATATTAGTAGGTAAGTAACAAAAGAAAGGACAGCAGCTGGATTCTCATAATACCGATTTTTTAAACATAATGAAGCTGGCCTCATCTTCCTAAAGATTACATGCGTCAATATGTTCCAGAACTAATAATGAGTTAAAGTTACACTACGTGTTAAAAAGAAAATGGAAACGGCATTTATAAACTGCCCCTGGTACCTTGGATACAGCGATACAGAAAGCTCAAAAAAATTTTATCAGTACGAGAAAGTAGTGCATTAAGAAGCTAATTAGCTATTTGTAGTTATTGTTTGAAATTTGATAAAATTTAAATAGCTCAAGTTTGTTTCAATAAACACACTACTCCATGAATAGCAGTAGGATTACCGCGAGGAATATCATCATTTTCATTGAGAATGTAAGGTAGTGTCATTTAGACATCACTACACACTACATGAAAACACTAAAATATTTCAGAATGAAAAAAGTGTGTAGCCACTGTGTTAACAAAATATAAAATGCTTCTTTTTTTTCAGATAAAATTGTATCTAACACACATCCTCAAAAATAAAAATATATAACCGCATGCTATATATACTATGTACTATGTGTGTGTGTGTGTGTGTGTATATTCATATATACACATTTGTGAATGTTGGAATATTCCGTTTAATATTGTGAACTGTCAATTGTGGTGACAGTGTATAAAAAAACGTTTACAGGGTATTTCAACAAGAGGTGTCATTATAAATTTCACATCATATTTTCACGTGTCAACGTACAACGTGTTATTCATTGAAATTTAACAAAGAACTAAAGATTTTCAGATATGGATCGGTACATAATGCTCGCATAATGCAATGAAATAGTGAAAATTTCCTACAAAAATGGTGAAAATATCGCGAACACAATTCGTACTGTATATGGCCCTCATCAAGTACCTTTTCGCACAGCTCTAGTGAAATTAATCGATAATTTCGATCATCTTGTGCAAGTTAGTGATGCAAAGGCTCCAACTCGAGTCCGTCGGACTAGATCAACTGAAAATATCGCTGCTGTAGCTGAGAGTGTGATTGAAAACCCAGGTTTGTCCATTTCGAGAAGATCAGAAGTATTAGACCTATCCAAAGCCATTTTGTAACATATTTTGCATAAAAATCTTGGCCTACGTGCTTATAAGGTACGGATGACATAAGAATTGAAACCTTTAGACAGTGGAAAACGCCGTACATTCGCTGATTGGGTAATGAAAATGCATAAAGAAGATCATAATTTCTCAAACAAAATTATTCTGAGTAATGAGACCCATTTTCATTTGTCTGGGTAGGTGAATAAGCAAAACTGACACATCTGGGGTTCCAAAAATCTCAGAGAAATGATTGACTAATCTCTCCATCTACAACGAGTGGCAGTTTTGTGAGGTTTCTTGTGTGATGCGGTGTCATTGCGCCATCTTTTCTTGAAAATTATGCTGCTGCGACCATTACAGTGATTCGATTGCGTTACGTAATGATGTTGACTGATAAACGTGGACGACATTTATTTTCAGCAGGATGGCGCCACATGCCATACAGCTGGTAAAATAATGGCTCTATTGCATGAAAGCTTTCCTGGACGTATGATTCCTCGAAATGGAGATTTTCAGTGGCCGTCGAGATCGTGTAACAACACCATAAACTTTTTCCTTCGGGTCTACGTTAATGATATAGTCTACGCCAATGCTCTAGCAAACATTGAAGCACTCAAAGACAATATTAGAGCTGTTATTCGCGAGATACAACCGCAATTTTTCGAAAATATGAAATTATCAGATCTTTTCACAAAACATATTGCGTTTCTTATAACAGTAAGAATAAAAAGGGAAGAATAAAATGAAATTATATGTTAATGAACAAATAAACGAACTAGACAAAATAAAAGACAAAAAAATAGAAAATAACAATGGCTATTGTTGTTTTTGGCACTACTCCTACTCGTAGGATACTGTCAATGGAATTTTTGCAACTAACATTGCAATTGTCTTTTTTTTTTTTGTTATTGCACAACAATGGTAACGACAGAATTGCAAGTAGCCGCAACATGCATAACGTGATGTGAAGCATTCATGCATTGTATACAATTGCAAAATGAATCGTACAGATCCATTTGTACCAGTTCATATTTGTACATGTGTACGTATGCATGTATTGGTATGAATGTGTTTACATATAAAAGACGTGACAATTTTGTACAACATTTTTAGTACAATGCAACCAACGATAGAAATGCCAAATGCAACAGGAATTTCTAAAAAACAATACCAGCTAAATTCGTTGACGCTTATTTATAAAAAAAGACACACACGAGTGCATGTTAATATATTGTATATTGTATGTATACAACAATATTGACAGTGGAGGAGGAATTAAAAAAAAAAAAAAATGAAAAACATACAGCTAGAAATGGTATTCTTAGTTTTAATAGGGTAATTTCATTGCTTGCCTGCCTGATGTATTCTCAAGTTTGTAATAAGCGATAGTGTCAACAAAAAATACAAATTTTTATAATCGGCTATTGTTTGAGAAGTATGCTTTTATACACGAATATTCATCATAGCTATATATCATACTTATGTATGCGTTTGCAATATGAAAACATGAGAAATAAAGTTTTATTGCAATGGTACTCCACTAATTGTGCACGTACTTTTACACAAGAGTCCCACACAACCAACCCCCCCCCCCCCCCCCCACGCTTGTCCATGCACAATGAAATTAGAAACCAACAAAACGATAAACTGACCTCAACTTGACAGCAAAGTAGTGTCATTATTGGTAATGATTGTTATTTTTGCTGCTCTTATTGTTGTTGTTGTTATTGTTTTAATGGTGGTGGAAAAGTGTTTTAATATTATAGCATTAAATCAAAGCTTTTGTAGCATTTAAATCTTTTCAACGGTATTGGGTGTTTCAAAAATATATTAAATCGCAAATTGATTGATATATTTTATTACGATTCTCTTTAAGAACAAGCTGGTACCTACGATGAGCTGATGACATTCTTGTGCATCACATTTTTGCTACAAGCATATTTCATATAAATCTCAAGGGTTTTGGAAAATGTGTATTATTATTTGAAAATAAATGTAAAACATGAGAAAAAAACAAAAGTAAAAATTTGGAAGCTACTATAGAATTATAAAAATCCCAAAAAAGGAAACCTCTCAGAGTATATGAATTGGAGAGGCATTACACTATTGAGTATGATCAGCAAGGTAATCGCGAAGATCATAAACAAAAGGCTCTCAGTCGCACTTCAACCCGACCTCAGACAAAAACAGACTGGCTTCAGGCCAAATCGTTCTTACATTGACCACATAAACAGTCTGCGAGTCATCGTCGAACAATCAGTTGAATGGAGGTCCCCACTTTACGTTGTGTTTATTGACTTTCAAAAGGCGTTTGCACTATAAAAGGCGTTTGCACTATACGATCAAACTCGTCGAGGCACTCTACTCCGAAGCAGGTTGCCGGGTAATGCTCAAGCAACTTCTAGGCGACAGAATAAAGATACTCGCAGGCGTACGACAGGGGTGTGTATTATCACCACTGCTTTTTAACATCATATTAGATACCATTATGAAGAGTGCCACAAGACCTGAAAGTGGGATTACCTGAGGTCTCCGGGGCCGTCTCGCTGACCTCGATTATGTGGACGATATCTGCCTGTCATCTTATACCTACTCGGTCATGGAGACGAAATTGCAACTGGTACAAGATGCCGCCGCTAAATTCGGCTTGGTATTCAACCCAAAATACCCGTGCATTCGTGATTGATGGTATCCAGCTACAAGAGGTACATTCTTTTTGCTATCTGAGTAGCATCATCTCGACGTCGGGTGGTTCGAGCGAAGACATCCAAAATCGCATCAAAAAAACACACATCTCGCGTCGCATAAAATTGAAAATATTTAACTACAATGTGAAACCATTTACGCTGTATGGTTGCGAGACGTGGAACACATCAGCGGCGGATATGAATGCACTTCAAGTCTTCATAAACCGCTGCTTATGTACGATTTTGAAAATTTTGTGGCCTAATACTATATCAAATGCTGACCTATGGAGTAAGACTCAGCAAACGCCAGTACTCATTGAAATTCGGAAAAAAAAAATGGAGCTGGATTGGCCATGTTCTGCGTAGATACAGCGAACACTTAACAAGAAACGCCATCGATTGGAACCCACACGGCAGTCGAATTCTTGTAATTCAACCAATAACGACATACAAAAATGAAAGAACATTTGCTGTTCTGCGTTTCGGAACCGACTAAAATAATTAAAATAAAAAATTTAACATGCACAATAGTAATGGAAGAGAAGCTCGGCCTATGAGAACTTTGGGGCTTTAAGTGTCACATATTTATTTTAATTTTTTTATTTTTTATATATAATATTCTAATATCTATATAATTTAGTTAAGCACACTAAAAAGGAACCAAAGTTTAATTTGATTTGTTACAGTGCCGTTGCCAGGGGAGTTCGACCAGGGGGTTAGATCCCCTCTTGGCCGATAGAGTTGTTAAAAGAGAAAAAAAAATGTTTAGATTTGTAAAGTTCAATCATTTGAATTTTTTATCTTATACATCTTTTGCATTTGATCCCCCCTTGCCAAAATCCTGGCTACGCCACTGATTTTTTTTTCATGTCAGTCTATCATAGTACAAAGTTTCATATCTTTGTTCTTCATATTGTTGAAGTTCACAACTTAAAGGAATAAATTTTTAATTCGAATACCAAATCTAAATGTTTTCAGTTTCACGTATCGCTTAAAAAGGTTTACCTTTAGAATCAAAATTAACTTTATCAATACTATGGAGCACCTTCATATATATATATTTATTCGATGCCTCATAGTATAAATCAAGATTTATATTCTTTCTGCTTTTGAAATACCCTATGCAATATGCTTTTATATGTTCAAGGATTAAAAATATGAAATGACATGAAATGCAAAAAAAAAATCAAAAAAAAAATTAACATAGCATAACATTGTATTATTTGTATAAAAAATGAGAGTATTACAACCATATGATAGCATAATATTTTTGTATATATCATACATTGCTAACTACTTACCATCATATGACACCAACGACATGTCAGTCCAGTGATGCCATGATATGCTTTAATACGTTTTCGACACTTTGAACAACGTCCATAACAATTCCCTTCGACCCAATGATGCAGTAGATCACCGCCACATTTGGTCTTCTTCGATTTAACATATGTTGTGATGCAGGAAGCGGGCGCATGTTGTACACAACGTTCATGTACGGTATATTTACATACTGTATGGATGACATGTGCATGTATATAATCAAAGAAAAATGAGTGAAAGAGATTGTGAAAAGAATTGGTATTAATTTTTAATTGCTTTTAATTTTGTCTCTTCTTATTGCTGTTAGTACTCGTGCTATGCAGCATTACAAAGAAACCAATTCATTACTGGGGATTAATATTACTGCAACTGTGGTGAAATGTCATCATTCGTTTCGTTTACAGTTTTATTCCGTTGTTTGGTCTTTGTTGTAAGTTTCTGAAACTCCCATTTAGCATGATTTTACACTATTCTGTACTTCCTTTTTAGGGTTAAGTACATGTCCATATAGTATATACTTATATTTAAAATTATATATATAGGTAATATTAAAGGTTGGGCTAAGCTTTACAAAATTCTACAAAAGCAATGAAAGCTAAACGATCCATTTCTTTAATTTTTCTTCAAACTAATTTTTCAACTTTATAGTATTTATAGTAAATCTTATCAAAAAAAAAAAAAAAAAAAAAATACTACTAACTAGACTACATACACATATTGCAAGATAAGAGTGAGCAACAACAACAACAAACTATTCCATTTGGCAAGCGTCATTTTATTAAGAATTTTAATGAAATTCCATTAGCTTCCATACGATATGAATGTGATGGATGGTATGTATGTATGATACGTACGTCTATCATATTGTAAATTATTTTATTGCGTATTTAATTCAATTTTAACGACCTTGTGACAATCACAATTCAATTCATAGCAAATTTCCTCGTTGAAGCACTTTTTGTGAAAATGTAGTAAAAAGACGTTATAATTTATTTATATTATTTATGTACAAGTATGTACGGGGGCGGTCCCAGAACTACCTGAACTAACAAAGAAAACAACAAATTTGGGAAAATTTCTTTCTTGATTTCTCTCTAGCTCTATACACTCTTCCCAGCGATATTCTATAGCTTCGATACCCTGTTTATAGTATGAACTGTCTAGCTCATTAAAATAGCCATCAAACGCAGACTCTACCTCTTCATTGTTTGCAAATCTTGTACCACCAAGCCATTTTTTAAATTTGGAAATAGAAAATAATCCAAAGGAGCTAAATCTGGCAAATAAGATGAGTGTTGAAGCAATTCGAGATTTAACTCATTGATTTTAGCCATCGCAATAGCGGCTGTGTGAACTGGTGCATTGTCTTGATGAAATAATACTTTCTTTGTCGCCAAATGCGGCGTTTTTTCTTTAATTTCATTACTTAAACGATGCAACAAATTGATTGTTTTTTCTTTTTGAAGGAAATCAATAAAAATTATAACACATGCATCCCAAAAAACAGACGCCATAACCTTGCCTGCAGATGGAACTGTGTTCGCCTTCTTTGGACACGATTCTCCCCTTTCAGTCCACTGTTTTGATTGCTCCTTTGCCTCAGGTGTGAAGTGGTGGACCCATGTCTCATCTATGGTTACGGATCGACTCAAAAACCCGGCTTTATTACTATGAAACATCGCCAAACACTCTATAGAAATATCTTCGCGACGTTGTTTCTGTCCTGTTGTGAGCACACGCGGTACCCATCTTGCACACAGCTTTTTCATCTCCAAATTTTCAGTCAATATACGATGTATAACACTTTTTGAAATGCCTGTAATTTCACCTAGCTCACACACCTTCAGCTTGCGATCGTCCAATACCATTTTGTGGATTTTCTTAACCGTTTCTGGCGTAACCACATCAATTGTTCGACCACTACGGTCTTCATGTTGGCAGCTCGTACGATCTCGTTTAAACTCTGCCACCCAATATTTTATGGTGGTAAACGAATGAGCAGACTCCCCCAGAGTAGAATTTAGTTCGGTTTTAATATTCGTTGGACTGAGATCTTTCAAATGGAAGTATTGTATAATATAATGGTGACCAATTTTTTCCATGTTTATAAATTCACTGAGGTCATTAAATTTCGATGGTTCCAAAAAAGAAAATACTAAACAACGCGGCGCCTTGAAACTTAATAGATATACTTTATAAGGTTGTCACTTTTCACCAAAGTAATTTTTTTCAAACTACTGCCGCCATCTAAATGTCAGGTCGGGTAGTTCTGGGACCGCCCTCGTATATGTTATACAGCCATACATAAATTCTATCATATACATATTTCCTTTGTACAATTTTGTCGTCGTTCTTTGTTGTTGCTGTCGTCGTTGTTGTTGTTGTTGTCGTTGTTGTTGTTGTTGGTAAAATTTTCATTTATTTTCTCATTTTCATTTTAACAAAGTATTTTCACATTTTGTTACTGTTCTTGTTGTTGGTTGTTAGTTAGCATTTTCTATAAATGCACCGGAAATGCACATAAACGTTCATACGTTATGTACACATACATATATACATATACATATGTATATATAGCTATGTGATACTTACATACACAACAGAGACCTTTTTTGCCAAGACCAACTAACATATTCAGGCAGAGATTGCAATAAGCTGGCTTGCTAAAATGTTTCAGTCGCCATACATGTATGCCATCCTCTTTTAAAGCAGTATTGTCGACGCCTGCAATAAATAAAATAAGTAAATAAATAAGCATGAGTGAGTGAGTGTGTGACTGTGTATATTTATATATGTAGTATGTTATAATATATTATAGTTTATATTAATATATGGGCGCATGAGTAACATTGTTGAAATGGGTAGCTTCGAATGGTATATATTTCATGTATAAAAAGTACCAGAAATTTGTAAAAAATCGTTAATGCAAAAAGTTCATCAAAATCAAAATAGATTTAAGGTTCTTTGGAAGTATTATGCAGGTGTATTTGCCATAAAATTGATGACAATTGATTTCTAGTGGATTTGGTATATGGTAACGGCCATGTGCCAGGTGCTTTATGTTGAACGTTGTTGTGGATCTCAAAGGAGAAGAAAACCTAGTATTCAGAGAGAAATAATCAAGTGATGATGGGACCTAAAAATTTTTGAAATTTTATACTGAGGTTAACAACTAGTAATATAACACAATTGCACAACCATGTAATTCATGCACAGTTCGCATGGTCAAACCACTACATGGGTAATAAATCATATAGCTAATTTGTGTTATTTATATTTACATTCCTGGTACTTTAATCCAAAATAATGCATATGCATATGTATTTGAACTGGTTTGTGTGTGTTCCATGTGTAGATACAAGGCATAGTTGTAATATGACTATATAGGGGAGTGACTCCGGTTGTGTAGCACCACTGTGAAACTACTGTCAACGTTTAGTATCGATGTAAGTGAAATTTTTGAATAAACAATGAACTGTATACTACGTAATGGGTGTTGTTTTTTTTTTTTTTTTTTTTGCTGCATGATAACTTTCGATAGGGATATTTATGGTTTGACAGATGAGAATTGTCGAACTGTGCTGATATTTTTGTTCGGTAAAATTTGCCATTTCATCATGAATCGTTTGACGCCAGAACAATGCTTAACAACTTATCGAATTTTATTTTAAAAAAATATATAAATCTGTTTGCGAAGTTCATAGAGTAATTCGTTCATTTTATGGCAGGCATAATTTTTGGTTCAACGATTACGTTAAGGGGGGAATAGAGCTTAAAAAATTTTGAAGTTATGACGAAGTTATGACTATTTTTATACTGCGCGATCAACTGACTCCATGCGGATAGGCCGAGCAGAGCAGGAAGCTGAAAAACAAACAAAAGAAGGCAAATTTTTCTAATTTGTTAATATTTTTCATTTTGCAATAACAAATTAACCGATTTTTTTCGCAAAAAAAATAAGTGAAAAATTTAAATTTCGAAAACCACCCCCACCCAGCGTTACGTGGACAAAGCGATTATTTAACTATATAATTTTGATTTTTATACCCTGCATAATGCAATATGCATGGTATATTCATTTCGGTCAGATGTTTGTGTCCACTTGAAGGAATCTCCGGAGATATAGACATGGATATATATTCGTGATCAGCGTCGATTAAATTTTCGATTTAACGATGTCCGTCCGTCCGTCCGTCCGTCCGTCCGTCCGTCCGTCTGTCTGTCACCTGGCTGGTTCGCACGATAACTTGAGTAAATATTGAGCTATTTCGATGAAATTTGGCATAAGTAATCTATGATCCAAGGGTACGGAGGGGATTGATATTGGGCATGATCGGTCAATAACCACGCCCACACCAAGCATTCAAAGCGACTAACCTCGAAATTTCCAAAATCTTTAACTTGCTATAACTCACATAATATACCACTTGGGACAACAATATTTTGCACATAGAGTTATATTATACTACTATATAACCTCACCAAAAGTGGATGAGCCACGCCTACTTTCTAGCGTAGCTCCCATACAAAGTGTCTGTACTTCTTTTAAATTGAAACTGCTGTAACTTCTACAATCTTCTGTCTAGAATAACCATAATTGACACTTAGATTAACACGGTAGTCGGAAATAATATGGCAGAAAATCAATGTGCCACGCCCACTCCTTTTTGGGTCTCCCATACAAAGTCGAGTGAATTAAACTAAAATTTTAAGCTCCATAACTTACAAACCATTTAGCCTAGGACAACGAGACTTAGGGTATGGATTAGCATTGTACGAGCAACTAGGCTCACAGAAAATGGGCGCACCACGCCCAGTGTTTATCGTAGCCCCCATACAAATTTTAAATTGAAACAGCTGTAACTTCGGCAATCTTCTGTCTAGAATAACCATAATTGACACTTAAATTAATATCGTAGTCGGCAAAAATCTGGCAGAAAATCAGTGTGCCACGCCCACTCCTTCATGGGTCTCCCATACAAAGTCGAGTGAATTAAACTAAAATTTTAAGCTCCATAGCTTACAAACCATTTAGCCTAGGACAACGAGACTTAGGGTATGGATTAGTATTGTACGAGCAACTAGGCTCACAGAAAATGGGCGCACCACGCCCAGTGTTTATCGCAGCCCCCATACAAATTTTAAATTGAAACAGGTGTAACTTAGGCAATCTTATATCTACAATAACCATAATTGACACTTAAATTAATATCGTAGTCGGAAATAATCTGGCGAAAAATCAGCGTACCACTCCCACTTCTTATTGGGGCTCCCATACAAAGTTGAGGAAATTAAACAAAAATGTTAACCACCATAACTTAGAAACTATTCAACGTAGGACACCAAATTTAAGGTGTGGATTAACATTGAAAAATTAATTGGATTTACTAGAAAGTGGTAAGCCACGCCCACTTTTTATATAGCTCCCATACTAAGCCTCGGAATTATCTTAAAATCCTTTTACTTCGTCAAAGTCAACCATATTTCGGGTGTAAATTAGTAGTAATGCAAAAATTGTTTCTCGAAAAGTGGAAATAAAAGAAAAGTTGGATATTCGAGTAAACTTTTTATATACAAATCTACATATGCAGGGTATAGTTTGGTCGGCCCCAGCCGACTGTAAGGAGATTTTTTGATTTCAGATGATCCAGCACCGATTTATGAGGGACACCGCAATTCAACTTATTTCCGAGACGCTCCAGAATAATTGCTGCCATTGCCGTATTTTTTAATATTTCTCCATAAAAATATTCTTCAAAGGTTTTAATAAATAGATTTTAACTGTGTCATCACAAAATGTGCCTTTTCTACACGAATTAACCCTATTCCCCCCTTAATAAGCAAAATTGCCATATATGAAGCGAAGGCAATCCTCAATTGTGATTCAATCCTGTCATTGAATCACAATTACATCCATTAAAATTAACTATTTGGTATGGTTAACACGCTGGCGGCATCATCGATACTTATTTCTTTCGAAATGAGGAAGGAGCTGCCGTTGTTGTTGTTGTTGTTGTAGCAACTTCAATTTGTGTCATCGTCAGCATGCACAAGCTATTATTCGTTCGTGTCCTCGTAAAGGTCAAGTCCTAGAAATTTAGCCACCTCAAGTGGGTGTGTCCAGAGCTGTAAGGGTATCAAATTTGTGGGGTGCAAGGGACAATTGAATAGGTGGACAGTGTTGTGCTGTGATTGGCTGCAATCGGGACATTTGTCCTGTATATTCTCCGGATTAATTCTCTATAGATAATTATTGTGAAACTTACTGTATCCCGACCTAAGCTGCGCCAGGGTACACCTTGTTTTCCTGGGCAATAGTTTTTCCAAGTTGGCAAGAGGTGGGGGTCTCCCGTTAAAGATTTTGTTGGGCTGGTGTGCGCTAGTCGCAGCTTCTACCGCTTCCGCATGCAAGCATTTGAAAGCAGAGGTGTGCGAGTTGTGATCCAGCGAATTATTGTTCGTTAGTCTATCAATGTCGTCATTGTAAATTGTCAAGTCGTTCCTGATCCGTCACGTTGAATGGCGAGCGTTATCGAGAAATGCTAACTGATTTTTTGTTTCCACAAATTATTCAGCTAAACATCGACAACATTGGGTTTCAACAAGATGGGGCTACATGCCATACAGCGCGTGCAACAATTGAGTTATTACAAAATCTATTTGGCGACAATTTTCTTTTCAAAGGCTGTCTTGTTAATTGGCTTCTTCGTTCGTGCGAATTAATGTCTCTTGACTACTCTTTTTTGGGGCTATGTTAAGTCATTGGTTTATGCCGACAAATTAGCAACTCTAGAAACATTGGAAGCCAATACTCAAGTCATCATTGGCTCTTAAGAAAATATCCGATAGAAATTCTTGTTTTGAACCTGTATTTGATTATCCAAGAATTTTGGTGAAATAATTGACTTGAAAAAGATTGTAAAGTCACTCGCAAAAAAACAAAAGCTGCTTCACAATTGGTATCATTTTTCTAATTGTACTTCTGTGGAAGCAAAAACCAAGTTGGAATATACAATAGAATGTTTGCTCAAATGTCATAAGTGAATTGGATAAAATGACTATATTATATCATGCAACAACAACAACAACAACAACAACAATTGCAACAAAGCACATCTTCTGTAGCTAAGTCTGCACAGAATGCATAAATGCATAAATTACTACATGTATGGTTGCCTACATTGATCGGTGCTGTAGCTCAGTGGTTAGTGCGTTGGTCTTCTGATCTGTAGGTTGTGGGGTTCAATCCCCCGCTGAAGCATAAATGTGATACCGAAAAGATTTTACTTTCGAACGGCAGAAACAATTTGCCATGGAAAAGCTTCTAAAAGAAGAACTCTGTGACCAAGCTCACAAAAATTGAGGTCACATGGGATCTGCCGTTCGGAACCGATCGCTAAGTTCGCCCAAAGAGCCCTTCGGAGCTTATAAGTGCAACATATTTATTTTTATTTTGTTTTTTACTACATGAATGAATGAAAAAATGATTGAATAAATGATTGAGGAAATATAATATACGAATTTGCACTTACCCAAAAGTACCAACAATGGTATTGTAGTTAAACCACCACGTTGCCATTCTTCCAATGAGACTGTACCATCGGCATCATAGTCAATTTCTATCATCATTTCCTGAAGAATCTACAAATACATACAATGTCATATATATGTTTTTATTGTTCTTGATGCATTTTATATTCATATGTGGAATGTGTGTGAAACTGAAGCAAACAATATCAAACAATATCAAAATGTATACGAGTAATATGATGTAAGGCGTGGTGGTAGTGGTGGTGGTGGTGTTATGAGCATCTTAAAATACATTTTCAGTAAGTGCAAAAAGGATTTACCTTTATTTATATAGAATAAATAGAAATGAAAAATTGAAAAATATAATCACACAGAGAATATTTCACTCCAATATAAATAACAAATAAGAGAGTTGGATTAAACACATTGTACGTGTACATACACAGCATGACAGCATAGATGAAATGGCATTGAAGAAATTTTATTTAGTTGTGCAAGAGTAATATGCCATTCAAGTAGATAGAGAGAGGGCGTATGATGAAAATGAAATTTAGGCAGCCACGTTTCAAATTCACACATTCATTCATACAAGTGCATACATAATATGTATGTACATACATATGTACATGGTATGGCTTAGACTAGGAAGCTTAGCCTTTTGATGTTACACAAAGAAGTAACCAGAAACAATATCTCGGAAAATCATAAGAAATATACAACTTTATGACTTTGGGAATTAACTTTGACACACACAAAAGGATTTTACCATGGCAAACAATCTCTTCTTCGTGAAAAATCTCTCTCTCTCTCTCTCACTCTTTACATATAATTTATGTACTTGCATACATACATGCGAGTATCATCTATTCAACAAAGTGAATAGTAATACCTTGAAAGAATGTAAAATGTGAAGAATTAGAGATGGAAAAGATAGATACGGAGAGGCATATACACAGAGAGCGAGAGAGAGAGAGAGATAGAGAGAGAGAGAAGGTTTGTGTGTGTGCATAATCTTAAAGTTGAACGTAGTTAATATATTTAAAATTTTTGGTATTCATCTTTGTACTAATAACTGGTGGCATGTTGATGAACTCTGTAATTTAATTTTTTTATTTTTTATTATGTTCTATATTTTTGGAATGGAGCCAAAAAAAAAAGTAACAGTTTCTAACAAGAGTTATGAGAGTATTAATGTAAACACACACATTTAGTGATATCGTCATTCATTTTCTCTCTGTTCATTGATCTCATTCTCAAATATGTATATACTATATATGGGCATTTCCTGGTCTGTGCAGTTTTAAAGAATCTCTTCTTTTGACAATGCCCAAATCAAGTTAAAATAATCAGAGTTTACATTAGATATTTGCACCTATGAGAGCATCATTTATATGTAGTTTCTCTATATGGAGTAATTTAAAAAGTCTTCGCGGTTTTTTGTTACTAGTTGATGTTGATACTCATATATCGGACAACACTAATCCGATTGTCTCAAATGAGATGAGGTTGAGAGGTGACATTTCACGATACATGTAATTCGTTTCTGGTGTTAATAGTCATATTGATTTGAAAATGAGTGAAATATCTGAAGAATTACACTACGTGATACATTTTTATTGTTAGGTTAGATTATGTGGCTGCCCTCTCTCTGAGAGGACACACTTAAACCAGAAAGGCCCATTGTGATATCATCAAGCTTCTCTTCTAATATTGTTGTGCGTGTTAAATTTGGACAGCATTAGAAGGGGTCTCTTTACTTTAGCCAATTCCGAACGGCAGAACTCTTGCGACATCACTTTTTCTGAGCTTTGTCACAGAGTTCTTTTAGAAGCTTTTTCATGGCAAATTGTTACTGCCGCAAAAATAGTCAATTTTTGCCGGCATGTGCGTACTGTTCGAAAGAAAAATCTTTTCGATATTCAATTTTGTTATGTTCCAGCCGCGGATTGAACCCACGACCTACAGGTCAGAAGGGCAACGCACTAACCACTTAGCTACGGCGCCCACTTTTTACTGTAAAAAATAGGTAAAGCACTGGAAAAATATATTGTGCGGTTTACGATGAGAATGCTGTAAGTAAACGGCTGTCCTAGAAGTGGTTTGAATGATTCCGTTCCGGAAATTTCGATGTCAAAGATGGACTTTGCTCTGGTCTGTTAGTCACTGAAAAAGTCGATGAAATTTTGTAAATGGCGGAAGAAGACGACAAGCAACCTCTGAGGAGATAGCGAAAGCACTAAACATCAGCTACGTTACCGTTTGGAAACATCTAAAAAGAGCAGCTTACTTAAAGACGCTGGATATTTGGATACCACAAAAATGAACACAAAGAAATTTGAGTGACCGAATTACCATCAATGATATGCTGCTGAAATCAAAACATTTTTGAATCAAAACATTTCATTACGGGCGATGAAAAATTAATTACATATGAGAATATTCAACGCAAACAATAATGATCAAAGGTCGGTGAACCTTCACAAACGATTACAAATCATGCATTGACAGCAAACCAGAATATGTTGAGTGTTTGATGGGATTGAAACGGAAATGTCTATTAAAAGCTGCTACAATCTGATCTCTGACCTCTACTGCTCACAACTCGAATCAAGGAAAAGCGATCAGAATTGGCCAACAAAAAAGAGGTTGTGTTCCATTATGACAATGCCAGGCCACACACATTTTTGATGACTCTGAACAAATTGACTGAACTTGGCCAGGAAGTTTTGATAAATTCACCGTATAGCCCAGACCTTCCAAAGTCTGACTACCATTTGTTTCTGTCTCTGCAAAACTAATGGTAACAATGGTCAATATGTACTTGATTAAAATTGATTTTCAAATAGAGAAAATTTTTGTTTAAAAATGTACCAAACAAACCAAGAATACAGAGATTGTACAACTCGAATTGGCACCTTCTGCGTATCGCAAATAGAGGATATCCATTTTTTTATACTGAGCTTTGTGAGCTTTAGAACAGATTTTCGGGCATCTTAACTTTATCATTTTTCTTCATCTTTGGTTGAGCATTTCTAAGGAATGCCCATATGCATTTTCTTATGACAGTCAAGCGTGACTCAAATATGACATTTGATTGATTTTAATATGTTGTTAAATGTAATTTGTAGAAAATTTCCCGTAGGACGAGATATAATAGGTACTACATATAGTAGCAATAGTAAAAGGACATATGTGCATATGTACGTACTAGTAGGGGAATTTCGTTTTTGAAGCATGCATTTTTACTGAATGACAATACTAACGTCATAAATGGAAAGATAGAGCAGAATATGACAAAATTGTTTTGAAAAAAACATTTTCTTTTAGTTGCGTCATAAAATTCACCCTAAAATTTTTAGAATGTACTTTAGCTGTTATCTCCTGATGCAGCAACATATTTAATGAAATAACATCATAGTATTTTAAGCAAAAAGTTTTATTTTATAACAAATAATTCTTGTATGATCTATGTATGCATAAACAAAATTAAGTTTTTTTTTTATTTCAAAAATTTTCAATTTTGAGTTGTGCCCTTTTTCTAGTTTATATGCAATATATTGTAAATATATGAAATGTCAGCATATGTATATGCATTTATTTGTTGGAAAAAAGCAAAAGAAATAAATAAAAATAAAAATAATATTTTAAAAGCTATTTCAGTGCGAAAATCGTAACAAAATTCAATTTGAACAAAATTGTAAAAGTTAAAATTAAAAAAAAATACGAAAAAAAAACATCAAAAAGGGTACTTTTACAGTTATATACACGGCAGGTATGTAATGGCACATGTATGGGTTTATGCTTGCTCCTTTTTCTAATAACTTTCATACAATATACATACACATTCACATAACATACATACAATGCTCGATATGTATTGTGAGATTTAAACGATGTCGATATGAAGTCGTTGTGGACATATAAAAAATAGTACAATACGATATACTATTATGATGTGATGTATAGTAAGGAGTGCGTCGAATAAAATTGTCCGGTACAAAAATTATTAAATCTTTTGAACCAGTAGTCCGATTCTATCGAGCGTACTGTGTGAAAGGTTGAAGCCTATGCTCAGCAACCTGATTGGACCTTATCAATGTGGCTTCAGACCTGGTAAATCCACCATCGACCAGATTTTCACACTGCGCCAAATCCTGGAGAAGACCCAAGAAAAACAGATCGACACACACCACCTATTTGTTGATTATAAAGCCGCTTTCGACAGTCCGGTAAGGGATTACCTCTACGCAACAATGTCTGAGTTCGGTATTCCTGCAAAGCTCATTCGACTTTGTAGAATGACACTGCATAACTCTCGTTGTGCAGTGAAAATTGGGAAGGACCTCTCCGCACCGTTTAATACCGAACGGGGTTTCAGACAAGGTGATTCGTTATCGTGCGACTTCTTCAATCTTATTATGGAGAAAATAATACGAGCTGCTGATCTACGACATAATGGCACTATCTTCAACAAAAGTGTCATGCTGTTGGCGTATGCCGACGATATTGACATAATCGGCATGAACACGCGAGCAGTCAGTGCAGCATTCTCAGAGTTGGAAAGAGAGTCGCGTCGGATGGGTCTCACGGTGAACGAGGGCAAGACGAAGTATCTAGTGTCAACAAACAAAGAGTCCCGGCGTCTTGGACAGCACGTCACTGTTGACAACTACGCTTTTAAAGTAGTAAGGGACTTTTTCAATCTTGGAACCAGCATTAACAGCAGTAATGACGTCAGCTTGGAGATCATGCGTAGGATAACTCTTGCTAACAGGTGTTACTTTGGGCTGAGTAAGCAATTGAAAAGTCGAGCCCTCTCTCGAAGAACGAAAACTACACTCTACAAGTCTCTCATCATGCCTGTCCTAACATATGGCGCTGAAGCCTGGACAATTTCCATCTCGGATGAGCGAATGCTTGGAGTTTTCGAGAGAAAGGTCCTACGCAGGATCTTTGGACCTATTTGCGTTGGTGGCGAGTACCGAATAAGGTACAACCATGAGCTGTACGAGCTATATGCCGATATTGACATAGTAAAGCGCATCAAAATCCAGCGGCTGCGCTGGCTAGGTCATGTCGAGCGAATGGAAGAACACGCTCCAGCTAAGAAGGTGTTATATTCGGAACCCGCTGGAGGACGACGCAGAAGAGGAAGACCAAACCTCCGGTGGAAAGACCAAGTACTGGAGAACCTGACGGCACTTGGAATTTCTAACTGGCGCCAGCTAGCGAAGAACAGAGATGGCTGGGGAAGCATGTTATTTTCGGCCTAAATCGATATTCGGTTGTTATGGCCA
This sequence comes from Megamerina dolium, assembly GCA_963854835.1. Classification (NCBI taxonomy): domain Eukaryota; kingdom Metazoa; phylum Arthropoda; class Insecta; order Diptera; family Megamerinidae; genus Megamerina; species Megamerina dolium. Next base: position 110,084,548 of record OY978525.1, read on the forward strand.
CATAAGTAAGTAAGTAAGTCCGATTTCTATAAACTAAAGTATTTTATTGTGAAAATTATTATTAGATTACAAAAAAAAACAGAATCCTGGAACTATTATTTTATAATAAAAAGTCTTATTTTTTCAGGAATCCCTTCCATTCATGTTTTTATGGTAGTGTCCGACACCCTCACAGCTGCTGCAGACCACTTTCTTCTGAAGTCTTGAAGGTTGTCTTCATCTCCCTTTTATATTAAAGCTCAGTATCTCTCAATCGGCCTTAGTTCTGGACAGTTTGGTGGATTGGCTTCTCTAGGCACCAAAATCACTTCTTTCTTTTGGAACCACTATCTATCCGGAACTTATTGAACTTTGTACGTCTTTAGCCCAGCTTCCTTCTTAGTCCTGCGCACAAAAAATTTTCAGCAATCAGCCTTCACCGCCAATTTCCTTCCCGAAATATTTGGATTTCTCTTCAAAATTGTCAAAACGTTCTTCGCCTTTTCACGGTCATATGACCACTTCTTTTTACCAGAGCCTTTCTTCCGATCAATAAGCGGTTCTTCCTTAAAGCGTTTAATAACGTGAGAAATGGTTTTAGGGTTAGCCCCTACCTCTTTGGCAATTTTATGAAATGACCAGTGACGTTGCTTTTGAAATATTTTAAGAATATTTTCTCGTACTTGCACTTCAAGTGCCATATTTGCGTTAAAAAGATTTTTATTGTCCATAACACACATAATATTTTCGGACATTTAAATCAGAGCTACTAAGATAAAAATTTTTGATTTTGAATCTTTTAATAGCACAGTATGGGAAGAAATGTAACGGACAATTTTATTCGATGCACTCCTTATGTACCCTGCAGTGAGAATAGCTAGCGACGAACTAGCGAATTGATCAGCTCTTGGTGGACTTTGTTGGTCTTACTTCAATCTATTTTCTTCGCTTTCAACTATCGAATCTAACATGTTCACGTGCTAGGATGGGGTAAAGTGCTGCCATCCAGGATAACTTTCGCTAACCACTTCGGTAAGCGGTAAGACACCAACAAACAAAATAACTATTCACGAAAAAGTGAGAAAAAAAACATGAAAAATATATTTGTTTCATATTCTTTCATTCGTGTTCATTCAAACATTATCTGTGATTCGGCATTCAAGTATAGAAATCAGGGCTGTGCGATTGATCGTATAGTCGAACAATTTCATTAATCAAAATTGTTGATTAATCATTCGATTAATTGTTCGATTAATCAAATATGAAATTATTCGAATAATTGTGATTTTGAATATTAAAAGATTGAAATTATTTGATTAATCAGAATAAAATTTCATTAATCAAAATTGTTGATTAAATCATTCGATTAATTGTTCAATTTATAATATTTTTTCCAATACAAAATATACAGGTAGCTTTCCATAGGTACGAATATGAGAATTTCAGGAACAAAAATAACTAAATGAAAAATATTATTAATCAAATTAACATTAATCAAATTCTGATTAATTGAATAATTTTTATTTTGGTTAGTCGGAATGTTGATTAATCGAATAATTAATTAATCAGATTAATCAGCTTAATACTAAACAATTAATCGCACATCCTTATAGAAATAATTCAATTTGTACGTGATTTAAAAATTTTCATATATATACAATAGGTGATCTATGTTCAGAAATCGAGTGAACAACAAAATAAAATCTGCGCGATATGCACTTTAACGACTAAAATTTTATACCACCCCATAGACAATTTAAGCCTCTTAAAATGTCTGAAAATCAATAAATAACGATTTATGCGATTTTTATTCGATTATTTGTTCTCCTCAGCAATAGAATGATGCAACGAATGATAGATGTTTGCCCAACATTTTCACTTTTTCACTACTGTTGTTCACGATGTGTATGTATATCATTGAATTGGCGTGTTTATGCATTACTAGGAGACAGTAAAGTAGCCAGTGCATTAAATATATCGAAATATCTGTGATTTAGTGCCTTTCACGTTCTTTTTTCATAAAAAACGTCGTTATAAACGTCGAGATATGTTCGTCATTGAATTGACACTGTTCTGCATTACTAGGGGACAGAAAGGTAAATAGGTATGGCGAAAAGACTGTTGATTAGTGGCATTTGGATCAGAATAGCGAGTAATATGAATATGTGCTCAGTGTGGCTGTCGGATAATTTGCAAAAGAAATTCTGAGGAAATACAATCTCAGTGTTTCAAAATTGTTTACGTATTTATAGCAGAAAATGCTTGTATTTATAGATATATCGGCCCTGAAGTAACTACATATCGGTTGAATACATCTTAAAAGCTGTACCTACTGGGCTTAATAAAATTCGTTCATGGTCGAATTATTTGGGGTTTCGAAAAAGTTCAGTTACCTTTGCTATTGCTATCATATTATAATAAATACATATCGAGCAATCCTATTAGCAGTACACAACACTTAAGTTATGTGAGGTCACAAATGCGATTTAAAAAATTTCTATTTCTATTTTATTCTTCATTTTTTCATTTTCATATTTCGATTTTTTTTTTTTAATTATTTCAGACTTAAAATTTTACGCTTATTTTGACAAACAAACGATAAGTAAGCATGTACGTAGAAATTATAACAATTCCAATTGTTATAAAAGCAAGAAATAAAGATTAGGGGAAATTATTATGAATTTTCGCTGAAAAAAGGATCAAATTAAAATATTACTAGGAAATAAGACGTACAAATGAGTGAACACTAAAGAGTTGAAAACATTTTTTTAAATATCATATAAAATCTATGCCATGCCATAAATCCAGTTAATGCTTCATATTTGAATATGTATACCATATGCATACCATAAGTACAAGGTAGCAAACAGGATAATGAAATATCTAATAATAAAGAAATAATAAAAGAAAGCTCAACCAAATCCCACAACCAAGTAGTATTAAGAGTATTTTTGTTCTTGTTAAGTTGACTTTTTTTTTTTATTATTTTTATTTATAAATATATTCGTGAGCATGTACGTATGTATGTGTGTCTATCATTTTGTGAATTAGTTGCTCTAAATTGAATAACCTTCATGCTTTGTGGAGCTTAAAAACAAGATTTTCGAGTTTGTAATTTCTAATTAGCATAATCTGCACAAAAGTATGAACCAAATAAAAATAAAAAATAAACGAGTGCGAAAAAAATCCATAACAAAACACAAATTACATTTTGAAAACCCATTTCTTTATAGTACATTTCAAAAAGGATATACACACACTTTGAGTGTACAAAGTTTGAATACAAGAGTATAAAGTTTTTGAAATGTTGCACACACACACACACACACGCAACGTATACATGCATACGTTTTCAATGAGCATTATCATTAAGAGGTAAGAAAGTAATAAAAATAATAATAATGTGCAAACAAAAAAAAAAAAAAAATCATATTTAATAATAAGTTGGAGAAAGGAAAAAATTGAGTAATAAATTTTTCACTTAATCATATCACACCAAAACTTCTGATATCTACGTATACTTACTTCAAAGTTATATTTTCATTTTTAAATTGACGTAAATTGATGGAATTCAACTACCACTTGCAAAGCAAATTTAAACGATGTAATTTTTCATCATTTCTTCGAAACGAGGAATACTCAGTACTGGATATGGCCAACTTTTCGTTAGTAACATCTGAATAAACATGATTTCACAAAGCTTTCTAGTGGAAAATATTGCCAACTACACATTTATTATTGAAAACATTTTGAAAATTTTGAAACAGTGTGAAGGATGCGATTTTCATCATGTAGGTTAGGTTAAGTCATTGTGGCTGCCTTGCCACCGAGATTCTCTTCCAGTATTTACTGTCACGCGTGTCAAAATTGGACAGTATTGGAAAGAATCTACTTATATTGGGTCTTCGATAAGACATTACCGGTAGATGGCTCTAAAATGTAACAGCTCGCTGTTTGGGTGCCACATGAATTAACAGTGAAAAATTTAATAGACCAAATTTCCATTTGCGGTTCACTGCTAAAACGGAACGAAATCGAATTAAGATCATCCACGAAGCGAGATGAAGCTTCGCGAACGGTGCCAATGCCAGGATTGACACCAAGAAAGGTAATGCTGTGTGTCTGGTGGGATTGGAGGGTAGTTCTTCATTATGAGTTTCTACAACCTGGTCAGACAATTGATTCTGATCTTTACCGTCAATAATTAACGAGATTTAAGGAAGCAATTCAATTAAAACAGCCAGAATTGATCAACAGAAATTGTGTTATATTTCATCATGACAACGCCAGACCACACATATCTTTGATGACCCGACAGAAACTGAGAGAGCTTGGCTGGGAAGTTTTGATGCATCTACCATATAGAACGGACATCCAAATTATCAGTTGTTTTGATCTCTGCAGAATTTTCGTAATGGTGTAAATTTAAATTCAGTAGAGGCCTGCAAAATGCATTTGTTTTAGTTTTTTTTGCTCAGAAAACCCAGAAGTTCTACACAGATGGAATAATGGCTTTACATCACAAATGGCAAAAGATTATAGATCAAAACGGAGTATATTTGATTTAATAAAGCTCGTTTAAAATATAAGAAAAAAAGTGTTCCATTTTTGGTCAAATTTGTAACCGAATTTTTTCGAACACCCAATATTTGAGGGTTCCGAATGGCAGAACTCTTATGACGATATTTTTTCTGAGCTTTGTCACAGAGCTCTTCAAGAACCACCTTTTAATGGAAAATTGTTACTGCAGAAAGAATTGCCAATTGCTTGCCGACAGATGGGCAAAGTTACCTCAGCCGGGGATTCAACCGACGATCTCCGGATCAGTAAGCCAACACACTAACCACTGAGCTTCAGCAGTCACGCAACTCTTTCGAAAACTTTTTTATGAACAATTGTTATAACAGAAAAATTGCCACCATTTCATCAATTTTTGTCGTTAACTTGTTGACACTTTTCTAACGACAATCGTTATTTTAAATTAAAAAAGTGTAACGATAAAATTAGTTTGCATTTTCAATAAGAAAAAACTAGGCGAAAATCTACCGGCAAATAAGTTTTAGTAAAAATAACTCTATATATAGTCACTTATAAATGTAAAAATTTACAGCGAAGTAAAATGTCGTTTCAGTTTCTTGGATTTGATGCGTAAAGGACACAACAGCTTGGTTTAACAAGATCGTTTTATCGCAAAGCATTTCTGTGCGATACGTGAACAGTCCTTTTGATTTGAACGTTGACCAATTAAAAAGGTTATACCGCCTGACTTTTTTTTCCGCGCAACAGGCTGTTATCAAAGACCAGTGGGAGTGCAATTGCAGCTCGAAATAAGACATTCTTCCGTAAATTGTTCAATACAGAAAATAACAAACGCATAAATAAAATAATGTGTATGTAAAATATGCGTTACCCAATAAATGCAATTAATCGCCAGGTTGCTTGCAATTTATTTTCAACATCGCAGCAACCTTTTGATGATGCTATCAGTGAAATTGATTGCACACACATTGCAATTTTTGCAGCAGCGAAACACGAGGAGACCTACGTAAATCATCATGGGTTTCACTGAATAAATGTAAAAATGGGAAGTTGTAAAATTTATTAATTTAATTTATACACGGGGGTGGGAGCCGGAGCTCAGTGGTTAGTGCGTTGGACTTCTGATATGTAGGTCGTGAGTTCAATCCCCGGCTGAATGGTACCCACCTGCCGGCAAGAATTGTACATTTTTCCGGCAGTAACAATTTGCCAAAAATGCTTCTTAATATAGCTCTGTGACAAAACTAAGTTAAAGTGATAGCACAAGGGTTCTGCCGTTCGGAAGCGGCTAATATAAGTAGGTCCCTTCCAATGCTGTCCAAATTTAATACGCACAACAGTATGGAAGAGAAGTTCGGTGGTATCACAATGCGACTTTCTGGCCTAAGTGTGTCCTCTGAGAGAGTGGGCAGCCGCACAACCTAACCTAACCTAACCTATTTATACATTTATATCGGCTTTGCTTACAGTTGTATGATCCAAACATTTTTTTCTTGATGCACGCCATGATGCGTATATTGGGAACTATTTGCAAACATGGCAAACTCACCCATAAACTTTTCTATAGTGTAAAACAATTATTAATGTAGTAAGTAAGTAGGGAATTAGAAAGGAAAATCAACCCTGATTGAAATTTGTTTTATGCAATGTCTTAGGTAACCTCTAATTGAAGATGATCGAATGAAATTTCAGTGTTCACATCACATTGTATTTGTATTAAATATTTACTTTTGCCCATATTCTAATCTGACATGTAATTTCTGCAGGAAAAAATGAAAAACTTTGTAATAATCTATAAATATTATATATTTTATGTAGGTAATTTACTTTACGAACATCTAATGAAAGTTTGTAAACTTTTATATAAGATGCGGACAAGAATTATGTGCGTATAAGTAGGGAAATAGTATGTATTGTGCAAAGAAGTTCAATACAAAATCTTATTTTTTTTGTATAATTAGTTTCTTGCTAAGGCATGAGACTAAAACTAAATCGTAATCATTAGTACTCTAATGGCGCACGTCGCATTTTATCAAGTGTAGGATATACATAGTACATAGCAACCTTTTTGCCTTTTTTATACCCTGCATAATGCAATATGCATGGTATATTCATTTCGGTCAGATGTTTGTGTCCACTTGAAGGAATCTCCGGAGATATAGACATAGATATATATTCGTGATCAGCGTCGATTAAATTTTCGATTTAACGATGTCCGTCCGTCCGTCCGTCCGTCCGTCCGTCCGTCCGTCCGTCCGTCTGTCTGTCACCTGGCTGGTTCGCACGATAACTTGAGTAAATATTGAGCTATTTCGATGAAATTTGGCATAAGTAATCTATGATCCAAGGGTACGGAGGGGATTGATATTGGGCATGATCGGTCAATAACCACGCCCACACCAAGCATTCAAAGCGACTAACCTCGAAATTTTCAAAATCTTTAACTTGCTATAACTCACATAATATACCACTTGGGACAACAATATTTGGCACATAGACTTATATTATACTACTATATAACCTCGCAAAAAGTGGTTGAGCCACGCCTACTTTTTAGCGTAGCTCTCATACAAAGTGCCTGTACTTCTTTTAAATTGAAACAGCTGTAACTTTTACAATCTTCTGTCCAGAATAACCATAATTGACACTTAGATTAATACGGCAGTCGGAAATAATATGGCAGAAAATTAGTGTGCCACGCCCACTCCTTCACGGGTCTCCCATACAAAGTTGCGGAAATTAAAAAAATGTTGCAAACTATTCAGCGTAGAATAACGAGATTTAAGGTGTGGATTAGTATTGTACGAGCAACTAGGCTCACAGAAAATGGGCGCACCACGCCCAGTGTTTATCGTAGCCCATATACAAATTTTAAATTGAAACAGCTGTAACTTCGGCAATCTTCTGTCTAGAATAACCATAATTGACACTTAAATTAATATCGTAGTCGGCAAAAATCGGGCAGAAAATCAGTGTGCCACGCCCACTCCTTCACGGGTCTCCCATACAAAGTCGAGTGAATTAAACTAAAATTTTAAGCTCCATAGCTTACAAACCATTTAGCCTAGGACAACGAGACTTAGGGTATGGATTAGTATTGTACGAGCAACTATGCTCACAGAAAATGGGCGCACCACGCCCAGTGTTTATCGTAGCCCCCATACAAATTTTAAATTGAAACAGCTGTAACTTCGGCAATCTTCTGTCTAGAATAACCATAATTGACACTTAAATTAATATCGTAGTCGGCAAAAATCTGGCAGAAAATCAGTGTGCCACACCCACTCCTTCATGGGTCTCCCATACAAAGTCGAGTGAATTAAACTAAAATTTTAAGCTCCATAGCTTACAAACCATTTAGCCTAGGACAACGAGACTTAGGGTATGGATTAGTATTGTACGAGCAACTAGGCTCACAGAAAATGGGCGCACCACGCCCAGTGTTTATCGTAGCCCCCATACAAATTTTAAATTGAAACAGCTGTAACTTAGGCAATCTTATGTCTACAATAACCATAATTGACACATAAATTAATATCGTAGTCGGAAATAATCTGGCGAAAAATCTGCGTACCACGCCCACTTCTTATTGGGGCTCCCATACAAAGTTGAGGAAATTAAACAAAAATGTTAACCACCATAACTTAGAAACTATTCAACGTAGGACACCAAATTTAAGGTGTGGATTAAAATTGAAAAATTAATTGGATTTACTAGAAAGTGGTAAGCCACGCCCACTTTTTATATAGCTCCCATACTAAGCCTCGGAATTATCTTAAAATCCTTTTACTTCATCAAAGTCAACCATATTTCGAGTGTAAATTAGTAGTATATGCAAAAATTGTTTCTCGAAAAGTGGAAATAAAAGAAAAGTTGGATATTCGAGTAAACTTTTTATATATAAATCTACATATGCAGGGTATAGTTTGGTCGGCCCCAGCCGACTGTAAGGAGATTTTTTTAAACACTTTTTTATCATCTCATTTTTAGAAAATAAAAATAAAAATTTCAGAGTGTTGTTTGAAATAGTTAAAGCTAGTATTATATTTCATTCAATACTGCTACGGCATAAACACCAAACTAAAGTACAATTATAACTGCAAAAAAAAAAAAAAAAAAAAAAAAAAACAAACGGGCAAAAAGTTAAATCAAAAGAGTTTATTTTGCGTCAAGTTTTTAATTTCATCTGTTGCTTGGACTGTTTGCTATCGTTCATCAGCACAGTGTATTTTGTTTTCATACACTTTTTGTATGTTTTGAATGTATGCACTTACGAATGTATGTATGCGAACGAAACAAAATTCAGTATTGTGAATATGAAACCGGTGAAAAAAAGTATTCACGATGAAATAAATTAAAATACCACAAAAATAATCATAAATTCTTTTGGTTATGGTGGTAGCGAAAGTAATTGGAAAAGTTTTAATGGATTGGACATAATGATGATTATATGCTGTTGATGGTGTTGTTGATGCGGTCGCCGTTGGTTGCAAACGTGCAAACCAAATACTTAGGAAAAAAATTATTTTTTAAATAAATATGTAAGTAAATAATAAAAAGTAAAGCATTTTTGATTTTTGATCTCATTGATTTACATTGAGCAATTTCCTTTAGCATATGTGGAAAAGATAAAATATATTATTGATGTAAGGTACATTCTATCAAGAAATTAACCGAAATTTGTCAATATAAAAATATATTCATTATTAAAATTTATTGTATTTTCTTCATTTGATGCCTTAAGCTTTTTTCACGGAACAGCCCAGTTATAAAAATACTGTTTAAATATATATTGTGGTATGGACTTCGACTCCATTTGCAATTTGTCTTTGATAACCTCAAACGGCCTAATTATTGTTCACGAAGTGATAGTTCGATGAAGCTCGATGACACTTGTTGCGCTTTTGATCCAAAACTAATTCATATTTATTACTTTGATTGATTTTACACTATTTTGATGTTATCCATCCATTCTATATGATTCTTCATTAATAAATATGGCCTACTTATTTCTCACGAAAGAAAAAATATGTTTATAATACAACATGACAGTCATGTGGGTGCCGTGGCTCAGTGGTTAGTGTGTTGGCCTTCTGTTCTCTAGGTCATGGGTTCAATCCCCGGCTGAAGAATAAAAAATTTCATATCGAAAAATTTTTCTTTCGAACAGTACACACTTGGCTAGCAATTGACAATTCTTTTGACAGTAACAATTTGCCATGGAAAAGCTTCTAAATAAACTCTGAGACAAAGCTCAGATAAAGTGATGTCACACGAATTCTGCCATTTGAAACCGACTAAAATAAGTAGGTCCCTTTTAATACTGTCCAAAATTTAACACGCGCAACAGTAATGGAAGAGAAGCACGGCCAACGAGCTCTTCGGCGCTTTATGTCCCACATATTTATTTCATTTTTTATGACAGTCAATGAGAGCAATCAATATGTTTTTGACTTGATTTGGTCGACTTTGAAGTTTATTGTTGTTGTTTAGACCCACTGGAAAAGTGTTTTTCCAAATGTTTTTTAAGAAGAAATTGAATTAATTGTTAAAATCAATTATATTTAAGAGACAACAATTCGTACAAAGTAATTATATATTAACAAACCAAATTCTGTGGACTCTGGAATGAGAATCCCATCCCATCCTTATTATATTGGACGTGTGATTTAATTCGCAGCGTTTTCACAACAGATGGCGCAACTAGTATTTTATTCTTTTGTTCCATTTTTCCAATGATTCACTGACATGCTACTGTCATTAACCATTAACTTTAGTATGTGTAATTCATTTGAAACATAAACAATAATATTTTTGACTGCTTCGAAAAGCGTCCAGGGTAGTCAGGATAGTTTGAAGAACGAGAATTAGAGGAATTACTCGAAAATGATTCTTGCCAAATGCCAAGCAGAACTTGCAGCAGCATTGGCAGTTGGCCGTATTGAAGAATAAAAGACAAAAATTCGAGCAGAGATATAATAAAGTGAATTTGTAGCACGCCAATGCTCTGCAACATGTTACAAATGACGTTAAGAAGTATTTAGAGAAATTGAAATGGGATGGATGTTCTTCACCGCCGCATAGTTCAGGCATTGCTATATCCGATTACCACTTGTTTGAATCGATAACACACGGCCTGGCATAGAACAGCGCTTCCATTCTTACGAAGAAGCCAAAGTTAGATAGAGCAGTTCTTCCGATGTTGTATTCGTAGGCTGCCCAAATGATGAGAAAAAGTAGTGGTTAGTGATGGATACTGCTTTGAAGATTAAATGTATAACCATTTTGAAGAAAATAAAATTCGAATTAAAAAAAAAAACGCTACGAATTAATTCACACTCACAAGTAAAAGTAAAAAATTGGAAGTTCAATCCAAAAAATACATCTCACCATTTCACAATTGTTAGAGAGAATGGAAGAAATATATAGAAAGTTCTTCTTCTCCAGACTAAACGCACTTTGCGGTATAACCTAAAGCATTTAAAATATGTATTTTTGAATTTTTTTAAATATCAGAGTGTCAAAATAATGGTTTTGTGTGGATAGTGATGGTATGTGATATGCTAATTTTTTAGAAAATGTTTGACCACTAAAATGTAGATTTGCATTTCAAACATATCTTTCTCACACTCACTTTGATGTATAATACAGAAGCATTACTGATCGGATTAAAATAAAGATTTTCAATGGGAAGTAAATAAAAGAGTGAGCTTAGCCGACTTAAGAGATACCACTCAGAATGAATTTATATAGTTTTTAACATCTTTGGCAATTCGATCCAGTTCTTGGAGATATTTGAACGAAATTAATAAATTCTTGCCATTGTGCTGTTGAGCCGCTGTGCCATAAATGCAAATGATTATAAATTACTATTTTTTTTTAATTAAAAATTAACTATTTCCTGCATTATAAACAATATTCAACCACATTAATTTGTATTCATGAATGAGCTTATCCTATTAGAAGTATTTTTCGCTTGCATTCAAGACACATGTGCTCTCGTGAGAGAATAACAAAACGATTATTAAGGCTCTTTAATAAGTTTAATGTGAAAAAAAAACTAAATATTTTCGAATTCTTTTGTTTGCTGGCATACATTCACATATACGTCCAATAGGATTTATATGTATATTATGTATATAGAATAGCATACACTAAAAGCAATAATAATCGACCAAGATTATCACTGCCATAGTCATCAGTAAAAGCACCATTAGCATCATCGTTATCACGCTCATTATGTATTATTACCTATACAACAAGCACATCACATCTGGTAAAAAGAACAACGTGCCATTGCTGCTGATACACATGCATATTCTCATGTATACAAAACATATAGCCATATATGCATACAATACATAATAGAAATTTGTATGTATGAAAAAAGCAAAAAAAAACAAAAAAACACTTTACTCGTTCTCTTACCGGTCTTAGTTCGCTAACATCCCATCCCAAATATTCAGCAACTGCCATCATTTGATTAACAATCGCATCCATTTCGGCTGTATCCAGTACACCATTGCCATCAGTGTCGTATAAGCGAAACATAACTGTAAATGTGTGGGAACAAAATTATGCAATGTAAATCATTTTAATGTAGACTGTTATATATTGTATAGTAGTTTTGCATGATACTACTGGTAAATATTACTTTTACTATATAATAATCCTTTAAAGTGCAATTTTTTCTTCAACTGCTTGTACTATGAACTGAGTATGTTACTATGGCAATAGTAGTAGTAATCATATAGTAGCATAAGTGCTTCTTTCTATACTGTATTCAATTCTTATTGTACTATTTTTTTAAATATTTTTATTTTTACATACACATGCATACATGCAAACATATTCATTCAATTGAAAATTCAATTTACGATGCATTGCATTTTATGCAGTCGCTCGCTCATGCATTGTATACTTACATTCAAGCTTATCTTCGGGTCGTCCTGCCTCAAGCAATGACAAATAACAAACGACATCTTTGAGTGGCGCCTTTAGCGTTAACGGATCAAAATGTGAAAGTTTACGTGTTAGAAGTTTCATATCGACGGCTGCAAAGTAAAGAACAAAAAACAAAAAAATACAAATAGAATATTTAAAAGAATCCTGACAAGTTGGCAACAAAAAAAAAAGTAAACCATCAAGAATAGAGATCAAGAATTCTTAGCTACTATGTACATAAAAGTGAAAATGACAAATAGTTATATAATTCAATGTTTTATGCTTGATTTGTGATTTATGTGTGTGTGTGTGTGTATGTGTGTATATATTCTTATTCATTGCCTATTCTATTGAATGTCCCTAGACGTTGTTTTTTTCTTTGTGCCTGCCTCTTCAAATCTATGCGACCATATCGTGTCAATGACAATTTCCATGCCATTGACAGTTTTGCTTTTGTTGCTATATTCATCTTCATCTTTATGATTAATTATCGTACTTCATTATTTCATATTTCGTTTGTACGAGTACATATATTAGACCTTTCAAAACGTAATATAAGCTCAATATTTATGTGAATAAAATTTTGAAATAAAAAAAAAATTTATTAAAATGTTTCTCAAACAATTTTTGTTAATTCGCTGAAGGGAAATTTATGTGATTTTTATTTTTATTATTTTTTATAATTTATTATTATTATTATTATTATTATTATTAGGGCTATGAAGCACCACGACCTGAAGATCTTTTGTGCAGCCTTCTGCTCTAACTAGCAGATCTCAAGACTATTTATAAATCTTGTCACGGCTGTGGGATTGATTTTAACTAGGTCCTTGGGAACTATAAATCCATTCCCTAGATAGTTTAGTCTGCATCTAGCCACAGCTGGGCAATTGCAAAGAACGTGTTCTTTGCGTTTCTTGCTCTTCTCGACAGAATCGACAGAGATCGTTGTTAACCACACCCATTTTCATCATGTGATAATTAAGTTTACAATGACCTATTAATAGTTCAGTGTAAAGTTTCTTTTCTGCTGAGGTTTAAGATCAAACATCTACCTTAATGTGTTCAGGGTCAATGAATCATTTCGACTGCCGCATGCGTGTTTGGGATCTCCAGTAATCACTTCGATTACTTTTTATACCCTGCATAATGCAATATGCATGGTATATTCATTTCGGTCAGATGTTTGTGTCCACTTGAAGGAATCTCCGGAGATATAGACATGGATATATATTCGTGATCAGTGTCGATTAAATTTTCGATTTAACGATGTCCGTCCGTCCGTCCGTCCGTCTGTCTGTCACCTGGCTGGTTCGCACGATAACTTGAGTAAATATTGAGCTATTTCGATGAAATTTGGCATAAGTAATCTATGATCCAAGGGTACGGAGGGGATTGATATTGGGCATGATCGGTTAATAACCACGCCCACACCAAGCATTCAAAGCGACTAACCTCGAAATTTTCAAAATCTTTAACTTGCTATAACTCACACAATATACCACTTGGGACAACAATATTTTGCACATAGAGTTATATTATACTACTATATAACCTCGCCAAAAGTGGGTGAGCCACGCCTACTTTCTAGCGTAGCTCCCATACAAAGTGTCTGTACTTCTTTTAAATTGAAACTGCTGTAACTTCTACAATCTTCTGTCTAGAATAACCATAACTGACATTTAGATTAACACGGTAGTCGGAAATAATATGGCAGAAAATCAATGTGCCACGCCCACTCCTTTTTGGGTCTCCCGTACAAAGTTGCGGAAATTAAAAAAAATGTTACCGGTTATAACTTGCAAACTATTCAGCGTAGAATAACGAGACTTAGGGTATGGATTAGTATTGTACGAGCAACTAGGCTCACAGAAAATGGGCGCACCACGCCCAGTGTTTATCGTAGCCCCCATACAAATTTTAAATTGAAACAGCTGTAACTTCGGCAATCTTATGTCTACAATAACCATAATTGACACTTAAATTAATATCGTAGTCGGAAATAATCTGGCGAAAAATCAGCGTACCACGCCCACTTCTTATTGGGGCTCCCATACAAAGTTGAGGAAATTAAACAAAAATGTTAACCACCATAACTTAGAAACTATTCAACTTAGGACACCAAATTTAAGGTGTGGATTAACATTGAAAAATTAATTGGATTTACTAGAAAGTTTAAATCCCGGAGCCTCTTCTTGTCGTGATGGAAATGGGAATCTGGTTACGGATGTCCAGAGTGTACTGAGCCTATGGAGGGAACACTTCTCCACGTTACTGAATGGCGATGCTACGAACAATTCCGCCAGTGGAGGAGAATGCCCGATAACCCCAATTACAGATGATGGTGTTGATGTTCCACCACCCGACTATGACGAGGTTGAAACGGCCATTTTAAGGCTGAAGAACAACAAAGCTGCAGGTGCTGATGGCCTGCCTGCCGAGTTGTTTAAGACCGGAGGCGATGAGCTGCTCACCCGCATGCACCAGCTCATAAGCAGAATATGGTCGGATGAAAGCATGCCTGATGATTGGAGGCTCAGTGTTCTCTGTCCTGTGCATAAAAAAGGAGACCCCACAATTTGCGCCAACTACCGTGGAATAAGTCTCCTGAGCATCGCGTACAAGGTTCTATCGAGCGTACTCTGTGAAAGATTGAAGCCTATGCTCAGCAACCTGATTGGACCTTATCAGTGTGGCTTCAGACCTGGTAAATCCACCATCGACCAGATTTTCACACTGCGCCAAATCCTGGAGAAGACCCAAGAAAAACAGATCGACACACACCACCTATTTGTTGATTATAAAGCCGCTTTCGACAGTCCGGTAAGGGATTACCTCTACGCAACAATGTCTGAGTTCGGTATTCCTGCAAAGCTCATTCGACTTTGTAGAATGACACTGCATAACTCCCGTTGTGCAGTGAAAATTGGGAAGGACCTCTCCGCACCGTTTAATACCGAACGGGGTTTCAGACAAGGTGATTCGTTATCGTGCGACTTCTTCAATCTTATTATGGAGAAAATAATACGAGCTGCTGATCTACGACATAATGGCACTATCTTCAACAAAAGTGTCATGCTGTTAGCGTATGCCGACGATATTGACATAATCGGCATGAACACGCGAGCAGTCAGTGCAGCATTCTCAGAGTTGGAAAGAGAGTCGCGTCGGATGGGTCTCACGGTGAACGAGGGCAAGACGAAGTATCTAGTGTCAACAAACAAAGAGTCCCGGCGTCTTGGACAGCACGTCACTGTTGACAACTACGCTTTTGAAGTAGTAAGGGACTTTGTCTATCTTGGAACCAGCATTAACAGCAGTAATGACGTCAGCTTGGAGATCATGCGTAGGATAACTCTTGCTAACAGGTGTTACTTTGGGCTGAGTAAGCAATTGAGAAGTCGAGCCCTCTCTCGAAGAACGAAAACTACACTCTACAAGTCTCTCATCATGCCTGTCCTAACATATGGCGCTGAAGCCTGGACAATTTCCACCTCGGATGAGCGAATACTTGGAGTTTTCGAGAGAAAAGTCCTACGCAAGATCTTTGGACCTATTTGCGTTGGTGGCGAGTACCGAATAAGGTACAACCATGAGCTGTACGAGCTGTATGCCGATATTGACATAGTAAAGCGCATCAAAATCCAGCGGCTGCGCTGGCTAGGTCATGTCGAGCGAATGGAAGAACACGCTCCAGCTAAGAAGGTGTTATATTCGGAACCCGCTGGAGGACGACGCAAAAGAGGAAGACCAAACCTCCGGTGGAAAGACCAAGTACTGGAGAACCTGACGGCGCTTGGAATTTCTAACTGGCGCCAGCTAGCGAAGAACAGAGATGGCTGGCGAAGCATGTTATTTTCGGCCTAAATCGATATTCGGTTGTTATGGCCACATAAGTAAGTAAGTAAGTAAGTAGAAAGTGGTAAGCCACGCCCACTTTTTATGTAGCTCCCATGCTAAGCCTCGGAATTATCTTAAAATCCTTTTACTTCGTCAAAGTCAACCATATTTCGGGTGTAAATTAGTAGTAAATGCAAAAATTGTTTCTCGAAAAGTGGAAATAAAAAAAAAGTTGGATATTCGAGTAAATTTTTTATATATAAATCTACATATGCAGGGTATAGTTTGGTCGGCCCCAGCCGACTGTAAGGAGATTTTTTTCTCTTCACATATTAAGTTAAACAGTAACTTCATGAAGCTACTGTTTTTCCCACAGAAGGGTTCTGGGTATATGAAAGGCGTGTCTGCGCCCCTTTTTGGCCAGTGAATCTGCCATTTCATTTACTGCATGCCCCTCGTGTCCCGGTACCCATATTAGAGTCACAGAGTTCCTCTTTGCTAAGGTTAGGAGAAGTTCAAAGTATTTCCAAACCAACTTAGATGGGAACAAGAAATTCATTAGTGATTTTAGAGCTGCCTGACTGTCTGAAAGAATGCATATGTTGGTTTCTCGAGTAGACATGCTCTGACAGCTAGCTCTAAGGCGTGGATCTCCGCCTGAAAAATGGAAGCTATTTTTCCTATTGCAATTGCCTTGCGGAAATGTGGGCCTACAATTCCCACACCAGCACTACCATCTTTCATTTTGGACCCATAGCTGTGAGCTCTGATTTACAAATATTTCGTTACTTCTTCACGCTGAGCGATCTTGAATGATCACTTTGAAGATTTCATTTACTCTGTGTTGTGAAAAAAAAAAAGAATTTTTTTAATTAATTTTAGGAACAATTTCTACACGAAAAAATTATTGAAAAATCAGCAACTTGTCAAAATTTCTACCAGAAAATTATTCCAAAATTATGTGCGTTTTTTTTTTTAATTTTCTTTATTTTATAGAGCTTTCAGAAAAATTATCATGCTCATCAAAAAGTCAAAAAGTCACAATTTCAACAGATCTAATGTACATATACATCAGCAACATTTCTAACATTTCGTTTGACATTTTATGGTATTTCCAAATAACATTACCATTCATGACAACACATTATTTGTTTGTGTGTTTAACGAAATGAAAAAAAAAAAAAATTTTTTTTATCATTAAATCCAATTTACATAGAAATATCATTAACGGTATATTTATTGTTCATTGGCATGTGTTGATCTCTAGTCACTATTTTGTGTTGCTGTGTCAATCTGTGATTAATAAAATTTGCATTACAAAGTTACTCATCTCATTTATAAACGTATTATATTAATAGCATTTGATATATTTTCTTCCTTCACACCACAATCTCATTAATGAGAAGCAAAAAAACTGACTTTTCTACGAATCGAAAGTTATTACGTATTTAATTTAACATTTAACACTGTCAGAATTCATTGAACTCGATAAAAGTACCACCTCCAGATTTCAATGAAGATGAAACTTATTAAAAACTCAACGAAATGTTTTCACAAACTTATTAAAATATACTCGAATATTTATGCGCCAAAGTATGAACTACGAGTACATATATTCACAAGAGACAAATATATTCATATTAAGTAAGTAAGTGTAATGGAGAAGGGAGCAAGAAATACAATGAGATAGATGGAAAGATAGGGAATTGCAAAGAGCTCCATCATAAATTGCAAACTTAATAGAGTACTTGGCAAAGTGGCAAGAATTATAATATTGTAATTACAACAACAAAGCAACCGTAGTGATGATAATTAACAATCGTAATAATAATAATAATAGTAATACAGGTGTACCTAACTACAATGGAAATAAACAAATAATCAAGTATGTATACAAATAATAAAGGCATAAATGCCAACGGTATTGAAACGTATACTTAATGAGTGATAGATGTTATAAAGGATGAGGATGGAAATATTATTATTATATCTCGATTTTCCAATATATAATCACATGTAGTAAAATTTAATTATAATATACATATTATTTAATTATATCAAAAGTTGTAAGAGTGATTCCAGTGCTGCAGGCTTCTTGAATATGGCTTATATATTTTTCTCACATATTTGACATCATTTGACGATATATGAATTATTGAAGAAGAAATGAGTCCAATTCTCTCTCTTTCTTTATGATTCTCGTGCTGAAATACCGAGCTTCATTATGTGACATAGCAAACCACAGGGTCTCTCTTTGCTGGGTTCCTGGACATAGTGATATTGAAGGCAACGAACTAACAGACGAAATGACCAGGAGGGGATCTAGTATGGACGCTAATGGGGCCGACGACTCAGTACAAATTCCACTTTGCGAACTGTTTGGGTGTATAGAAGAAATAGTTGTTAAGAAGACGAACAGCTTATGGAAGGGCACAATCCAAGAGGATTGTGAGGTGTCCAGAACCTTATGGCCTAGGCTAGACATGGAAAGGACGAGGATACTTCTGTTACTTAGCGAAGCCTGAAGTTAGAATTCTTACCGGGATGCTCACTGGGCATCACTGGACATAGCGCCAATGCTTCAACGTTGGCGTATACCGACGAGGGCGGACTGTGTAGGGGTTGCCGAGATGAAGAGGAAGACGAATTAATATACCACTATCTATGTTTCTATCGACAGGGCTGCGTGTTATCGCCGCTACTTTTCAACATTTTTTTTGGACGTTGTTATGAATAAGGTGACTCTTGAAACAAAGGGAATAACCTAGGGTTTGAATGCGGGACTTGATGATCTCGATTATGCCGATGATATCTGCCTAATGTCACATACTTTCGCCGACATGTCAAAGAAATTAACGCTGGTGAAAGAAATAGCAGCGAAAGTAGGCCTGCACGCAAAAATTCCGGACCGACAGCACGGAACTCGAAGTAGTTGACTCTTTTTGCTATCTTGGTAGCATAATATCTGCCAACGGAGGATCTAGTGCGGACATTGACAACCGCATAAAAAAAGCTAAACAAGCTTTCGGTACCCTCAAAGCAGTTTGGAGTTCTTCAATTATAAAACGACACACAAAATTAAAAATATTCAAATCGAATGTCAAATCTACTCAACTCTACGGCTGCGAAACCTGGAATCTATCATCATCAGAGGATGAGGCCATACAGGTCTTTACAAACCGTTGGCTCCGCACAATCCTTCTCATCTTCTGGCCTGATATCGTATCAAACATCAACCTGTGGTCCAAAACCAATCAAACACCAATGAGAGTGGAAATAACAAAAAGGAAGTGGGGCTGGCTCGGTCATGTATTAAGGAGAGCATTAAACGACATCACCCGTTGCGCAATCGACTGGAACCCGCAAGGAAGCCGGCGAAGAGGCAGACCCGCGCAGACCTGGAGGAGAAACCTGGAAGCAGATATAATAAAAACTAAGAAAAGCTGGAAAGAAATCAAGATGTTGGCGCTTGACAGAAACGAAACGAATGGAGGAAACTTGTTGTGGTCCTTTGTTCCTTCATGGAACCATAGGGCTTTATATATATGTTTCTGTCCAGGACTACAGACAAAACTACTTCAATATTTAGGGTCTCGTTTCTTCTCAGAACTGGACGAACTTGCGAATGTGGACTTAAAAGAGCTTCTTAACTTCATATGGAGAACCAAATGGTTCAAGAAGGATGACAAATGAACACTGGTTACTCTGACAGGGTGTGCCTCCTCCGGCAATCAGGGCAATTACAATGGGCAATAGATGCCTCCGAGTGGAAGTGTGAATATATGTTCACACACGCCCTTCAAACATAAACTAACCTAACCCCATTTTTATTAGATCTAAATATTCCTTCATACTTAAACTACAGGATAAGATTCCTATACAATTTTTTTTAAAGATTTGCATATATCGATTTTGTATTTCATTTTTAGTTAAAAAATAATTTATTATCCATAAAAAAAGCAATTTTTGAAATTTATTTGATAACACTACTCGAAAATTTTTTTTGCTCTTTTGCTCTTTCTGTGGAACAGAATCACAATTTTTTATTTTACCGAGGGGTTTAAAATTTGGCTTTTTCGATCAAAACTAAAATCATAGAATTTCAAAAATCATATGTGAAATTATATTTAGGATAGTTCTTGTCTTCGAAAACCCGTATTAAAATTTTCCGAGGATTACTTTCTCGAAACATTTTAACCCTCTAACTACCACTCGTATGGGTCATTTTGGACCTTTTTCGAAAAATCCACTCAAAGTCAACATTTGGGAGGAGGTCAAGGGTTAAAGTCTTTCACAAAAGTATTCTCCAGAAAATTTCATAAAAACAAATAATTTGTACGAGTTATAGGTAACTTGAAGAAATCGAATTAAAATTTTAAGTACTTTATTTTTAAGAATCTACTTCATCGTGTGATAGCTTCATGCCACAATTTGAGGGTTATTGTCTGGGGGGTGAACCAAACGATAGTCTCAAACGATAGCATTTAGGATAGTTCTTGTCTTAGGAGACCTAAATTAACATTTTTTGAGGATTATTTTTGCGCAACATTTTAACCCTCTAACTACTATCCGTGTGGATCATATTGGGTTTTTTTTTTTCGTAAAATCCACATATAAAAAATGCATAAAATTATCCATATGGGTGATAACTAATGGGCGGAATCGGATGAAAATCTTGTCCACCTCTCGAATAAACTGTTGAGGATATAGTCAATTTATTAATAATATTGATAAGTTAATTCGATAAAACAATATTAAAATATGCCAAATTGGTTTTTGCTATGCCTTTACGTAGATTAATGAGGAAAAAATTAAAAATCATTTTAAATTAATTTAAAAGCAATTATTGTAAGTTCAATTATAGTGATTTCATATTAAATTTTATGCACCCATACAAATTTATCCAAGTAAATTATTGTCATGTTCCAAATAAGGTTCTAAACAGCCTTAAACAGCAATTTAATTGATTTTTTTTTGTTTTTGTACATATCATAACCATAGGAATAACAAATCATAACTTTAACAATAAGAATAATAGTAATAATTTCTGTGGCTTTTACAAGTAATGTCACTGTCATTTCCAATACGAATGCCAGAGCTCTTGGCAACTGTTTTTCTGAATTTTGCCTTAGGCATATTATTATGTATAAAATGTTACTATGCCCACAGTAAATGTAACCTTTATGATGCTTACCATTCGTATCGAGAACAATTGTTTGGCAAAGATGTTGTTCATAGGTTTCATTTATTGTGTCAACATGAATGAACATTTTGTATTATAAAAGTGACATAACTCAAAAATAATTAATTTTGATGCATCATTCTTAAAGTACACTATTTTAGCGTACATCTCTGAAAATCATTGAGTTAGTGAAAATTTTTTATTTTTCTTAAATTTCTTATTAAATTGTGAAAATAGTACCTTTTGGAGTTATAACACTTTTCAAATATACATATAACAACAGTATAGCTGCTATATACATAGTGAGGCAATAATAAAGCACATACAACAACAGTAATAGCAGTAACAAATATTATAAACTTCCGTTACTACTTATGATATTTCCTATTTCCTGTTGCGATATTTTCTGGTATCACTCTATTGGAAGAAAAGTTCTTATATAGTTGTCGTTGTTGTACTACTACTACATACTTCTTGTAATATTTGATATTACTGGCAATGATACTTATGAGTTCATATTATTGTATTTTTATTTGGTTTTGCTTTGTTTTAACATTTGGCATTCTGTGTTTACATAGGTTTATGTATAATATATAGTAAGGAAACAATAAGAAGAAGAAGAAGAAAAAAAGGAATACTAATAAAATAAAATAAAAATATTTCAATACTTGACATGGTATTATCATTGATAATTGAGTAGCATGTAAGAAGTAGCATATAGCAGCTACTTGTTCTTAAAAAAAATCTCCTTACAGTCGGCTGGGGCCGACCAAACTATACCCTGCATATGTAGATTTATATATAAAAAGTTTACTCGAATATCCAACTTTTCTTTTATTTCCACTTTTCGAGAAACAATTTTTGCATATACTACTAATTTACACCCGAAATATGGTTGACTTTGACGAAGTAAAAGGATTTTAAGATAATTCCGAGGCTTAGTAGGGGAGCTATATAAAAAGTGGGCGTGGCTTACCACTTTCTAGTAAATCCAATTAATTTTTCAATGTTAATCCACACCTTAAATTTGGTGTCCTACGTTGAATAGTTTCTAAGTTATGGTGGTTAACATTTTTGTTTAATTTCCTCAACTTTGTATGGGAGCCCCAATAAGAAGTGGGCGTGGTACGCTGATTTTTCGCCAGATTATTTCCGACTACGATATTAATTTAAGTGTCAATTATGGTTATTGTAGACATAAGATTGCCTAAGTTACAGCTGTTTCAATTTAAAATTTGTATGGGGGCTACGATAAACACTGGGCGTGGTGCGCCCATTTTCTGTGAGCCTAGTTGCTCGTACAATACTAATCCATACCCTAAGTCTCGTTGTCCTAGGCTAAATGGTTTGTAAGCTATGGAGCTTAAAATTTTAGTTTAATTCACTCGACTTTGTATGGGAGACCCATGAAGGAGTGGGCGTGGCACACTGATTTTCTGCCAGATTTTTGCCGACTACGATATTAATTTAAGTGTCAATTATGGTTATTCTAGACAGAAGATTGCTGAAGTTACAGCTGTTTCAATTTAAAATTTGTATGGGGGCTACGATAAACACTGGGCGTGGTGCGCCCATTTTCTGTGAGCCTAGTTGCTCGTACAATACTAATCCACACCTTAAATCTCGTTGTCCTACGCTAAATATTTTGTAAGTTATGGAGCTTAAAAGTTTTAGTTTAATTCCCTTGACTTTGTATGGGAGACTCATGAAGGAGTGGGCGTGGCACACCGATTTTCTGCCAAATTTTTGCTGACTACGATATTAATTTAAATGTCAATTATGGTTATTCTAGACAGAAGATTGCCGAAGTTACAGCTGTTTCAATTTAAAATTTGTATGGGGGCTACGTTAAACACTGGGCGTGGTGCGCCCATTTTCTGTGAGCCTAGTTGCTTGTACAATACTAATCCACACCTTAAATCTCGTTATTCTACGCTGAATAGTTTGCAAGTTATAACCGGTAACATTTTTTTTAATTTCCGCAACTTTGTATGGGAGACCCAAAAAGGAGTGGGCGTGGCACATTGATTTTCTGCCATATTATTTCTGACTACCGTGTTAATCTAAGTGTCAATTATGGTTATTCTAGACAGAAGATTGTAGAAGTTACAGCAGTTTCAATTTAAAAGAAGTACAGACACTTTGTATGGGAGCTACGCTAGAAAGTAGGCGTGGCTCATCCACTTTTGGTGAGGTTATATAGTAGTATAATATAACTCTATGTGCAAAATATTGTTGTCCCAAGTGGTATATTGTGTGAGTTATAGCAAGTTAAAGTTTTTGAAAATTTCGAGGTTAGTCGCTTTGAATGCTTGGTGTGGGCGTGGTTATTGACCGATCATGCCCAATATCAATCCCCTCCGTACCCTTGGATCATAGATTACTTATGCCAAATTTCATCGAAATAGCTCAATATTTACTCAAGTTATCGTGCGAACCAGCCAGGTGACAGACAGACGGACGGACGGACGGACGGACGGACGGACGGACGGACGGACGGACATCGTTAAATCGAAAATTTAATCGACGCTGATCACGAATATATATCCATGTCTATATCTCCGGAGATTCCTTCAAGTGGACACAAACATCTGACCGAAATGAATATACCATGCATATTGCATTATGCAGGGTATAATAAGTCTTACTGTAAATGTTAAACAAGTAGATATAATATTTGTAGACATAACATAAATAGTTCAGAAACTATTTGGAAGACTTATTTAGTTGTAAAGAATATTTGACAATATTTGTCATGCCAAATATACTGAAATATGCACACTTTACTGAAACTCATAAATAACTATATAGAATATAGTGCAAATATGTACTACATTCTATCACATAGACAACTAAGTATTAGTTTACGTTGAAGTAGGGAGTTATATAAGAAAGCTAATAGTGAAAGAATAACTCGCATACATGCATAACAGTATTTTGGGGTCTTTCGATTTCAATCAAGTTCACTTCTCAACATCATACATGGCCATTACAACCTGTTACGAGTTACGGCCGACTCTCTCCAGGCGTCTATGTTTTGCGCACGCCTTCTCAGTTACACTAAGCGCAAATAGGTTTTCCGCGACCTGGTTCTTCCATCTGACGCATGGCCTTCCCTTCGACGTCATCCAACGGCTTCCATTTCGAACACCTTTTTGGCCGGAGCGTCTTCATCCATATGCGCAACATGGCCTAGCCACAGCAGACGCTGAGTAGTGATGCATTGGACTATGTCAATGTCATCGTAGAGCTCGCACAATTCGTGGTTCATTCGAATACGATAGTCGTCGCCGACGCGAACAGGACCGAAGATCTTGCGAAGAATATTTCTTTCGAACACCATGCTTCCGCGCCATAGAGCAGCACGGATATGATGAGTGTCTTGTAGAGTGTCAGTTTTGTCGGGCGAGAGATGTCTCTACTCCTCATATGCTTACTGAGCTCGTAATAACACCTATTAGCAAGAGTTAGTCTTCACTTCATCTCCAGGCTGCCATCATTTTCGTTGTTAACGTCGGTGCCAAGGTAAGATAATCCTCTGTGCCATAATTGTGAGTGCCGTAGCTCAGTGATTAGTGCGTTGGCCTTCTGCTCTGTAGGTCGTGGGTTCAGTTCCCAACTGAAGCATAGCAAAATTTGATATCGAAAAGATTTTTCTTTCGAACGGTACCCACCTGCTGCCGGCAAGAATTGGCAATTTTTCCGGCAGTAAAAATTTGCCAAAAATGCATCTTAAAGAGCTCTGTGACAAAACTAAGTTAAAATTATGTCACAAGGGTTCTGCCGTTCGGAACCGATTAAAATATGTAGGTGCCTTCTAATGCTGTCCAAATTTAATACGAACAAGAGTATTGGAAGAGAAGGCATTTCTGGCCTAAGTGTGTCCTCTCAGAGAGAGGGCAGCCCCATAACCTAACCTAACTAACCTAATCTAACTTATACAGTTGTAGAAATAAGAAATTACCGGTAACACAGATTTGGTTCTACAGTTAAAGATTATTATGAAGGAGCCCTAATTTTTTTTTTGGTTATAACGTCTCTATAACATTGTGCAAACAACATTGTATTTTTTTAAAGTTATAAATGGAAAATTTTGTAACAGAAAATCATAATTTGTTTTATTGCATTATTATCTATTTTTTTTTGAAGAAAAACACAGCTGAAGCGCATCGAATGCTTATCGAAGCTTATGGTGGTTATGCTCTTTTAAAAGCAATATGCAGAATTTGGTCTCAATGATTCAAAAGTAATGATTTTGATTTGAGAAATTAAGAACGTGGAAGACCACCGAAAAAGTTTGAAGACACCGAATTGCAAGCATTGTTGGACGAAGGTTACACTTGAAGTCTACAACAAATGGCAGATGTGTTAAATATTATGCAAAAAACAATTTCCAACCGTTTAAAACTATGGGAAAGATCTAAAACAGTGGAAAATAGATGCCACATGAGTTGACTGAGCGACAGATGGAAAACCGAAATAATACTTGTGAAATTTTGCTTCAAAGACAAGAAAGAGTTTCTTGGCATCGGATAGTGACTGGTGATGAAAAGTGGATTTATTTTGAGAATTCTAAACGCAAAAAAATCATGAGTTACACCAGCCCAACCATCAACATCAATTGTAAGACCGGATCGTTTTGGAAAGAAGTGGATGCTGTGTGTTTGGTGGGATCAGAATAGTGTTGTGTACCAATGAGCATCTGAAACCTGGTGAAACTGTTAATACTGATCGCTACCGACAACAAATGATCAATTTAAACCATATGTATTGATCGAAAAATGACCAGAATGGGCGAGAAGACATGGTGAGGTAATGTTGCTACTCAACAATGCACCGGTACATAAAGCAAAACCGGTTCAAGATACGATAAAATCGCTTGGCTGGAATTTGTTACCCCATCCGCCGCATTCAGCAGACTTGGTTCGTAAAGATTACCATTTGTTTTCATCGATGGGACACGAACTTAAGGAACAGAACTTCAAAACATCTGAAGAACTGGAAAATTGGGCCTCTGAATGGTTAAATGTAAAACACTATAAATGCAGGAAATATAATTCGATGACAGTATAATTGAAAGTTTTTTTAAGGATATTTTCAAGTTGTGCTAACTGTAGTAGCTTACTTTCTTCGACTACTGGAATGTGTTAAGCAGAGTTATCCAAACATAATACATGAAATACTGCTGAAAGGATAAGTCAAACTTGTTTATTCGGAATTATTAACTCCAAAAACGCCAAAGGAATATATACCAAAATTTAAATATAATTGATATGGCCCTTTAGAATGGCCGTGTATATAATGTTGAATAGGAAAATGCTATGAAATTTGTATACCACCTTGATCAAAAAGTTCTCGGAATAACAACCGTGTGGCGCTCCCATCGTTCCAATTTGAGTTCTGTAATATTTTTTTTTTTGTTAAGTTGGTACATCTGTTGTTGATATTTCCTCTAAATCTTAGCGTCATAGCTTGACATTTGCAAAAGTTACGTAGATTCAGAGGAATATCAACAACAATTGTACCAACTTAACAAAAAAAAAACAGAATTCAAATTGGAACGATGGGAGCGTCACACGGTGGTTATTCCGGGAACTTTTTGATCAAGGTGGTTTATAAAGATATATGAATAAAATTTTTTGTGAATATTTGCAACAAGTTTAGCGAAATAACATTAAATATGTTTTATTCTTATCATTTTATCAATTATATATCATTTATCAATATTTCCTAGAAACTTATTTATTTTTAAACTATTTTCTTGTTCTATATCATTTCCGGTATTGTATCACCGTTGTCCTTTTCGTCAATTGCTTCCGTTTATTATTATCTTGTCATTGCCTCATGTACATATTGTATTATATTTATTAACATACTAATAATAATAATAATGTATTATTTTCGCTGAGTATGTAGATATATAGTAGTTGTGTCTTTGATGATATATACGTACGTACATACTACGATACATGTTCATACAGCAATTGGCGGTGACACACGTACATTATGATATGTACGTGAGGAAAAGTGCGTGTCTAAAAATGACAGTATACTGTGGTTTAAGTGTTGTTGTTGTTTTGTTTTTTTTGGGTTTTACAAATATCACAATTTATATGTTAATGCATCATCCATGTGTGATGTTGATGATAATGATGGCCATAATGAAAATCAAACACTAACAGTTAATAATTGTGGTGATGGCGGCTGCGGTTGTGGCTTTTATTGTGTTGATGTTGATGGCACTTTTCTGATGATATCTTACATATTTAAATATTACTATGTACATTCCTCTAATACAAAACATGTTTGCGTATAATGATGTTTGTAAATGTTTATACACATTTATAATATTTGTGATACATATTTATATACATATGTATGTATATATGCATAGCTAAATAGGAGTCTATCAATACGTGCTAATGTGCTATGGTTAGTATAGTACTTTGTAGAGTGATTCCAAAGACTCAATCGTAGAATGTAAATGATGTTGATGATGATGATCATATATTGTTGTAATAAATTAAATCCTCCAAAATTGATTATGTTGATTCTTGTCATTGCATAAGAGTGAGTAAAATGAAATATTTTCTTATGATTGTATACGATTGTATCCGGAGTGTAATGTATTAAATTTGTGAGCATTCTTTAAATTGTTCGACTTTTACATTGAAGATGAAGTATTAGATAAACTTCAATATATTTCTCAGACACACTTGTATATTTTTTACACGTTGATGCCAACATTTGTTCTACTTTTTGCATAAAATATAAAGAAATAAAAAATATATTTGTTAACAATTAAATTTTTTCACTTGAAATGTAAGTATTTTGTACGATGACTTTTCTTTTTGCCTTTTTCTGTCTGCTGTCTGGTTAACCCTAGAATAGTAAGATATCATTTTTTTCCTTTAATACTAAAGTTCGCTAAAGGGATTCGTTATCGTGCGGCTTCTTCAATCTTATTATGGAGAAATTAATATGAGCTGCTGATCTACGACATAATAGCACTATGCCGATGGTATTGACATAATCGGCATGAACACGCGAGCAGTCAATGCAGCATTCTCAGAGTTGGGAAAAGAGTCACGTCGAATGGGTCTCACGGTGAATGTAACTATTGATAATTATGATTTTGCTGTAGCGAAGGACTATATCTATCTTGGAGCCATCACAACACTAATGACGTCAGCCTGGAGATATTTCGAAGGATCACTCTTGCTAATAGGTGCTACTTTGGTCTAAGTAAGCAATTGAGATGTCAGGCCCGAATACCACACTCCATAAGTCTCTCATCATGTCTGTCGTTACAGATGGCGTCGAAGCTTGGACAATTTCCACTTCAGATGTGAGAATGCTGGGAGGTTTCGAGAGAAAAGTCCTACGCAAGATCGTTGGACCTATTTGCGTTGGTGGCGAGTATCGAATAAGGTACAACCATGAGCTGTATGAGCTGTATGCCGACACCGACATAGTAAAGCGCTTTAAAATACAGCGACTGTGCTGGTTAGGTCATGCCGAGCGAATGGAAGAACATGCTTCGGCTAAGAAGGTGCTATATACGGAACTCGCTGATGGACGACGCAAAAGAAGAAACCCTAAACTTCGGTGGAAAGATCAAGTAGTGGAGAACTTGTCAGCGCTTGACATTTCTAACTGGCGCCAACTAGCGAAGAGAAGAGCTGACTGGCGAAGCATTATAGATTCGGACTAAATCGATTTTCGGTTGTAATGGCCATATAAGTAAGTAAGATGGTCATATTTAATACCAACCCGATTAATATTTTGTGCTCAATTATTTTATACACATTTTTCACCTTAGAGCCTGATAGTTTTAAACATTAGTTATACTTTTTTTACGTTTGCAACGATAAAGGACATCTACCACATCGATATGGAATAACTTTTGTTTGAAATTTAATTTATTATGTAGATGTTGGGGGGGACTAACAAAAATTCGGTAAATTGATGATATTCTATGTGATTTTAAAGAATTATAAAATAGTATACGTTTTGTGGTAATCTAACGATATTTCATTCTAAATTTCAGAAAAATCGGTAAGAATGAATATGAGAAAACCTAAAAATTACTGACGAAATTCTGATCAACGTTAGAAGAAATTCGACATGTAAATCTTTACGGACATCTACTTAAGCCCATAGAAATTTTTAGTGAATTCCAAACAGCATGTGGACCGAATGCACTTTCTGCTAATACCATTTGTGAGTGCTATCGATGATTCCAGACTGGAAATTTTTCCATGGAGAACGTGTCTCGCGAAGGAAGTCCAAAATGTTCGACCGACGAGATAAATGTGGCTCTGGTTATGGAAGCCATTAACGAAGATCCACGAATGCAACAAGAAATCATAGCCAGTGAATTGCACTTGAATGCTATGGTTGTACCGCGAATTTAGTGCAATGATTTAAAATCTACGAAGAAATCTAATCGGTGGGTCCCACGAATGTTGAATGATAGTAAGAAAGAAGCTCGACTTCATTTTGCTCTTTATTTTTGAAGAAAATTCATTCGAAAACGGAGAGTGTGGCAAACTCCTTCAGTATGATCGCAACAGGTGACAAAGCTTGGTTTTACAAGTACGACCCGGAAACTAAACAGTAACCAATAGTACGGAGTTCAAAAGGAGCCAATCCACTTGTTAAAGGAAGGCAACAAAAGTCAGCAATGAAAGTGATGATTGCGGTTTACTTCCACTATATACTTGTCAGACAGTAATTGCGAATTGGTATACTGAAGAGACTGCTTATTAAAAGTGTTCAAAAATTTTTTGGGTAATAGAAACAATGAGGAACTGCACAGCTACTTTTTGAACCATGATAATGCGCCAGCTCACACTTCTGAAATGACAAGTAACTTTACTGCGCTTTCTGGCATAGGAGAAATTCCTCCGCCTTGTGATTTCTGATTATTTCCAAAGATTAAGAAAAAATTGAGAGGTCTTTGGTAGCAATGCAGAGATAATCAATGCGGTTAATGTAAAAATTAACAAGCTACAAATACATGATTTTGAGGATTGCTTTGATCGGTGGATCTACAGATAAAAAACATGTATTGAAATTAATTGTGATTATGTAGAAAGGATAAAAAATAATGAAGAAAAAATAACAAATAACAAATTTAAAAAAATTTGTTTGGGTGTTTTTATTCATTCAGCTTAACGAACTTTTGTTAGTCCCTTATTTTCCCCCATTTTCCTATATAATTTACAATATACATAATTATACTCGTGTATAATTTCTTTCGCAACTGTTAATCATCATAGTGTATGTCTATATAAATATTTCTTAGTTCAATTTCTATGACTTTTAGTAATTATTCATATTAATTTATTTGCTTTCTCTTATTACATATTTTCATCGTAGATGTTGTATGGAGAATACTATAAATTAATTTAGTCAATTAATATAGCATAGTGCCCATCTTGACAGAATAATAAAGAATGAGAAGAGTACAAAAAAACAAAACAAACAAAAAAAAAAATCGTAAAAAATGAACTGAAAGCAATTATGGTGGGTTCGCATAGACACAAACACCCACACAAAGTAATCCCTTAACAAGAATAATATATATTGTATAAATATAAGAAAGAAAAAAAAAATACAAAGTGGAAATATACAAAAATAGGTATATATACATACGTTGCATCAATTAATATTTTGTTTTAGTATTACATAATTTACCAACATCAAAATAAAACAGCAGAAAAAGCCACCTTAGCCAACAAAATGGAAAACACCAAAACCATAAACAACAACAGAATCATAAAGCGCTACTACATACCAATATACAATGAAAAGAACGAAAAAAAAAACGAAATGTATACTATTGAATATAAGGTATGTATATATACATTTCATAAGAACATGTATAGATACATACATGTAAGAGAAATGAGTATTGGTATCACAGAACTATGTAACGTAAACGGCAACAGTAAAGTAAAAAATGCAAATAAAAATGTTTGTATATTAATCATTCACTCACATTTCATACAAATATCTTCTGTAATACGAATAGCAATAGATGGCTGTATGTGTGGGTTAACCCCCCTAATAGTAGGTATATATTTGAGTCATGAATAACGTAATGAATTAATGAGCGAATGAATGGAAAACGAAGAAATTTCTAAAAACCTTTCATTCAGTACAAAAAAATATATAAAATAAACAAACAGAAAATATGTAAAAAACAAAAAAAAAAGCTGAACGTAGCATTAATGAAAAGTGTACATATAGTATTATGTATTATATGGCGAGACAGCGAAAGACAGCAGTAATATGTATAACAAAAAAGAAGAGGGAAAAGAGAAAAACGTGCAATATCAAGCAGTAACAATAATATAAATTCCAATACTAAAATGTGTTTTCATAATTTATTTTTTTTTTTTTTTGCTTGTATGTTCTTTTTTTTTTTTTTTTTTTGTGTGCCCTTAAATTCTCCACAGCATTATGAATGGCGTAAAGTGAGTGGAAAATGAGTAAAAAAAAAAAAATAATGAATGGAAATTTGTTGATTTTTGTTGTCACCGATATAAGAGTTCTTTGAATTGTATTATAAATGCTCATTTTAACGTATTCTCTCATTTGCTCATTTGCTTGCGTCAGTCAATCTTATTTCGTCAAAATTCTAATGTATAATTTAAGGCGCCAATGTAATAATATCGTCTTGCTTGCTTATATTGTAGATTACTTGTGACTTGGATTGATGATACTCGCATAAACGCATTGTTAATTCTTCATACAATTTCTACATTTAAATTCAATTTAAGACTTTGAGTAATTTATTTCAATTTAAATTCAGTTTTTATTTTTCGTTCACAAAATTTATTGAAACACCAAAATGTATACAACATAATTTAATACACTGTGATTTTGAGATGACCAAATAGTATTGAGTTAATTGAGTTAATTATAATATTTGTTTCAATTATCTTATTTAGAATTTATTTATTGTTGTTTGTTTTCCATTAGCAAGAACATTTCATGGGTTTTTCTTGACAAAAAAAAAAAAATAATAATAATAAAGTGAAGTTAAAATACAGTAGTCATTTGATTAATAGCTAAATGTCATCAAGAAATTTGAATTTTGTAGTCAATTGAAATTTCACAATAATAATGATGCAAGCTTGAATGAATTTATTATATTTGTATGTAAATGTTCTTTGAAAATGCCAGAAACCAACAATTAATATTAACATTGTTTCGATGCAGAGTAGATTTGTCAAGTTGCTTGTTTATTCGAGATTTCAAAATGAAAATTCACAAAATATCGATTTATCGCGTCAGTTCCAGATATTGAGGGTTTTAAGACTCTTTTTAGTAGGTTTAAGCATATATTGAGATATGTAAATTCATAAAATTTAATAAAAATTTCATTTCATACTCACACATTTTTAAAAAATCTTCACTTTTTTCGAAGCTATTCAAAATGAATGCTCTCCCATCGAAACGCCAACGTATCAAACAAGGTAAAAATAAAATTATTCCAAAGGATTTGTGAATTTTATTAGTCTTTTCTTTTCCATTTGCAAATATAATTCAGTTAGCTTCACAACTTGTAATTCTATTATGACGAACTCTGGCATTACTAAACATTATTTGTATGTATGTATGTATGAGTGTATAGGTATGCTATGTATTGACGTATGAGTTTTTACATAGTGTATGTATAATCTATTAAAAAATTAAACACGTTCTATGTGGCGTCAAAAATCTGCATATCTCTGTATTTGACTATTTTCGTATTGCACTTGAATTTCTCATCATATACATAGAATTACATTTACATAGAGTCGTATAATATGTGCCTTTGTGAATTTCAATAATTGTCTATTCCGCTAACATTCCTGTCAATCTGTCATTCAGTTGTTCATTCATTCATTCATTCATTTCTCTCACATTTTGACTTTTTGATAAAAATATCTTCAAAATTGGATTTTCCTTCTTGGCAGTGAATACAAACACCTACGTATGTATTTACATCTATGCTCTCATATTGGCATAGCAGTTCACATACTCGTTTATATGTATATATGTATCATACTGTACATATATGTACGAGTATATACAATGACAATCATTAAATATTCATGTCCATCTGTCATATGGTTTTCCGCTGTTGTTCTGGTGTTCCTAACAAGCATAGTACAACATGCATTTACACATTAGTATGTTTATATACATATGTATACAGGAATATGTATATAGGAATATTGTCTACTTCTACATGTTGATATGATCATAGTCTCATACACTGATGTACGATGTATTATATTTACGCAAATCAAAGAGAAGTGTAAATTGATTTTTCTTTATTTATTCCCACGTACGAGTAAAATGTGAGTGGAAGTGATAAAATGAGATAGAATTGAAATAGAATAGATAAAGTATATATTGTATTATATTTTCTTTATTTGATGATAATTTTATTCTGGAAAATTATCGGTACCAACATAAATTTTCTATATATTCAAACATATAACATTGGTTATCGGACCATACTGTAACTATATTCGTTTTAAAGTGACATTTTTGTATCTGTCATTTCGTAAAAGTCTAAGCAACCAATTTTTATTGAGCTTCAAACATATGGACCTTTGAGTCAACAAAACAACATTTGTGGGAAGTTTAGCATTTCATGTTTAATTCAAAGAAAAGTGCCACTGAAAGTCATCGTTTACTATTGAAAACTTACTAGGAACATTTTATATCGATTAATATGTGTGAGTACTAGTTGCGTCGTTTTAAAAGTAATGATTTCAACATTGAAGACAAAGAGCTTAGTGGGTTAACCGAAAAATTTAGATGATGAAGAATTGATGGCTTTATTAGATAACGATTTATGTCAAATGCTTCAAGAATTGGCAACATCATTATTAGTAATTGACGAATCAACTGTTTTCAAGTGTGGAAATGATTCAACAGCAAAGAAATTGGGTCCCATACGAATTGAAGCCGAGATATGTTGAACGCCGATTTTTCACGTGCGAGCAAATGCTTCAATGGCACAAAAGACAGAGTTTTTTGCATCACATCGTCACTGGTGCTGAAAAATGGAGCCATTACGATAACCTGAAGTAAAAAAATTGGCTAAAGTGCAGTTTTTTGGGGTAGCGGCGGCGATTTTTCGGACTTCGGCCTTTGACACGCACCAGCTCTTCTCGGCTCGCCGCCGCTTCATCCCAAAAAACAAAAACAAAAAATATATAAACTAAAAAGAAACCGAAAATAGTATTAAATACAAGTTTTTAATAAAAGGGGTACATAAAAACACAAAATGCTCCAAAATGCATTTCCGAGGTTCAGAAACCCGAAAAACAACTTTTTTTTTTTCAAATTTTAGAAATTTTTGCCAGGGGGGTTATTTACTGAAAAAAATAGGCGCTCCTGCTTAAAAATCAATAAAGCTTATCGGGCTCTTCACTTAATTTTTAAAATTTTAAAAAAACTCTACTTATACGAAAGTTATAGACACTTTTTTGATTGGGGATCAAAAGTTTGGCGCCCTCTAGCGGCCGAACTAGTTAAATAATATCAAAATCGGGGTCCTTGGTAAAAAAAACTATTAAATAAGACCCATAAAATGCACTTATTCCAAAAAATCATGAGTTATGTCAAATATCAACATCAGCGACAAAGCGGAATATTCATAGTGACAAGCTTATGCTCTGTATTTAGAGCTAAAACCGAATGGAACCATCACCGGTGGCCTTTATCGAACACAATTGATGCGTCTGAGCTGAGAATTGAAGAAACAACGGCCACAATACCTCGAAAGACACGACAAAGTAATTACGCAACATAACAATACTCGGCAACATGTTGCTGAATTCGTTCAAACATTCTTACGAAGAAGCTAAAAATTGGGTCGACTCATGGATTGTCTCAAAACATATCGACTTCTTCCGATCCGGAATCTGTATGCTGCCACAAAGATGGGGAAAAAGTCGTAGCCAATGATGAAGAATAGTTTGTATAATGTATAAATTGACGTTGTTGCTTAAATAAAGGATTAGAAATAGAAGAAAGTCCTTGAAAACTAATTTAAGGTCCCAATAAAACCTTGAAAACTATGTAAAAAGAAGCCAAGCTAAGATTTTACATATTCCACAAAATTTAATATAGGAAAAATATGCATGAAAACATAATATAGTCAGCTGGGCACCGGCAAAAAAAAAAATTGTATTAAATTGTTTGTTTTGAAGACAAATTGCATATGCATCGTTAAATAATATTTAATCACATTTATCATGTGACATATCCAAAATTACAGACATATATTGGAGCGAACATTTATATGAGCTTGTTAGATCTGTTTAAAAATGTCTGAAAATCACACGAAACTAAATCACATTGTTTTTATATCTAAAAAAAAAAAAAAAACGTTTCCATTTTTAGCATATCCATTTCGATATATATTCTTATCTTGATTAATATCCTTAAACAAAATTATATGTTATAAACATCACTTCATTTGTCTTTCGTTTTTATCCCAGGAAATGTCCATATATACGATAGTTGCAGAGCATCAGATATGTACATGTGCCTGAATACATGAGAATATTTGCCTTTAATTTGAATCAATCAAATATGACAAATTGTATCATTGTATCTTGCACTCACTAAGAGTTTACTCTTTGTGCTTATATATCGTATTTGCATATTACTTTTATGTATCTAACCGAAACAACATTATATCCATGCCCATATGAGGCTACACATATAATCATTACTCACCATCAATTTTGCAATTAACCGAATTGTTGCTCTTCTTGGATGAGTTACGTGACATTTGTGAATGATTTGTTTGCGAATGTGATGGACTCGAATCAATGGAACGACGTGCAGCTGAAGATGTTTGAAATAAACTGGGACCGCTTGCTAATGGACTGGGTGTGACAGTGACCATTGGATGTACACTACCTAAAAGTATGCAATGATATATAAAATGAGAAAATCAGCAACACAAAAAAAAAAAAAAATTCAAACAAAGTAAAGCAACAAATAAGAAAAACATTTCAAATTATTTGAGCACATTAGATAAAATTTAAACACACACACACACACACACCACTATTCAACCATTTCATTAAATTAAAGTTTTACCTGTTTTACTTGGATCATGTGTTAGATGACCGCTCAATGAATGTAGCTTATCAGTTATGCCATGAATTTTTTCCACAAATGTATGTCGTGATTCACCGGCCTGTGGTAGAGCGGGTGTTATCTCGGCAATACTGCTGATATTTGGTATGGAACCTATATGAAATGTATTGAAATACTTTTTTATTTATATATGACTGTATATATCTAAAATGGATGATGATGATCACGGTATGCTGTTTGAATAATGTTTGTATGGTTTTTGTATTTTTTGTATTTTATGTTTTTTCACTATTCACTTACCCTTTGTATGTGCTGTGACAGGTGCACATGCTGCTGTACTACTTATAGCAGCCATTTGATTGAGTGCTTTACCATGCAGCTGTGATTGTGTGACATTCGGTTTGAGAAAGGACACAAATAAGTGCTTAGCCAAATCGACAGGAGTTTCACAATCGAGGAATGCATCGAGAAAACATCGAAAACCCTCGTAATCAATATCCTGTAAATACAATAAATAAAAATATAAAAAAAAAACAACGCCCAAATAGTAAGGATACATATATATAGTAGTATTAATATATGAACATGAAAATAAATTGCTAAAGAGCAAAATCAAAAAACGGAAAGAGAAAAGGTTGCAAAAATTTAATTTGCAAACATTTTGTTTTTTGATTTTATCATTGTGAAATATTAATGTCTCTATATTGGATACTTGCGCAAATGATTAAATTATTTCTAAATAAAATTTCCTAATGCTTGAGTTCAATTGTCAATTTCTTTTTTTAAGAGTCATGAACATTTTGATTTTAGGAATGGACAAACCTAATTGACTTTTGTAGTTTAAAAATAAAATGTTTATATTTAAAGTCAAAGATATTTCTTCAAGGTAGCATAAAAGTCATGAAAAATTAGATTATATCATCATATAAGGTCTAGTAAAAAGAAATCCATTATTTTCCTAATAGATGGCTTTAGTAATCTGTATCTCGTGTTGTATAAGTGTGATTGGGTTACGCTAGATGGCGTTAGAATGATAGGATTTAGTACTAAATAAACTTTTCAGGTAGTTTTATGATTGCCTGACTCAGTATTGTGTGAGCACGCGTCAAAGATGGACACCGGTAAAGAGAAAATATGCCATATTATATAGTTTTTCTTCGATAAAGGCGAAAACGCAAACCAGACGGCTGAAAAATGTGAATAGTGTTTATGGTCCTGATACTGTAACAGCCAATCTCGTGCAATTTTGAGTTCGTCGATTCCGTTCCGGTAATTTTGATGTCAAAGATGCACCACGAAGGCCAATTGTCGAAGATATCGAAAAAATAATGGAAATCGTCGAGTCTGCCCATCATATAAGCACTGTTTCTATTGCCCACGAACAAAATAAGACTGGATAAGACGAACGAACAAAAATAAGACTGGATACAAAAAGAAGCTCTATGTATGGGTGCCACACGAGTTAACGGAAAAAAACCGCATGGACCGAATTTCCATCTGCGAATCGCTGCTGAATTGCAACAAAATCGATCTATTTCTGAAGCGGATGGTTACTGGTGATGAAAAATGGATCACTTACGACAACGTCAAGTGAAAACGGTCGTGATAGAATAGCGGTGAGCCGGCGCAAACGGTGGCCAAGCCAGGATTTAAGGTCAGGAAAGTTTTGCTATGTGTTTGGTGGGATTGGCAGGGTATCATCTACTATGAGCTGCTACCCTACGACCAAACTCTTAATTCGGAGCTGTACTGCCAAAAATTTGACCGTCTGAAGGAAGCAATCGCCGAGAAGCGGCCAACTTTGGCCAATAGGAGAGGAATTGTGTTCCAACAGGACAACGCCAGGCCACACACACATCGATAGTGACTCGCCAGAAGCTCCGGGGGCTTGGTTGGGCGGTTCTTATGTATCCACCTTATAGTCCGGACCTGGCTCCAAGTGATTACTACCTGTTCCTGCCTATGGCGAATGATTTGGCTGGTGAAAAATCGACTGTTCCAGTTTTTTGCCAATAGGGACGAGGGTTTCTAACAGAGAGTGGCATTATGAAATTACCTTCAAAATGGCATCAAGTTATCGCACGAAAAGGTGCATATTTGACATAAATCGGATCATTCTAACTATGCTAAATAAAATCTTCAATTTAATGCAAAAATAATGGATTTCTTTTTACTAGAACTTATAGTTTAAATATAACATTTTTTTCAATCACGATCATACACAATCGATGCATCCAAATACGTGTTCTTTTATAAAATTTGGCACTTTTCAGAATAAGCATAATCAAATGGTTTTGTCGTATGAATGCTCTTTTATTTTAAAGTTTCAAGGCAATGTAAAAACTTAAGTTAAAGTTAATACTCATATGATTGTTTGTTTGATAGAAACTGGGTTAAGCAAAAATATTCTAGTTTGAACATATTTCAATATTAACTCTCTTACGCTCTTACGATGATTATCACTAATATTACTTATGACAAAGTATTATAGGCAACTAGTTAAAGTGGCTTTATTTAATGTTGAATGTTGAATTTTGAAGTTTATATACAAATAACCACATTTGTTTGCTGTTTGGGTCACACTTACTTGCAATAGTTATGTAGCATGAATGAAATAAGTTGTTGTTGTTGTTGGTACTGATGACAACGTCAAAAAATGTAAAATACACGCACAATGGCCTACATACAGTTATACTGAAGTGCAAATGCATGTATGTATTTATACATGTGGGTTTGCATGAATATGCATCTGTATGCATATCTCTAAAAAAAACGAGTACGAGACGTAAGTAGTACGTATCGTACATAAGTAAATCCTTTGGCAATGTAAACTGTCATTAAGGTACTCAAGTTACTGCTTATGTATATATGTGTATGCTTATAAGGACTTCTAACTGTGTGTGTTTTTTTTTTATTTCACTACTATCGTGCTGTTTTCCGGTATTTTTTTTTTTCGTTTCCCCTTTTCGCTATCACACTCCAGTGTTATTGCCTTTAACTGACGTTGCCAACTGAAGTGGCTTGTTATATCGTAAATTTTTGTGTCAAAACTGTCATAAAATGGAGTTTTAAGCTTTTAAGGTGACACCAGTCAGTAAATTACTTATGGTACTTATCTACATAATACACTATACATATGTATATATACATATGTATATATACATATGTATAAACATTGAGTATAATTAATTATTATGAAATTAAATTAACTTATAGTTAATAAATATAAGAATCAAACGGAACTGTGTTGTAT
The DNA here is from genome assembly GCA_963854835.1 of Megamerina dolium. Taxonomy (NCBI): domain Eukaryota; kingdom Metazoa; phylum Arthropoda; class Insecta; order Diptera; family Megamerinidae; genus Megamerina; species Megamerina dolium. Next base: position 110,124,411 of record OY978525.1, read on the forward strand.
TTTAAATAAAATTAGCTGAATAAAAATTATGAACCTGTAGTTATAGTGAAAGTTAGAATCATCTTAAACTTAGAATCAATTTGTTTAAACACATATTTTCCATGGAAAGATCTGTCAAAAAGCCAATTTTAAATTTCAGATGATTCTAACTTTGACTAGAACTATGGGCAATACAATTTATCAATTACATTATGAAAAAGACCCAACATACAAAGTACGATATCATACAATACAATTTATGCTTCATATTCACCACAGCAGTAGCAAAAGCTATTGAGGTCTGACTTGCAAGTTTCTATTATATGTTGTTAATAAAATGCTAATGCTCAGTCCAAAAACTATGTATACTTAGGCTACTTACTTATACAATTGGAATACAGGTAATATTCTTAAATAGCAGGTTCAGTTGCACAAAAATAGGTTAACAGCTATGTTCATTCGCAAAGTAAATGCTATTAAAAGAGAGCATAAAAAAATAGTTGCATATTTCAAAGGGATATATTTATTTTTTTTTTTTTTACGTTCTTAGGTATAAATATTTTGTCTGAGAATACGCCTAAGGAAAATGTTTTTTGTATAAAATATTTCTGGAAGATTTTAACCTTCCAGCGGCCCTGAAAATGCCATTTTATGTAGATTTTCCCAAGAAGGGGTTAGACAAATCTTTGTATAAAGATTTTGTCTGAGGATACCCCTGATGAAATTTTCTTGCAAAAATTTTTCTGTAAGATTTTAACCCTTTAGCGACCTTGAAAATGCCATTTTATGCAGAATTTCCACAAAAAGGGCCAAAAAGGACCATTTATTGAGAGAGCGAAGGGATTATATGTTCCACAAAATTATTTCTCATGAAATTTTACTATATGAACTCAAACTAAATATTTCGCCCGATATTAATTTTAACAATTTTTTTTTTTTTCACTTACTTTAAAAATACTCTAACAAAAATTGCAAACTTAATATAGCTATTAAAAAACAATTTGACCTGAGGATTCAAAATGATTCGGAGGTTTTGTTATATGGGTCTAGCTCTTTCATCCTGAGTTGGAATCATTCTTCCCCCAAAGATGCTGCTCACAGTGTAATTGGTGTTAAACAAATATATTAGGATGTGTTTCAATTATATATAAGCTAAAAACTTTAAAATTATACCTAAAGATTTTTTTAATAAAAAATTATAATCTATTTTAATAAAAAACAAGTTTAAAAACTAATAAACACGCTTTAATGGGATGCGTATACTGAAAAGGAAAAAAAATAATTAACAGCAACAAATCGATATCATTTTCAAAAAGCGTGGGGTGCTTTGCACTATATAAAAAATAAATCAACCTACTCTTCTTTTAAATTATCTCAATTCTTATGTTTATCACTAAAAATTTTTTTAAAAACTATTGTCTATTAGTTTCCGGAAATTTTTTTGAAATAAAATAATAATTAAAATCAATTTAAAAACACTACACCACAATTTGATGGTAATTATTGCGGGGATGAACCAATGCAGTCTCAAACGATAGCAATTGATTTCAGTAACAAAAGTCACAATTTTTTTACAGTGGTTTAATTTTTTGCTTTTTCGGTCAAAAGTAGAACCAAGGAATTTGGAAAATCGTATGCAAAATTACATGTAGGATAGTTCTTGTCTTCCGAGACCAACAATAAAATTTTCCGAGGATGATTTTCTGGGGACATTTTAACCCTCTAACTACCACTCCTATGGATAATTTTGGACTTTTTTTGTTGTTGAAAATTCCACTAAAAGTCAACACTTGTGAGGACGTCAAGGGTTAATGTCTTCCACAAAAATATTCTCCAGAAAATTGTATTTGAGATGTAAGTTTATGACACTTAATGTTTGAAAATAATTTCTTTTAAAGATTGTTTGCAGCTGGCACTTTCAATTTCCAATTTTCGAGCACTTGAATTTTCGACTATTTCGGGTGATATTGTTCGCTTCTAATGCAGGAATCGATTTCAGTTTATCGACATAGACAAGTGATTTCACAAAACCCCATAAAAAGTAATCTAATGGCGTCAGATCGCAGATTTCTTAATATGATGTTCTCATGAAAACTTTTTTCAATAAATCGATGGTTCGACGTGCTGTGTGGTTGATTTTGGAAATAAATTTGTATAATTCGTAAACGTTGTTCTGGCGAAAGTCTATTCATGGTGAAATTTCAATAAATAATGCACCCAAATGTCATATGAACATGACAGCTGTCACATGTGAAATGTCTGAGAATCCCTATTGGAAAAAGTACCTTCTATTGGATCACTTTTCATATATGCAATTTTCGGATTTCTTTATCTCACCATCTTCATAGTGAAATGTCAATAAATAATGAACACAAATGTCATATGAACATGACAATTGTCATATGTGAGTTTTCTGAGAATCCCTATTGGAAAAAGTACCTTTTATTAGATGACTTTCCAGTTTTCGTATTTCTTTATCTCACCATCATTGCATGCGAATTGCTGCATTAAAAATGAAAATGTTAATATCTTCCCCGTAATATCAGTATTCTGAAATTTGATCACACATTGTTGATACCAACGTTGATTTTTGCTCACGAGTTATATTGGATAGATGCACTCATATCAAAACAAAGGTGATATTTTCATTTTATTTGAATTCTTTTTATTTTGCAAAAAACTTTTCGAGAAACTTTTTAAATCTCTTAAACAAGTTTAGCACTTAAATACCATATTTTCTATACTTTTTTCCATAGAGCTAATAAAAATATTTGCACAGAACTTTTATATGCGTATACTGAGGTGAATATGTAACTCTACATTTCATATAAATCACGTGAAGTGATAAATGAATCAATTGTCCACTATCATCGTTGTCACATTAAAGTTTCAAAATGTTCAATTATTTTTTAATATACTTCTTTTTTTTTTTTTTTAGTACAAAGTGTGCGAAAAGACATTATTGAAATCATATTAACTGATAAATGAGATTTTGAGTAAACAACTCAAATTAAATTTGATGTTAAAATATTTGAAATGATGTGAAATCGAGTAGAAAAATAAAGCAGTAAAAAAAAAAAAAAAAACAAAATAGAAAAGAAACATATGAAAACTGAATGAAAATACTTTCGTTGTTGCTGTTGCTATTATTATTATCATTACGAATTATTACATTTGTTGTTCTGTTGTAGACATATCATTATTATTATGATTATAGCTGTTGTTATTGACAAACACATTTGTGAATTTTATGTCATCAACATTTTGCTGATATGATGACTTTTATCAATGAAATATAAAATCGTTACAATTGGGGAGCAATGTAAAAATGGCAAAGTGTAGTAGTAGTAGAAACAGGAAAATAAGAAGATAGAAAATTTGAGAAATGAAGAAAAAAAAAAAAATAAAGATAGCAAAAATAGCAAAAAAAAAAATTAAATAATAATAAAATAAAATAAAATCAAAACCGAATTAAATAAACAATTTATTATGTAATAAATTCCTTCAAACAAAAATCTAATTATGGTATATTTTTCCGCTTTCGAACACTTTTACTGAATACTCGCAACGTTTAGACAAATTTTTAATTCACTACTCAAAAAATTGTTTGTCCTTGGAGCCAAAATACGCGTCGATATCACTTTATATAGCTTCTTTTGCGGTGTAGTTCTTATTACTTAAATGGGTCTGAAGTCCATGGAAAAGGTGATAATCGCAAGGTGCAATTAGCTCCCATCCGAGCTCGTTCAGCTTGCTTAAGGTCTGTCTGGCGATATGCGGTCTTACGTTGTCGTGCTAAAATAAAACTTTGCGTCTATTGACTAAAGACGGATGATTTTTTTCAAGTGCTTCATTCAGTTTGAATATTTGATGACAATAATAATCAGCTGTGATCGTCTGGTTTGGTTTCAGCATATCAAAATAAATTATACCGTCCATATCCCACCAACAGGAGGCAATCTCTAGGGGTTGGTTCTTATGTTTCATCATTATCTAACCACTGGCGTTTGCGAACAGGATTATTTTACAGGACCCATTTTTCGTTCCCAGTAACAAGACGGTTCAAAAAACTCTCCTTTTCAAGCCGCTACAGCAGCTGAGAACACACATTCACTCTCTGCTGAAGGTTTGCGACAGAAAGTTTATGCGGAACCAATTTTCCCAGCTTTGGAAGCTTGCTCAATTGAACCAGGTGCCTGTAAAATGTTCCATGAGATGAATTTAACCTTCCAGCCGTCATATCGACTATCAAACGTGGCTCAGATTCCATGAGTTCCAGCAAAGCGTCGGCGTTAAAGACCTCAGGACGATCAAAGCGTGTGGTATCCTCAACGTTTCCCTATAAACTATGTATTTACTGGAATGATATATTCAATCAACGATTTAATACAAAAAATCATAAAGAATCAAACGTAAACTGGAAATACATATGTAACTTTTCGAGTCTTCTCATTATTGCTATTGACCGACTTACCCACAATACGCTATATATGTATTTATAAAAAGGATACTAACAAAATAAATGTAACAACCGACATCGATTGACAAGCACATGTCATCTTTTTGACATAAAACACACTTCAATCTACAATCTACGATATTTGAGTTATATATAACATAACTGCATGTAGGTAAGCTTGTACTTATGTGTAAGCGTGAGCGTAATTGTGTAAAAATAATCCTGAATTTATTTATACGTATACATAGCTACCCACATATCCAAATGTACATATAAAATGTCAGCGTATTTATTTGTATGAATGCATGAAATGTAAGCTTAGTGAAATAAAATATTTTACAGCCTTTTTAGGACGTCACGTTTCACATATTATGTAAGCACACACACACACTCACACACCTACACAAACTCACATACATTCCTGTGCAGAACAACATATACGAGTAGCATATATGAATATGTCCCAGCAATGATATGGTACATTTGAGAAAGTCACTTCCAGATTCACAAATAACCATGTACATATATGCATATTTAAGTAGATGCAAATTTAAAGTGATTTTCTTTGTGAATGTGATTTCTCTTTGATTTTCGGAGATTTTGCAAAAAAAAAAAAATTTTTTTTTTTTTTTAAATTGTAAGGTATGTATAGAGTTTGATGATTTGATGGTGAGGTGACTATCAAACTTAACACCAATTTACTAATACTAATAAAATTTATTACAATTCTACTGATGTGCTGAGTATTTCGGAATATTTTCATAGCGCTGGATAAATCTACAGAATATGACGTTTTGATTCATTCTGCTTCACTTCAATTTCATCGAGTCGAAACTGTCGAAACTGGGTAGCTATTCTGAGCGGTCTCAACTACAAAAAAGCTCCAAAATTCTATAAAGCGCTGTTTAAGAGCTACACTGCTCATATGGTAGCCAGATAACTGGATTTCAAATGACGAGTTCCTTGCTCGAAGCGAACAAAGGCCTGTTGAGATTGAAATACGCGAACGAGAATGGAAATGGATAGGCCATACAATCCGTAAAACTGCGACTGACATCAGCAGAATGTCCCTAGAATGAAATCCGCAATGCAATTAGCCTAACCGTCTTGAGTAGCTAGAAGAAAACAAAACACTTCGAAAAGGCATATCTAGAATCAAAGGATCTTGCAAATATTGTAAGTAAGTCAATCAAAGCGATAGCAACATTGTGGGAAATATTTAAAATATTATCCAAGGTGGACCATAAGACTGCCCCTCACGTCTATTGACAACCTAATTTTCTAATATATATCGTTTAATAATAGCAGATTGTGTGAAAATTGTAAAAAAGTTGAATTTTTTCACATTTTTCAATTGGTGACTGAATAAAATTGCCAAATCTGAAGAAGCTAAAAGAACACAATTGCCTCCAGATAGCAAATATATGCAAAAAAAAATGTGCATTTTGGTTGGGTGCTCGTATTTGTGTGAGAATAAAAAAAGGGTCACGGATGCTATCATTTCTGAATACACTGACCACTGGACAACCAACTTTTCTTTGCCTAAAATCGAAGATATGAATATGTGGCCTCAATGAGATGGTGCCATAAGCTGCATAACACTACTCATTTTCATTCCAATGCAAGAGGAATTCCCTAAGACTTGGCGATGCCACTTCTTAGTGGAGCTGCACGGACAATGATTAATATCCCCCATAGTCGAAGTAGTATTCGAAGTGTACAAAAGAAAATCACTGAAATTTAGCTCAAAATGATCGATTCTTGCAAACAATCTTGTATAGGTTATTTTAAAATAGTGCTAATAAAACTTAATTGAGATCTGATATTCAAGTGTGTTTCTGAACTTTATTTGTGTAATAATAAAGTATTCTATTGAGACTTGAATTAGTTTCGAGGTTTCTTTTTTCTGTTTTTATGCCTTTATTTAAATAACAAAATGAATCTATACATTATTCATCAATCGACTCATTATCATTAATCATAAATCGAATCAATTTTTGATTTCTTCGTAAGAATGAAAGCTCTGAACTTTCAGGCCGTGTATCACTGACCATAAGAAATGGTAATCGAAAGGAGCAATATCTGGGCTATACTGCGCGTGGGGTAGGATTTACCATTTGAGCATTCTTAAGTATATGTGAACGACTTCAGAAACATGTTGCTGATCATTGTCATGTTGCTAGAATATTTTGCCGTGTCTTTAGAGGTATTGTGACCGATTTTCCTTCAATGCTCGTTATCATTATCCATAAATCAACCTAATTTTTGATTTCTTCGTAAGAATGAAAGCGCTGAAACTTTCAGGCCGTGTATCACCGATCAAAAGAAATGGTTGGTTGAAGTGGTGACTCATCCATGAGTCCAAATAGCGCTTACGCACCGTTTTGTTAGAAGAAATGATAATCGGAAGAAACAATATCTGAGCTATATTGCGAATGGGGAAGGTTTTCTCATTTCAGAATTCTTAAGTATATTTGAACAACTTCAGCAACATGTTGCTGATCATTGTCATGTTGCTTAATTATTTTGCCTTGTATTTTAAGGTATTGTGACCGATTTTCCTTTAATGCTCGGCTCAAATGTTTCAATTGTGTTCGATAAAGGCAAGCGGTAATGGTTTCATTCGATTTTAGCAGCTCATAATAAACAACACCGAGCCGGTCCCATCAAATACAGAGCATAAACTTGTCACGATGAATATTTTGGTTTGTCATTGATGTTGATGGTGGGTCGGTCATAACTTATAATTTTTTTTTTGCTTCGTTTGAAGCTCAATAAAAATTTGTTATTTACACTTTGTAACACGCATACTCGTGTTACATATTTTATAATGTTAAAATTTAAGAAATAGGAAAAAAATTATAAAAATATTTATAAAATAAAATAATTTAAAGAAAATAAATAAAAAAAAATAATAAAAATAAAAATCAGTCGCGATTCGGTGTCGAACCCGTACATGTAGGCAAGGTCAAGTGGTGGGACGAACCCATAGAACACTTACGCCAAAACACATTACAACTTCGATGTGGATAAATAAGTTTGTATATTTGCTTGTGCTTTAATTCAGTTGATGTAAATTAATTGAATGTACATGTAAATATAAATTAATTGAATAAAGGTAAAAGTACAGGCAAATAAAGGCAAACACATAGAGCAAATACGAGAATTCTCGTTTGGTTTAACATCCGTCTAATAGATAAAGATCATGCTGAACCAACGAGAATCGAGAAAAGTGACTTCCGTACATGATCGGACAAGTGACATATTTACATGTGCTTGCCCAGTTAGGATCACTATTGAAGCGTCTTTCTTCTGTTGCAAAAATATTGCAACAACAACCCGTTGGGTGAATTAATAACAACGAGTGATTTAGTGAAGCAGAACCATCTACGCTGCGCAACAATAAGAGTTCTTGCCCTAAAGTGATCCCAGCTACGGGAGCTTCGGGTAGTCGACTGCGAGCCTTCTGCTCTGTCTAAGTAGTCACTTTGACCACTTCAAATCCAGGAGCAACCAGCTCGAGCACTGGTTCCATCTGCATTCCATTCCTTGTCTTCCTCTTGCTTGCGTAGGATACGAATAGGGTAGTTTTACAAATTTGTAGCCTCAATTGAATTCTCAATTCTATTATAACGAATAGAATATTTTCATTAATTTGTAATTTCAATTAAATAATTCTTCTGTACTTTAAAGCCTCTTTTTCTTTTACTTTAATTGTAAATACTTCATTTTGTAAACGAAATAAATGAAAAGAATAAAAGTAGGAATTGTACCGCGAGAGATATATCATCCGAGCCGAACACGCTAGTGTCCGTAGTGTGTAATTCGGTTTTCCTTCTACAACAAGAGTTTTTCGCTGCCCTCTTGTTTACCCTGGCTGGCTGAGTGTTACCCCAGCTGGAAAACAAAGTGACAGATACCGAAAAAAGAAAGCCTAATAATGGCCCAGCATGGCCCAATAGCAAATGTACAAATTACGCCGTCTAACGAAAATCCCTCAAAACTAATTCAAAGTGCTAATAATAAAAAGTATTGAAAAATATGTTTTCCAATATTGTAAAACCCTTTAAAGCTTTTAAGTCTTATAAAAGTGTTCGAGTAGTATCCGCTTATATACTATACATTCATTACAATGATACTCATACGCCACCGGGCAATTATATTGTAAAATAGAGCTAAATAATATATAGATATAACTCTTGGGTGGGAACAATAATGGCATAACATCATATACATATACAATAAACAATACTGAAGCCACTTTATGAATGTTGTTGTATATTATTAAAGCTGCAAGTTAATAATTAAAATTTCCGTATAATTAGTACATTGTAAGTGCTGGCATACAGCATATTGTAAATGAATTGAATATGTGAAATGATTACAAAAAAATTTTGTAGATACACAATACAGGAATGGGCGTGCGATAGTTGAAATTACAACTACATAAGCACAAGCATAAAGCCACATCATAAATCAAGTGTGTTATTACACTGATGAAAGAATGAGACGATAGATGTATCATACGTATAGTCCAAGCAAATGTACACTATACACGTCGTACACATACAATAGATAACTTCTATATACAACAAATATATATGTGTGTTATAGGTACTTAAGTATATATGTGAATGACTATGAAAAATCATAAATGAATGCGTTAAAAGCCATCTACAAACACATTATTTTCACTTTGACTATGAATGTGTGTGTGTGTGTGTGTGTGCATATAACTGAGTATCCTATTCAATACGTGAAACATTTGCAATACTAAACTATGGACCAAATTACACACAACAACATCAAATATGTAATATACCAATAGCCTTCATTCTCAACACGCAACACAAAACGACTATCATTCATGTTGAAAATGAGCCGCGTAAAACGAATCGAGCATACATAAAGCTTAAATCATGAAAGGCAAAAGAGAAAAAAACACAAACAAAAAACAACAACAACAAAAAAGAAGATGAATACGAAGAAAATGGCATAAAATTTATTTTGTAACCAAATACGTGAAGAAGTAGTTCTACGCTTATTACAATTTCAAATATATATATTTAGCATTAGTTTTGTTGTTGTTCTTCTTCTTCTATTCGTTGTTAGCTACATACAGCAAGGGTATGATTGTTTGATAAAATATCCAGCATTTTGATGATGTTGATGGTAATGATCATTATCATTGATGATGATAATGAAGACTCTACTCTACACATTAGCTATTGCCTTTAGAGTAGTATGAATATTGTTCTGTCAGTTGGTCGACTCTTGATGCGATTAGTGCTATTTTTGATTGCTCGCATTAAGTTTGCAAAATGTTCACACTTTGCTACTGTCAGTAACAGCAGAGTAATATCGTAGCTACGTAGTAAGGTAGCATTTCCTGTTGCTATTCAAGCGGCTGTTATTTCCGTTGTTGATGTTGTTCCCTATGTATGATGTATCCACCGTTGTTTGTAGCAATAGTTAACATACAATAAATCAGACCAGGCATCATATAAGAAACACACACATTCTCTCCCTCTCTGCTTCATATACTTTCCGAAAGTTTATATCTTTTGTTTACGACTTGGCATTTTTTTTATATGCCTACTCATTATTATACTATACATATACATTCGAGTGTAGGTATTTGTGTTTGCTATAATTTGTACAACTTTTTATTGCTATTATATATGTGCATTTATGTGTTCATATGTTTATATATTGTACTATATGTTACCATAGAGGAGAGAAGAAAAAAATCGTTCTAATTAAAAAGTTACTCATACGCAATGTTGAATTCGATTTATATCTCCATGATTTTAACGATCCTAAAGCTGTTGGTTATATTGTAATTTATGCGAATTTGATTAAACATGTGAGTGTATGTGAGTGAAAATTATATGATGTCACCATATGCGTTAGTGAGTTATTTATGTGGGGTTATCCTTAGCTTCAAGTCACACCCAAGTCGCATAACATAATGGCGTTGGTGGTGAAGAAAAACGTATTAACGAGAAACTTAATTCGATTCAAATTTATCTTATGAAATGTAAAAATAAATAAAACCCAATTGCAGGCACTATTTTGAAATTCTCACTACAAACAGTTTGCTTTTATTTCGCTCATATTCTCTAACGTACGTTATCATAATTTATCACAAAGTAAACATCATGGAACAATAAATATTTACCTTACAGCTTACCTTTATGTAGCAATAATATAAATGAACTATTCTACAATAAATATGCAAATGCAATATTTTCATGCAAAATCACAAAAATATTTGGGAATGAATTCGAGCAATGCCGTATGCAAGGACTGTGTCGTAAAAAGTTAGCATAATATATACTTCTATACGAATTGATTTTAAAGAAAAAAATTAAATTCCTAAAAATAAATAATTACAATTAAGAAACTTCAATGATTTTGGAAATATATGATCGGTGAAAATATGCTAAATGTTGTAAACGATAGTAAAGAAAGATCTCAATTTCAAGGAAAAAACTGGCTTAAACAGCATTAAAAGCAATTTAATTATTCAGAGACGTGTAAAGGGCTTTTCAACAAGAGGTGTCATTATAAATTTTCTATAATCTTTTCAGTTGTCAACATACAACTGTCATTCGTTGACATTTGACAAAGAAGAACTAGAGATGTTCATAATATGCTCGCACAATGCATTGAAATAGTAAAAATCCACTACAAAATCGGCGAAAATATCGCGAAACCAATTCGTGATGTTCTTATTGTTGTTGGCCTTCTCGCACAGCTTGCGATAAATCGATAAATTCAAACTTCTTAGACAACTGAGTGATGTGAAGAGTCCAATTCGTTCGTGCTCGTCCAGCTAGGTTAACTGAAAATATTGCAGCTGCAGCTTAGAGGATGGCTGAAAGCCCAGTTCTGTCCATTTCGAAACGATCACAGTAATTGGGCCTATACAAAGTCACTTTGCGACGTATTTTGATTTTGATTTTGATTGACTCACATGCTTATAAGATGTAGTTGGCACAAGAATTGAAGCTTTTAGACCATGGAGACCATGCTATACATTTGCTGATTAGAGGCTGGAAATGCACGAAGAAGATGATGATGATTTTTCAAACAAAGCTTCATCACTTAGAAGAATTTTGTTTGAAAAATCATACTTTTGTCATGCCTTTCTAGCACCCAATTTTCATCTGTCTGAGTTCGTAAATAAGCAAAATAATCAAAACTCTCATATCTGGGGTTCTGAAAATTCAAAAGAAATGGTCGAATAACCCATTGGTAAATATTATTCGAACTCTACTCCATCGAGACAAATGGTAGAAAAGTGGATTGCTTAATTTAAATGTGGTCGTACCACAGCACAAACGATGTAGAACGCAGTGGACGCCCAATTGAGGCTGTTATTCCAGTAAATATTAAAAAAATACACATTTCAAAGATATCAGATGGCAGTGTTTTTACCATTTTACACGAACATTTGGGTATGCGAAAGCTCTGTGCAAAGTGGGTGCCGAGTGAGCTCACAGTCGACCAAAATCAACAATGTATCGATGCTTCAACGGAGTATTTGGCGCTGTTAAACTGCAATAAAACCAAATTCTATCGTCAGTATGTGACAATGGATGAAACATGGCTTCACCATTACACACCACAATCCAATAGACAGTCAGCTGAGTGGACAGCAGTCGACGAATCGAATCCAAAGCGAGCAAAGACTCAACAGTCGGCCGGTAAGGTGATGGCGTCAGTATTTTGGGGTGCGAATGGAATAATATTCATCGACTATATCCAAGAATGGACGGGTCTACGTCCCGGTGGCACTCGACTACTTGGTCGACCAAGGTCCATTCACCTCATCAGAATACGAAAATGCTTTGTACGGGAACAAAACAAAGGATTTCCGTATTTTTGCTACTACAACAACAACAACAACATCAACAGTATCCATAAAGGAACCACCATCAACAGCGACTACTATTGTGAACTTTGGACCGATTGAAGGCTGAATTCGCAACGAAACGGGCACATTTGCAAAAGCAAAAAGTGTTGTTTCACCATGCACAGTGTCTCAAATCGATGAAAACGATGGTAAAATTGAATGAATTGGGCTTAGAATTGTTTTCCCATCCACCGTATTCTCCAGATTTAGTTCCCAGCGACGACTTTTTCCTGTTTTCAGAGCTCAAGTGAATACTTTCTGGCAAGAAATTTAAGTCCGATGATGAAGTAATCCCTGGAACTGAGGCCTACTTTGACGTTAAAGAGAAATCAGACTATAAAAGTGTTATCAAAAAGTTGGAAAATTGCTATACTCGTTGTATGCGATGGCGATAGGAAACTATGTTGAATATTATCATCGAGTTTTGTCAAAATTTGGTTTTTTTTTTATACTTTACCTACGATAATGACATTAGAGACAAAGTAGGGTACACCGGTTGGCATCTTCTACATTCAAAAAATACTACAGCTTTAATTTATCGTGTCATCGTTTTATGCTATAGGATTTAGAAAAACAAAAACTTTCAAAAAACAGAAAAGTTAAATCTAAAAATAAACTCAACCGAAATTGTGTCTAATTATTCCCTCATATAATGAAATAATGATGAACTCTTCAAACGATCTCAACATCATTTTAACAAGAGAATAATTTTTTTTTCGGACACAGTCTTCAATTGCATTATAACCACATTGCATTTGTATGATTGGTGCATTTAGTATTCTCTATTGATTTGGTTTTTGTGTTGGTTTTACCCAAATTTTTCTCTTACAGGAAAAACTTTTACAAAAACACCTCAAATCCAACTAGCAACATTTCTATTCAGTTCAGTTGTGGTGCATATGTGGTGCACCACTAGCTTGTTGCGATAATTGAAGTGTAAATTTACAATAGAGAGCATTTACCATGATTGATTAGTGTATGCAACTAGCTAAACAAGAAAAATGCATAAATGAAAATAGAAATATTTGTAAAAATTTTTATGTATATTCTTTTTGTTTTTGTTTTTTTGCTATCTTGTAAACTTGTATTATCCACATATGTTATTCCATATGTTCGAATTTGAATAGAAATATTTTCTATGTTTTTATGGTATTAAGTTTACAAACACATCTTTTCTTCTTGTTCAATTCAAATCATAATAATTGTAATTTTTCAAATAAGTTTTCAATATTTGGATCTTTTAAAGAGAGATGCCCACAGTTGCGGAGAATGAGTGTTGGTCATACATTTTTTGGATATATTTATACATACATTTATGCGTATTTTAATGAATGTTTTATCTTTTTGATGTTAAAGACACATTGTGTCGTGCAACTGTGTGATGAATCTAAATTTAAAGGGTCTTAATCTCGTTTTGGGTTCATATCCAATTTAACCTAATTGTGAGTGATATTGAATATAAAGGCCACTCATATATACAGGGTTAGGCGATTGAAGTGTTACCTATTCAAGCGACCATATATTCTTTGTGTGAAATTAAGTTTTTATTGATTTAAATTACAAAAATTGTAGAAATAATAAAAATTTCAATTCACTCTAGCTCGATGTGAACACCTTTTACCTTGACTATGGCCTTCAAACGATTAAAAAATAAGTTGCATGCTTTACGAATGTTATCTTCCGGTATTTTGGCCCATTCCCGAATAATGTCTTTCTGCAGCGCATTCATACTAGCATATTTTTTAGTCGTCAGCTTGCTCTCCAAAATAGCCTAAATGAAATAGTCCATCGGATTTACATCTGGTGAATTCGAAAGCCATTGTGTGGACGAAATGATGTGTGAAACATGATTTTTTAACTATTCTTGGCTCACACGAGCTTTATGAGATGGTGCCGAGTCTTGTGGGAATGTTCATTGTCTACGACCACAACTCTAAAGAAACTTCCAAAATATTTTCCCGATAATAAGTCGCATTGACTTTGACACCAGGCTCGATGAAATCGGTTGGAGAGCGTCCATCGGCGGTTATAGCTGCCCATGCCAATACTTGAGATGGAAAATTATTTCAGATGGCCATTCGTAGTCTCAAATTTTCGGAAGTGCATTCAATTAAGTAAACACGATCATTTTGAGAGTTTATAAACTGCTCAAAAGGGAAATTTTTCTCATCAGAGAACACAATATTTGAAAATTCGCCACATTCCTGCTAGCTTAACAACTCCTTTGCTCTTCCGAGTCCAACTTTTTGTTGCTTTGGTGTAAGAAAGTGTACCTTTTGGAACTTGTAAGGCTTTATATTGAGCTCATTTTGGAATATGCGTCGGATGCTTGGTTGGAATATTTTCAGTTCTTTGGCCACAACAACATCAAGCGAAAACTGTGATGGTCGAATCGCGGTGAGCCGGCGCAAACGGTGGCCAAGCCAGGATTGATGGTCAGGAAGGCTTTTCTATGTGTTTGGTGGGATTGGCAGGGAATCATCTACTATGAGCTGCTCCCCTACGGTCAAACTCTTAATTCGGACCCGTACTGTCAACAATAGGACCGTCTGAAGGAAGCAATGGGTCAGCAGCGGCCAGCTTTGGCCAATCGGAGAGGAATTGTGTTCCATCAGGACAACGCCAGACCACACACATCGATAGTGACTCGCCAGAAGCTCCACGACCTTGGTTGGGAGGTACTTATGCATCCACCTTATAGTCCGGACGACCTGGCACCAAGTGATTAATACCTATTTCTGTCTATGGCGAATGATTTTGCTGGTGAAAAATTCGCCTCAAGAGAAGTGTGTGAAAATCGACTGTCCCAGTTTTTTGCCAATAGGGACGAGGGTTTCTAGCAGAGGGTGGCATTATGAAATTACCTTCACAATGGCAATAAGTTATCGAACAAAACGGTACATATTTGACCTAAATCGGATCTTTCAACTATGCTAAATAAAACCTTCAATTTAATGCAAAAAATAATGGATTTCTTTTTACTATACCTTATACATATATCAAATAATAATGCTCGATCAATTTTTGGCAGCCACTATATTTGGTCATAATAAATCGTAATCTTTATTTGTATAGAATGAAAATGATTTACAACTTTTAAATATGTTGCCATTTGGCAAGCGAATTGGAACCGTAAATGGTTGTAATATTCTTAGTGAGTTGATGATTTATTAAAATCTACCTAATATGTATTGAAGCTGGAAGTGATTTAAGTACTTTAAGTTTATATTAAAATAACTATAAAATATAAAACTGAGTATACCACAAAGTAGCTTCTTAGTAAATTTTAGTTAAATAATTGTTGTTGCAATCAAAAGCGAATGGTGTGTTACGGTAATTAATTCAATGAGCAATAAGCAATTACAATCAACATTGGACACATTTGAAAACAGGTATTCGAATAGAATTTTCATTAACTTTGTTTGCCATTTTCAAATTCCTTCTGCAAACAAGCATAACATTGCAAACTACTAATAACATTGAAAAATTTGAAGAAATAAGAAAAAAAAAAAAGCAGACACAAATTCAAACAGTAAATGTGAAAGCTCTAAGTATATAGCTTCATACTAATTTGACAAAAAGGCAAAGGGAAAAACTAAAGACAATTTCATGCGACAATTTGTGCAAATAAAACAACAACAACAGCAACAACAAAAGAGAAATAGTTTTAAAATGTTGATTTGCTAACGAGCGATATATTTGTATATAAACAAATGATACACACACACACACACACAGACAGTGAGTGAGATGGAAAGACAAAAAATACACATACATACATACTCGCACAAGAAATTGTGAAGAAAAGTATATATATATATATTTTTTTTCAAAGAAATGGCATTGCATAAACTCGATTATTTATTCCTTTGCTTCGTTTACTTTCAAATTTCCATCCAATTTTTCATCATTTTCTTCTTTATCGTAACTATTCAGATGCTTGCATTTGTAGTAGGTGTATATATATATATATATATATACACATTTATTTACAAATTCTCATACATACATACATACGACTATGTACATGTCCATATAAATTTAAGATAATTTGAAAGTTTGCAGCAAATTGAAGCGGAAATTATTATTTGTGCTGTTTTACTGGATCTGAATTGCTTATGCACATTTAATCATACCATATACATACATATATACACTATATAAGAATAATAATATGCATGTAAATATACAATGGATTTACACATAAATTATTCAATTCAATGAAATGTATCCTGTATAGTTTTCAATTGAAAATTATTAAAATATTTTATTCAATTTGTACACACTATCGATTATATTGGATCTTCTTAATTCATTATAAAGTAATCGGAATAATTCTCTGTGGTTAATGGTTGAATAGTTTTCTCGTAACTACAGGGTGATTTTTTAAGAGTCTTTGGATTTGATTTTTGAAAAAAAAAAAAAATCACATAAAATTTAGAGAAATCTATGAAATCTTTATTTAAGTCGATAGAATGATGTATATAATTCAATGTTTAAGGATGATTTCATGTAAATATTGACCGATGTTTCGCCGCAAATGGTTCATACTGCATATGGTTCAATTTTGGCATACTCTCTCCAACATATCGGCCGGTATTTCACAAATAAATTCTTCAATATTAGCTTTCAGTAACCCAGTAGCTAACGTAGCCCCACAAAAAATAGTCTAAAGGCGTTAAATAGCACGATCTAGGCGGCCATTTGACCGGCCCCAAACGTGAAATATACTGTTCACCGAACTCGCCCCTCAATTAGGCCATTGTTTAGCGTGCTGTGTAGCATGTGGCAACGTCTTGTTGAAATCACATGTCAGCCAAGTCCAGCCCTTCTATTTTGGGCAAAAAAAAGTTTATAATCATCTTCAGCGTGTTTGAAAAAGTACGGTCTAATGATGCCACCGGCCCATAATTCACACCAAATAGTGCATTTTTCGTGCATGCTGGCTGCTCTTCACACCAAATACGGTAATTTTGTCAATTGTTCACATATTCATTCAACCAGAAATGAACTTCGTCGCTGAACACAATTTTCCGATCAAAAAAGGGGGATCTTCATTCAACTTTGCCAGCGCCCATTCACCAAATGTTAGCCGTTGTAGTAGGCCATGTGGTTTCAATTCTTGCACCAGCTGTATTTTAAAGGGTTTACAACCAAATCCTTCAGCAAAATTGTCCACGTAGTGGAGTAACAGAGGTCCAATTGCTGCAAACGGCGCCGAATCGATAATTCACGGTCATCTCAACAACCCTGGTGGATACAGCTGCAATATTTTCCTCTGTCCGCACTCTATGCATGTGTGTTGGTGGTTTAATGTCAAATAATGTAAATTTGTGGGTGCCGTAGCTCAGTGGTTAGTGTGTTCGCCTTCTGATCTGTAGGTCGTGGTTCAATCCCCGGCTGATGCATAACAAATTTAATATCGATAAGATTTTTCTTTCGAACGGTACCCACCTGTCGGCAAGCAATTGGCAATTCTTCCGACAGTAACAACTTGCCATGAAAAAGCTTCTTAAAAGAACTCTGTGACAAAGCTCAGAAAAAGTGATGTCACAAGTGTTTTGCCGTTCGGAACCGGCTAAAATAAGTAGGTCCCTTCTAATATTGTCCAAAATTTAAGACGCACAACAGTAATAGAAGAGAAGCTCGGCCAATGAGCCCTTTGGGGCTTTATGTGCCACATATTTATTTTTTTTTTAATGTAAATTTGGTCCGAAATTTAGTCACAAGATTCCAAATACCCGCCTCAGAAGGTCGCCCAAACTGACCATAAAAAAATAGAAGAAATGCACGATGCACTTTCTGAACCCAGCATAAATTTTGATAATAAAATTCAATAATCTGCAAGCGTTGTTCGTTTGTAAGTCGATTCATCGATAAATTATAGATCAAACTGAACATGTTTGACAGTAACATGTTACACGACAACAGCTGAGCTGTCAAAAACAGTGTTGCCAAAAAAAATCACCCTGTATATTACATAGCATTGAATTAAATGCCATTAGTGGAAATTTTTTAAATAATAAATCACTATAATATTAAGAAATTTACAGACAGAGGGCATCGCTATTAATTAAAATGTACATACCTATATCATAGCTTCACTGGAATGTGGTTGTCATGAGAACTAGACTTATATGACTAAGAGATAGGTTGTTAAAACATAGTAATATTCCATGAAATTCTGAGTAGAATAATACTTTAAAAAGTCACTAAAAACACATCACTCTTGGTTACCTTTATAGACATATTATATTCTACAGTTGAGTAGTTCATAACTTTTTAGTTTTTTTTGTCATATTTAATTTGCTTTATAAATTAATATAGCACCAACTCTATTATATTTACCATCATGAGCTGTTATATACTTTCAAATTATATTGCTACCTGTCTATTGGATTTGGATCGATTAAATTTTCGTTCAAGTGTAAATTTGAAAAGTTTTTTTTTTTTTTATTGTTGTTCTTTTTTATTTGCATAAGACATAATAAGATTTTGTTATTTGCAAATCATCGTCAATTTTTCACTTTCAGCAAGTACAGAAAAAAAATCAAACTGGTGATAAAAAAAAACAAACGACTGAAGTCATAAGGTTGGAAAATATTAAAATGATGAAGAAAAAGATAAGAATTGCTTTGCATATACATATATAATATACCACAATCTGAACGTATTTTGCTGTGGTACAAATATACAATGTACTCAGACACATATGACGAGATTCTCATAGGAATACATCGATTAGGCATGCCAATTTTTGGGAATATTGCTGATCCTGTAACTTTTTACAAAGCACTTATGTAACTTAAAAGTAACGGGAGTAGAGCGATACGTCATATGTTGCTTAAAAAAGTTGCTTGAAAAGTTGCAGTGACGTAGAACGATAGAAGCAATTTGATGTCATTTCTCTATTGCAGACGTAAGACAAATTTGGACGCTTATAGCTCGCACTTGTTGACAAACAAATAATCGGTTAATGTGAGGCGATGCTATTAAACTAGCATTTTCTTTTTTATTTCGAGATAATTAGTGAGTCGATATCGCTTAACGCTACTTTCATCTTTTTCTGATCTGAGTGTGCCTTTCGGAATGGCCGCCTCACTCTTACCTATCTAGTGTAATAATAAGCAAGAGAATAGCAATCAAAAGAGGATTGGAAAATAAAAGCAATTAACAAAAGTATTTTGTAGATTTATGATAGTACCAATAAGTTAAAGTTAATTACTTATGTCATATGAAAACAATTCACATTTCTCTTCATTCACTTGAACATGTTCAATTATCACTAAAGAGGCCAAAGCGGTCATTTTGACCGTTTTCTAATTTAACTTGGCGATATTTTATATAGAGATTAAAAAAATTAATTTTTTCTCTCATGACTTTTATTTTTAATAGGTTTTTCACTTCAGCTACAAAACTACATACATTTATTTTAGTTTTAATTTTTGAGATATACTAACATATACGTTAAAAGACCGCAATGATTTATTTCATTATATATGAGAGTATTTTAAAGCACGTTCGCATATTGCGAATTCTTATTGGTCAATTTATCGAATGATACATGATAGCGGTAAATTCTTCTTATGAAGACATAATAAACATTTTGATTTTGAACGTGAACTTTATGCTCCATTTTGACTTGGTGATATTTTCTATAAAGATTAAAAACCATTTTATTTTTTTCTCTCATGACTTTTATTTTTTAATAGGTTTTTACATCGAAAACTACATTTATTTTAGTATAAGTTTAAGAATTATTATCCCGAATCCGGCATCCGGTGTATGTTATTCGGAATCTGGCAGCAGTAGTCGTTCTCAAGTATATGTTGTGATATTGATTTTAAAAATAGATAAAATAATTATTATCACAATTGCATTCACAATAATATTTGTACTACAAAAGAGAAATTTAAAAAAAAAAAATCGAATGTTCCTAAATGAACATTCACAATTTTATGTACGCTAGATAAAGTGAATTTTTCATTTAACAGTGTTGTGGCTAATTATGACCATTTTGATGGTAATTACTCAAATAATTTATTAATGGGTAACCTAATGGGTAACCTACCCTTTCTTCTCCACCGTTTTTTTTATATATTTTTATTTTTTTCATTGTATCGGGTGATTTTTTTAGCAACTTTCTTTTTGGCAACACTGTTTTGGCTACTCAGCTGTTGTCGTATAACATGTTACTATCAAACATGTTCAGTTTGGTTTATAATTTAACCATGAATCGACTTACAAACGAACAACGCTGGCAAATTATTGAATTTTATTATCGAAATTCATGCTCGGTTATGAAAGTACATCGTGCTCTTCTTCCATTTTATGATTAATTTTGGGCGACCTTCTGAAGCAGTTATTCGGAATCTTGTGACTAAATTTCGCACCAACTAAATTTCGCCACTGTTGTTGATGACCGTGAATTATCGATTCGGCGCCATTTGCAGCAATTGGGCCTCTGTTACTCCTCTACAAGGAGTAACAGAGTAACACAGTACAAAAATTTTACGGAAGGATTTGGGTGTAAAATCTTTTAAAATACGGCTGGTGCAAGAATTGAAGACACACGACCTACCACAACGGCTAACTTTTGGTGAATGGGCGCTTGGATGAGGGTCCACTTTTTTAACGGAAAATTGTGTTCAGCGACGAAGCTCATTTCTGGTTTGATGGATCACTTGAACAATCAAAATTGTCGTATTTGGTATGAAGGGCAGCCAGAAGCATGGCAAGAAGTGTTAATACATCCCGAAAAATGTACTGTTTGGTGTGGATTATGGGCCGGTGTCAACATTGGACCGTACTTTTTCAAAGACGACGAAAGCAGGAAGGTTGCTGTGAATGGCGAGCGCTACCGTGCTATGATTATAAACTTTTTTTTTCTACCCAAAATGGAAGAGCTGGACTTGGCTGACATGTGGTTTCAACAAGACGGTGTCATATGCCACACAGCACACGAAACAATAGTCCAATTGAGAGGCGAGTTCGGTGAACAGTTTATTTCGCGTTTGGGTCCGGTTAATTAGCCGCCTGGATCGTATGATTTAACGTCTTTAGACTATTTTTTGTGGGGCTATGTTAAGGCTCATGTCTATAGCGATAAGTCCGAAACCCGGTTGACGCAATGGAAGCCAATATTGAAGATTTTATTCGTGAGATACCGGCCGATATGTTGGAGAGCGTGTGCCAAAATTGGACCCAGCGTATGAACATTTACATGAAATCATCTTTAAACATTGAATTATATAGATCGTTAGTATTCAATGAAAATTTTTATGCGAAATTTCAACAAACCGTTCTGTGGACCTATTTAATTTACTAATAAAACTGTGAAATATTTTTTAAAGCAGATAATACAGTCGACTGTGAATTTTACCAAAATTGGAGGTAGAAAATGGAATCTCAAAAGTATAGCTCAATTTTCGGGAAGTTTGCAGTATTTTTACTCGGTATTTCGAGAAAATATGGGTACCTAAATTTTAGAATTTGGTTTATGGAAGCCAATCCTTATAATATAGTACGTATATCACCATAATAAGTTTTTTTTTGTTATTCATTTCAATTTCAAAAATGATGTCAACGATATGTAATATTGCTGAGTTTAAGGAGAAAGTGGAAATGGCAATCGAATTGGTAATTTGATCATGTAATGTAATGTAATATGAACTTATATCAATTTCAAGTGCGTCTACATATATTTATTATGCCATTAGTATGTAGCAGTAAATTTGTAAAAATTGCGCAATATTATGCTTTGTGAATTTCATATTTCTTTTAACTATGATGATGATGATAATAATGAACAATAATTAAAGCGAATTTTTAATTGTCCGAATATAAGATAGTACAAAAAAAATTTTATTTTTTCAAGATCACAGCACTTGATGATGAAATATAATAAAAATGCCGATATTATTGAGTGTGTGAATTAGTAACCGGCCTGTTATGTTAGATGGCGCTACGCGTAAGCGCAATGTCGTACATCATTGTACGAAATGTCATTTTGAATTTCTATTCACTTGTTGTCCAAATCAGTCAAAAGTTTTCAATTTGGTTGTACGCAACATATTTTCTTTTTTTCAAGATGGACAATTTTGAGATTTTGCGGAAAAAAACAGCATTTGCGGGGAGTTTTTTTTTAGAGTTACTTTTTTACAAAGAAAACTGCGGCTGAGAGTCATCGTTTGCTTGTGGAATTGTATGGCCACTATTTTCTATCCAATACACAGTGTATGGAGTGGTTTGTGCGCTTCAAAAACGGCGATTTTAATATCAAAGACAAAGAACGCTCTGGAGAGCCGAAAAAGTTCGAAGCCGAGGATTTGGAGACGTTCAATCAATCAATCAGTCAAAAGAGAGCGTGACGTTGGAACAAGGACATAATTCTTGTTCATCTAGTGGACCACGCGAAATCAGACCAAGGTCTGTTAGAGGATATGAGCCCTATAGCTGATACCTCTGGGGGCCAACCACAAGTGTTACGGGCACTGCGACCAAATGAACAACCGTCTACAACACTAGAATCTCCTCTACCTTTTTAATGAAGGATAGAATTGATCCTGTCGAACTTTTGATGATTGAAGCTGGTGTTGGGAAACTCAGCTGAAAGTGTTTGAGGCAAACTCTGGCCAAGGTCGGACATTCGCAAAGTATGTGGATCGAAGTTTCATCCGCGTCAGAGGATAGTCCAATTTTGTGGAGGTGGTGTTTTAACTAGTTATGTCCTGAGAGATAGCCGGTTATTAGGCGTAGGTTTGTTCTGCTAAGGCTAATTCTGTCAAAATCTGCATCAAAGCTGATGAGAGTTTTCGCTTGGTGGAGACCTGTCGAATTTGTTCATTGTAGTAGGTATTTGTCGTGGTAATGTTTTTCTATCATAGCTTCGGTCGATGCCCAGCTTATACCGCAGAAAGGTTCTGGGCCTGTCAGTGAAGAAGACGACCCAGCTCTCGCTAGTTCGTCCGCCACTTCATTGCTCTCAATTCCGTTGTGCTCCGGCACCCAATATAATGTGACCTTATTTCGTATAGAGAGTTTTTGTAGGATAAGGAAGCATTCGGTAACTAGTTTTAAGGATAACTTTCATGAGAAGAGAGATTTGATGGCAGCTTGGCTACCTGAGCAAATAAGAATTCGCGCTCCTTTCATCCCTTTGGCATGTAGATGACGTGCACAAAGTTCTATGGCATGTATTTCTATTTGGAAGACAGTTGGCCACGAGCCCATTGCGACAAATATGCCTTCGTCTGTCTTCGTAAACCTTCTGTCTGTCTTCTTCTGTAAAACAAACGTAATTATGTTTTAAGGGTATTAAGGAGACATTACTCGACCAAGACCTGGTCGAACCATTGCGAACGAGCTTTACCGATAACAATTAATGAGGTTGAAGAGAGCAACGATCGAGAAACGGCCGGAATATGCCACCAGACATGAGTCGGTAATTTTTCACCATGACAACGCACAGCCACACATTCCCATTCCGGTCAGAAACTATGTTACTAATAGCGAATGGGAAGTTTTATCCCACCCGTTTTATAGCCCAGACCTGGCGCCTTCAGATCATCACTTGTTCCCGTCCATGCAGAACGTCTTTAATGGAATACGTTTCACTTCAGTCACCAGAATCAAAAATTAGCTCTATTCGTTTTTGACCGCCAAGGCGGCAAAGTTCTTTTGGAATGGAATCCATAAATTGAGAGAAAGATGGGGAAATGTCATAGTTCCTGATGGACAATACTATGAATGACAGGTTTTTTTTACAGAATTCTTAAAAATAAATGATTTTTGAACACTAAAAAAGGCCGGTTACTAAATCACACGCACCAAATAGTATTAAATATAGTGGACAATTTTGAAAAAGTCAAATGTCACTATTCTTATGATTAAATTTGATTAAATTTGCTAATGCCTTTAGGCTGAGCAGAAATAAATGTTAATATTCTAGGAATGTTCTAATTAGATGTATGCCATACGCTCCCTAAAATAATTTCAAATATAATTGTTACTATTTTTAATTGCTAGCTACTACTTCTAGGATATTAGCATTGTAGTAAGATTACTCAAATAATTTTTATTATGCACGTGTATTTTATATGCGCCTAAAAGTATGTTATATACTATTTTTTATTGCACTCAAGCATGAATATATATTTAGTATATATATGATACCGCATATATGTACCTATTGTAATAAGTACAACTATATGAAGGGAATTTGAATATTTAATTTTGCTCAAATGAAATTACAGGCTGAGTCATCCATAAGGAAATAGCGAACGTGTCGAAACTAATTATATGACATTTTGTGTTTGAGTTATTGCAGATATTAGCAAAATAATTGTTATTATTATTATTATTATTATTGTGAGTTTGTTCCTACTATTAGCAATTTATATTTAGAAAATGTTATTTGACCACTTTTGATCCACTTACCCCATCTGGATTGAATTTTGGTGAAGCATGTGGTCCACAAAATTCTTGCAATACATCCTGCAATTTTCGAGTTGAATCTATAAAGGTACAAAAGAAAAAATAAAAATATTATAAAATACAATTATAATTACTTAAATAGCATAAGAGAAAATAATATGAATAATTTTCAATTAGAAATTTGGTGAAATTTAAAATTTTGGCAATTTACTTGAAAATATGCTTGTTAGATTTATGTGGAAATTTTGTTTTTCATCTGTTTTTTATTTTCCACATTATTTTCATTTTTTTTTTCTCTTTGTGTTTGTTGATTGCAAACATTCTCATTCATTGTGACAGCGACAAATAGACTTTGGCGCCAATTATGCTCAACGCTATTACATTTTCGATGTTCAAATGTTTCAGAGTTTCAGAAGAGAGAAGAGCAAAACAGGAAAGTAGTATAGATGACTTTTTTAATTGACACTAACAACAATGACAATGAAAACAACCTACCACAGCAACATTAATAATAACAACAACAACTGTCTTAGAATTGGACATATAAATAATCCCAATGGGTGGACCTTGGTACTTGGTCATACATGTATGTTATATATGTATGTATTTATATCAGCATTTCTATGCTGTGTGTGTGTGTGAAAAATAGATAGGTGTGTAAATGTATAAATAAATTGCAATAGCAATTATATCCACCCAGAAGGAAAACGAATTATTTGAGCCTCTTCACATTAGTCTACATTGCATCAACTCTATTTGATGTGAATTATGATTTCACTCCTTTATATTAAAACACCCTCTAAATACCGTTTGGTAACATATTGAATTTCTCTTAGCTATCAGAAAATCGAAAATCATACTCTACAAGTCCTTCATTATTCCTGTCCTAACATATGGCGCAGAAGCCTGGACAATTTCCAACACGGATGAGAGGATGCTTGGAGTTTTCCAGAGAATGAGGTACAACGATAAGCTGTATGAGCTATACGCTCACATTGACATAGTTGGGCGAATCAAAATCCAGCGGCTGTGCTGGCTAGGTCATGTCTTGTCATGAATGGAAGAAGACTCTCCAGCAAAGAGGGTATTTAAGTCGGCTCCCGCTGGAAGACGCAGAAGAAGAGGAAGACGAAACCTCCGTTGGAAGGATCAAGTGTTGGGTAACCTGGCGGTGCTTGGAATATCCAATTGGCGCCAACAAACGAAGAACAGAGAAGACTGGCACCGTAATGAGTCCGATAATGTCGGATAATTACAAAAGAAAAAAAAAAATCCTACCTCAAATCAGTATTTCCGTTCCCACCTCCCCCTTTTTTGGAAAGAATTATGTATAGCATATTCATGAAAATAAAATCGGATGAATTTTTGAAGTTGACTTTATTTTGATGATAAAAAACTTATGATTTCAATTTCGAGGCAGCACTTTCTTTTACATCTACTCATATTTTTATGCCTCCTCCTCCTCAATACCTTAGCAAAGAGGAGCTCCGTGACTCTAATATAGGTACCGGGACACGAGGGGAATGCAGGAAATAAAATGGCAGATTCACTGGCCAAAAAGGGCGCAGAGACTCCTTTCATAGGCCCAGAACCCTTCTGCGGGGTAAACAGTAGCTTCATGAACAACTTAATATGTGAAGAGGAAAAAAGCAGTCTAACCGATTACTGGAGAGCCCAAATAGGCATGCGGCATTGACCTTGAACACATTAAGGTGGAAGCAGAAAAGACATCAAGCTGACAATTTAAAAAAAATACTTTGTGACTGAAATATGGAATATCTTGATTGGTTCGAAAAATTGCAATTTCTTCGAAAAATAGCAACATTAAGATCTGTGAAGAAAAATATGGAACTTTTATCAGAAATAAAATTAGGAAGCAATCATAGAAAGGGCGAGAGGGGAAAAAGATTTATAATTCAATAATTATTTGATTCATAGACATTTTTAAAGATAAAATGCATTACTTTTCTGCTGGGTAATATCAGGTCAGTCCATAAGTTCGTGCGTTATTTTTTCAATAGTTTCACAGTAGGCGCATTTTTGCGTACAAAAAAATTATTCGTGAGAGATAACGGTACTATTTATATTTTCTGTGATATATTGTGCATTCAACAAGTGATTTTAATAGCGGATAGAAGCATGTGTTGTTAAAAATTTAAATGAAATCTTGGAACGAGTATAAGAGGCATATTTTGTATATATTTTTTTTTTTATAAAAGTGGAAAAAATGCAACAACTGCTGCTGCTGCCGAATAAATGCAGCTCATGAAGAGAATACCGTGAATGTAAGGACTGAGCAAAAGTGGTTTTTCAAATTCTGAAGTGGTCATTGTGACGTTGAGAATGCCCAATGCTCTGGTTGTTCTGTGATCTTTACCCCGACGCCTTGTTGGAACTCATGGAAGCTGAGCCAAGTTTGACAGTCGATGTGATGACTGGAAGGTTAAATTCATTACATGTAATAGTTTCCAGGCACCTGGTTGAATTGGGCGGGCAAGGTTCCAAAGCTGGGAAAATGGGTTCCGCATTAAAGCTCCGTCACAAACCTTCAGCAGAGTGTGAATGTGTATTCTCTGCTGAAAATGAGAGTTTTTTGAATCGTATTGTTGGTACGAAAAAGGGGTCCTTTACAATGATCCTGTTCGCAAACGCCAGTGGTTAGATAATGATGAAACATCAGAACCAACCCCTAGAGAAGGCCTCCTGTTGGTGGGATATGGCCGGTATAATTTATTTTCATCAGCTGGAATCAAATTAGATGATCACAGCTCATTATTATATATATATATATATATGTGTGGCACTTAAAGCCCCAAAGGGCTCATTGGCCGAGCTTCTCTTCCATTACTGTTGTGCGTCTTAAATTTGGACAGTATTAGAATTATTATAATTATTATTGCCATCAATTATCCAAACTGAATGAAGCACTTTAAAAACATCATCCATCTTTAGTCAATAGACGCAAAGTTTTGTTTCAACACGACAACGCAAGACCGCATACCGCAAGACAGATCTTAGGCAAGCTGAACGAGCTCGGATGGGAGCTAATGCCGCATCCACCATACTCTCCGGATATTGCACCTTGCGATTATCACCTTTTGCGCCCACTTCAGTCCCAATTTAAGTAATAAGAACTACACCTCAAGAGAAGCTATAAAAAGTGATATCGACGCGTATTTTGGCTCCAAGAACAAAAAATTTTTTGAGCAGGGAATTAAAAATTTGCGTAAACGTTGGGAAGACATTGTAAATAATGCAGAAAAATATATTATTGATTAATAAATACGGAAAACTTCTTTTTTATTTATTTTAAAATCACCTAAGAAAAAACGCACGAACTTATGGACTGATCTGTTGTTTTGTCACTCGAACAGTTTTATGCTTAGAATGTAATTAACTAATGGAAAAAAATTGCCTTAAACGAGTTGAGCAATGTATAAACGACACACACTATCATACATATATGTACATCAACAATATGAACAATACAAAATATTATTATCTATGTATATATTGGTACAAATAATCATACCTTTTATTAAAATTTCTCATTCGGAATATTTACTAAGAATTGAAATAACTAAAGTGTATATACTTTACGACAAATGTATCCAGTTATTGAGTTTATGAACTCAATTGTACAATTGTGCCATGGTATTTATCTATTTGCACCTTGATGACATACATACATATGTACATATGTATATACTGTATGAAAACGAGGTGAGTACCTCCTCTATATGTTTGAAAGGCTAAGGGAATTAGATGGGAAGGAATCCTACTCTTCTACAAACGTATGCATGACATTAAGAAGTGCAAATATGATGACAAACTACTAAGTATGTAGAAAGTATAAAATATAGCAGTATACGACTGTATATACATATGTATATACTTCACAGAATGTTCGTACACATTGTTGATTTTGTATATGGTACATACATATAGTCTATGTACTTCATTTTCACATACCCAGAGGTATGCAACAAATTCTTAAAAGCGAGTATACTTGTACGTACTCATTATACTTGTGGGTTAGCACATGAATACTTACTTCTATATGACTTGTGTTTGTTTGTATGAGTGAAATAAATATACATACACTCAGTATTAAAAGTACAATAACAGTCAGTAAGTTCAAGAACAAAAAAAGAATAAGATAGCAATACGAAGAAGAAGAAGAAAAAAAAAATGAAATAATAAATGACAAAAGAATGCCAATATAAAATGTGTAAGAATTAAAACCTCCTAAAAGTATATATGTATGTACATAAAAGCAACGGATACGAGTAGCAGATAGAGAATATTGTGTTGGTGACAGTTGTGACAACAGCAGAATGTACACATTACGAACGATATTAATTGACAGTTTGGGTGGTACACTTCAACTTGAGTATGCTTCAATGGAAATAGCAATAGAAGAAGAAGAAGAAAAGAGAAAAAAATATATACAATAATGTACTATATAACCATTTATACAGCAAGAGAATTTCGAAGAAAGTACAAATGTGAATATGTAGAATGATAAAGGAAGGATTATACACAATAATACGATGGCAGTCCCAGAACTACCCGACCTGACATATATATGCAGCGGCAGTAGTTTGAAAAAAAACTTACTTTGGTGAAAACTGGCAACCTTATAAAACATATGTTTTAAGTTTCAAGGCGCCACGGTGTTTAGTATTTTTTTTTTTTTTTTGAGTCATCGAAAATTAACGACCACAGTGAATTTGTAAACATGAAAAAATTGGTCACCGTTATATAATTCAATACTTTCATTTGAAAGGTCTCAGTCCAATGAATATTAAAGCCGAATTAGATTCTACTCGAAGTGAGTCTGCTTCTTCGTTTACGACCATAAATTATGCGGTGGCAGAGTTTCAACGAGATCGTACGAACTGTCAAGACGAACACCGTAGTGGACGACCAATTGAAGATTAAGAAAATCCACAAAATGGTATTGGATGATCACTGGCTGAAGGTGCATGAGCTAGTTGAAATTACAGGGATTTTAAAAAGTGCTATACATCGTATATTGACCGAAAATTTGGATATGAAAAAGCTGTGTGCCAGATGGGTGCTGCGTTTGCTCACAATCCAACAAAAACAACGTCGTGAAGATGTTACACAGTAATAAAGCCGAGTTTTTGCGTCGATTCGTAACCATGGATGAGACATGGGTCCACCACTTCACACCTGAGACAAAGAAGCAGTCTGAAAGCAGTAGACTGAAAGGGGAGAATCGTATTCAAAGAAGGCGAAGACAGTTCCATCTGCAGGCAAGGTTGTGGTGTCTGCTTTTCTGGGATGCACGTGGGATAATTTTTATTGATTATCTTCAAAAAGGTTGCAGCGATTAAGTGGTGAAATTAAAGAAAAAAAGGTCGTATTTGGAGAAAAAGAAAGTGTTGTTTCATCCATATAATGCATCAGTTCACACATCCCCTATTGCGATGGCCAAAATCAATGAGTTGAAGCTCGAATTGCTTCAGCACGCAGCATCTTATTCGCCAGAGTTAGCTCCTATGGATTATTTTCTATTTCCAAATGCGATAAAAAATGGCTTGTTGGTAGAAGATTTGGAAACAATGAAGAGGTGGAGTCTGAGGTAGATAGCTATTTTAATGAGCTAAACAGTAGTTCCATACTATAAACAGGGTATCGAAGCTATAGAATATCGCTGGCGAAAAATGTCTAAAGCTAAATGGAGATTATGTTGAGAAATAAATAAAAATTTTCCCAAATTTGTTGTTTTTTTTTTGTTTTTTTTTTGTTAGGTCGGGTAGTTCTGGGACCGTCCTCGTACAATATAAGTTTGTTATATGATTTTCAATCACGGAATTATATTTAATTGCTGTAAAAATAAAAAAAAATGTTTACAAACTAAATCTTCTATATTTGTAATGTACAATAGTCAATAATAAATAAGTAGTAGTAGTAGTGGTAGTTACAAGGTTTAATTGATATGCTTTGTGACAATTTTTTAAAAAAGTTCACTAGCTAAGAAAGCCGTATTATAGAATGGTTTTATTTTATTTTTCGGTTTTTTATTAAACCTTTGAAACTGACAATAAAAGCTCACATCTTTGAACTAAAAACAATTAAGAGTTATTTTGTAAACACTTAAAACTGCTTGTAAATAAAAAATAAAAAATATATAAAAAAATTAAAAAATTAAATATAAATATAGGTTAATGTACATACATATATGTATCATATGTCTTCTTTTCTTTAGCACTTAATGCTAGCTCTTAAAATATTATGATATTATGATCCTTTTATTCGACGTTTCGAATCACCACAAAACATAAATCACAGATTGTTATTATTGTGGCAGTATTTTACAGTGAAAATCGTAAAAATTCTTAAAATTCAAACAAAATTTATGATTTTCATAGTTTACCCAGCAATGCTGCACTAGTCATTGAACATGTGGACATGTAGAAATTTTAATGCATCAATCTATACTCAATATATCGGAGATCTTATTTCAAAATTATATTGCTCTTCAATTTCATACCTTTATATACAACTAAAACGTTCTAAGAGCTATTACTGCCATACTAAGGCACCATTATTCCCCTCTAATAATAAAAATTATTGAATTTAATTACCGACAATAAGAAGAAGCTTTACGAAATTTGTTTTAACATTCAGTATGAACAATATATACGAGTATTAATAATGCCAATGCCAACTAAAAAAATAAATAGTAAAAAAAATGTAATAAAAATACCTCAAGAGCATATTAATCGTTAGTAAAACGATACTTCCAGTGTGACTCCTTGAAACCACACATTATAGCAATTAAAATGACAGATAATTGACTTGTTACTAAAGTGACACAATTACAATAAAGCTGACACACGGTCACAGTTGAGGGCTACTATCTATGACCGCTGATACAAATGTATGTAGTAAATTGCAATACAGTCACACACACGCAAACAACTCCACAGAGAGCAATATCAATTTTCAGTACTCGTATTTGTATGTATGCACTTCTTCAACATAATTCGATTAACTTTATTATTTCTCCATTCATCCATTTACCTTGTCTTTACTACTGTGTATTACTACTTTATTTGCGCTGTGTTCATTTTGTTTTATTTTTTTATGCTTTACTTTTAATGAAGGGATACAATTGCCTTTGATACTAAAGCATTGGCCTCAGAATAGCTGTTTCTGTTATTGTGAGCTTTTTTTTTTTTCTATAAATAAAATTGTTATTATTATATATACAGTATATAACGATTGTTGGTTTCATTTTCTTTGTATTGAATGATACTACAGATGTACCATATGTATGTAACTTAAGTAGATAAGCTACTATTAGCTTTAGTTTAATTTTTCAATAAAAGACAATCTTTTATGAAATACTTGCATGTATACAATAAAGGGATGTTATTGTAGCAAAATAATGAGCATGAATAGTGAAAAAGATATAATTTCGTTATTTATTTAAAACAGAAAATGCGATATTTTAAGTTATGCTAGAAAAGAGCCTAGAAGGTTTTTAATTTTTTTAGAGCTATTTAAAGTAAACGTTATTGAAGTATTTCTTCTGCATTCGCCAATTGCATAAAATATATCTTGAATTTTCGGCACTAAAGAAGATTTAAGTGATGATGATGCAAAATAATTCACATCATGAAAAAGGGAAATATAATTTTTGGAAATTATTTTCATATCCTAAATAGATTATTTGCTATTTTCGATTTGAAAAAATTGCTCTGGGAAAATATTGAAATTTTGAATTAGTTTTGAGAGATTTTAGTTAGATGCACCACTCTCTGGAAGGCCAATTGTCGAAAATATCGATAAAATAAAGAAAATCGTCGAGTCTGAACGTCATGAAAGCACTGTGTCTATTGCCCAAGAGCCATACATTGTACAAAAAAACCGTTTGGAAACATTCAAATAAGGCTGGATACAAAAAGAAGCTCGATGTATGGGTGCCACACGAGTTAACGCAAAAAAACCTCATGGAAAACTCATTTCCATCTGCGAATGTCTGCTGAATCGCAACAAAATGGATCCATTTCTGAAGCGGATGGTTGCTGGTGATGAAAAGTGGGTCACTCACGGCAACATCAAGCGAAAACGGTCGTGGTCGAATCGCGGTGAACCGGCGCAACCGGTGGCCAAGCCAGGATTGATGGTCAGGAAAGTGTTGGTATGTATTTGTTGGGATTGGCAGGGAATCATCTACTATGAGCTGCTCCCCTGCGGCCAAACTCTTAATTCGCACCTGTACTGTTAACAATTGGACCATCTGAAGGAAGCAATCGCCCAGAAGCGGCCAGCTTTTGGCCAATTGGAGAGGAATTGTGTTCCATCAGGACAACGCCAGATCACACGCATCGATAGTAACTTGCCAGAAGCTCCGGGAGCTTGATTGGGAGGTTCTTATGCATCCACGTTATAGTCCGAACCTGGCATAAAAGTGATTACTACCTGTTCCTGTCTATGGCGAATGATCTTGCTGGTGGCATTATGAAATTACCTTCAAAATGGCAACAAGTTATCGAACAAAACGGTGCATATTTGACCTAAATCGAATCATTCTAACTATGCTAAATAAAACCTTCAATTTAATGCAAAAATAATGAATTTCTTTTTACCTTTATTGTAGTCTTTATATATTCGTTTTAAGGTGTTAATGTTAGGCTCTTTTTTTCAGTATCTGACCTTTCGTAAATTTTTATTGAGCTTCAAACATGTCGACCTTTGAGCCAACAAAATAACATTTGTAGTAAGTTTTGCTTTTCATATTTTATTTAAAGAAAAGTGACGCTGAATGTATTCGATTGTTATTCAAAACTTACAGGTTTCATTGTTTTAAAAGTGATGAATTGGAAATTGAAGACAAAGATCGTTCGGGTCAACTAAAAAATGTTTATGATCAAGAATTGATGGCTTTCTTGGACGAAGATTTATGTTCAACATTTAAAGAATTAGCAGCATCCATTTCTAAGCGTTCAAAAGCCATGGAAATGTTCAAAAGCAACGAAATTGGGTCCCATACGAATTGAAGCCGAACGATGTTGAACGCTGATTTTCCAGGTGCGAAGAATTGCTTCAACTGCGAAAAAGAAAGAGTTTTTGCATCATATCGTCACTGTTGATGAAAACTTGATCCTTTACGATAACCCGAAATGACAAATAATCATGGGTGATGACCGGCCAACTATCAACATCAACGGCAAAACCGAATATATTCATGATGACAAAGATATGTTCTGTATTTAATAGGGCCAGCTCGGTATTGTTTATTATGGGCTGCTAAAACCATGAATGAAACCATCACCTGTGGCCTTTATCGAACATAATTGATAAGTTTCAGTCGAGCTTTGAAGGAAAAATAGCCACAATAGCCTCGAAAGACACGACAAAGTAATTTAGCAACATGACAATGCTCGGCAACATGTTGCTGAAGTCGTTCAAACATACTTAGGACCATTGAAATAGGAAGTCCTTGCCCCTTATCACTAAATCAAATGCCAATTTGAAGTTTTGGAAAAATCAGGAGAAAATATCAGGAGGAATCGAACATTTTTTTTGTGTTAGACATTTGTGGACATTTGTTTGGAATGCTGGAAAAATATCACATTTCCTTCGAAATATTATAAACATTTTCAAATCTTGTACAAATTATCGATTACAAAATGTAGGAAAGTCATTTCGAATATAATAACGCTTAAATTCACGAATAATAACTTTTAAGTTCATCAAATTATTTATCCCAGAAACTGGGGTTTTATTCGGGTTGTATTGAAAGTGCCACTTCTAGTTACACAATTTCATCATATATTTTTTTTTTTGCATGATATCGACAACCTTACCTCCTATATAATATAAATACCAGCACTGTCCATTTTGGTCAATGTTTAAGGAAGCATTTGACAAAGGAAAACAATGCATCACATCCTTCTAAATATTTTTGCTTTTCTCCATATTTAACGAATGTGTATCAAAGTATCTAGTGTCAACAAACAAAGAGTCCCGGCGTCTTGGACAGCACGTCACTGTTGACAACTACGTTCTTGAAGTAATAAGGGACTGTGTCTATCTTGGAACCAGCATTAACAGCAGTAATGACGTCAGCTTGGAGATCATGCGTAGGATAACTCTTGCTAACAGGTGTTACTTTGGACTGAGTAAGCAATTGAGAAGTCGAGCTCTCTCTCGAAGAACAAAAATACACTCTACAAGTCTCTCATCATGCCTGTCCTAACATATGGCGCTGAAGCCTGGACAGTTTCCACTTCGGATGAGCGAATGCTTGGAGTTTTCGAGAGAAACGTCCTACGCAAGATCTTTGGCCCTATTTGCGTTGGTGGCGAGTACCGAATAAGGTACAACCATGAGCTGTACGAGCTGTATGCCGATATTGACATAGTAAAGCGCATCAAAATCCAGCGGCTGCGCTAGCTAGGTCATGTCGAGCGAACGGAAGAACACGCTCTAGCTAAAAAGGTGTTATATTCGGAACCCGCTTGAGGACGACACAGAAGAGGAAGACCAAACCTCCGGTGGAAAGACCAAGTACTGGAGAACCTGACGGGGCTTGGAATTTCTAACTGGCGCCAGCTAGTGAAGAACAGAGATGGCTGTCGAAGCATGTTATTTTCGGCCTAAATCGATATTCGGTTGTTATGGCCACATAAGTAAGTAAGTAAGTATCAAAGTCGCGCCTGTAATCCTGGATATGCCCATATACATGGTTTTAGGGCTTTATAAAGTGTTTTATTCAATTCGCTGCAGTATTTTATACATATTTCATACATTTACTAACGAATTTGAGCACATATTTTTCCCTTATTCAAAGATTAAAGTGCGCTTTAAATAGAATTTACTAAGTATGGACATATTCCATAAGATGTTGCTAATGTAATTAATGATGTACAGTTAATAATGGAAAAGCACAATATAAAAAAATATATATCATAAATTTAAAGTAGCAAGTAAAAGAACAAAAGGGAGAAAAGCAGACAAATAAAAATTACTCAGTACAATTTTTTTATTGTTGCTGCTGTATTATGGGGTAGAATTGTATTGCATAAAAACTAGTGAGAAAAACAAAGTAATTGCATAAAATATAGTGTGCGATAATTTTGTCAGTCATTCTCAAAAGACACAAACAGAAAAGTTGTCATCAGTATTATTTGTAATTTTTTGTTTTTTTTTTGCTTTAAAATTTTTTTGCTCTCCATTAATTCAGTTTTGTTTGTCTTTCCTTAACAATAACGTGTGATTCTGGTAATGAAGTTTGAAAAGTATTCTACTTGTTTCAAGAAACTTTTAATATTAATAACAAGAGAAGAAAGAAATTTTTAGAAAACCATTGAAGGAAATGAGCTAATTGTAATGCGAGAATTATTGGAATGTGCAAAAAAGGGTTTGTAGTATTTTCAATATCAAAAGCTCAACATTATTCTTTTCGTTATATTAATTTTTCCAACACTCGAAATCTTCTATAAAAAAATAAATCTGCTACTGAAAGAAAAACTTGGAAAAAGTGATATTAAAAGTAATAGATATCACTTGAAAGCTTTCCCTAAGTTTTTTGTAGCAGTGAAGTTGTCAACATTTTTCTATTTTATTTGTAGAAAATGAAGCCATGGAATGACTCAAAACGTACATTTATATAATGAACAAAAGAAAAAAAAAGTAACAAAGAAAATTCTTTAAGCAAATAGATTTCTTTGTGTAAAACTATGTTTCTCTTTACACTCGAAACTACTGAGAATGCAACTGCAAAGGTCAGAGGGACAGCGGGCGAAATCGAAGAGTTCGACGTAAAAGTAGTGGTACATCAAGGTTTCGCATTGAGTCTGCTTCTATTCAACGTAGTCATAAATTACATAACAGCTCACATGCAGCGTGAAGTCTCGTGGATCACCTTATATTGTCTTAGTAAGCCAAGACGCAGATGACATTCAAGCCACCTTAACTCAGTGGCAACGAACGCTCAAGTCACATGAGCCGAAAATAACCAGGACAACGACGGAAGTAATGCGCTCTGAATTTTCCTCCTGCACAACAACAAGAGCACCCCCAGTATATCTGGATAATAACTCACTAAACAAGGTGAGCACAGGGTAATCGCAGCGTGGTTAAAATGGAAGACACTAACGAAAGTGCTATGCGACAAAAAAAGGATGTCATTACACCTAAAAGAAAAAATTTACAAAACCCTTGTACGCCCAATA
Organism: Megamerina dolium; assembly: GCA_963854835.1. Classification (NCBI taxonomy): domain Eukaryota; kingdom Metazoa; phylum Arthropoda; class Insecta; order Diptera; family Megamerinidae; genus Megamerina; species Megamerina dolium. The sequence continues at coordinate 110,161,423 of OY978525.1, forward strand.
TTATAGATGGGCTGAATATTCATCTATCCATCCATATTCCTTGGGTTCCAGGCTGGAACATATGGCCACAACGAATTTCTTCCATTCGGGTCTATTTTGTGCCAGTCTCTTCACTTCATTCCAGCTAAGGCACATGGCACGGGTTTCCAACTCTAATAATCGTCACCAGGTGTTCGCTGGTCTTCCTCGCCTACGACTTCCTTGGGGGTTCCAGTCAAACGCAGTCCTTATTAGGTCGCCGTTCTACCTGCGTAGAATGTGGCCGATTTAGCTCCATTTTCTTTTTCGGATCTCCAATTGAACTGGTTTTTGCTGGGTTCTGTCCCATAAGGCAGCGTTTGATGTAGTATTTGGCCAGTATATTTTTAGAATTTTTCATAGGCAACGGTTTCCTAAGACTTGTAGTAGGTTTATATCAGCTGCTGCCGCATTCCATGTTTCGCATCCATACAATAAAGATGGTTTGACAATTAAATTGAATATTTTCAATTTTGTGAGCTGTGTGGTATGTGCGATGCGTTCCAAATTGTTTGTAGCGAGATGAATTCCGCCGTTGCCTTTTTTATTCGGCTTTTGATATCATCGCTAGAAGTGCCGGTCACCGAGATATCGCTGCCCAGATAGCAGAAAGATTGTACCTCCTCCAGTTCAATGCAGTCAATTGTAAATTTGTGAGTGTTTTGTATGTTTATACGCATAGTTTTGGAGCTGAATGTTGGCCCCTGTAAAAGTCAGACGAAAGAAAGTTGCAAACGGCGTACATGAAAATGTTGCTGTGGTCTACATCAGTCACAATGCTCGACAAAATATCAAACCGGTACATTCATGGTAGCCTCAAAATCGCGCCCATTGAATAAAAAATGCAAGAGAGGCGCCTACGCTGGTACGGACACATCCAGAGAAGATCCGACTCCGATATGACGAAGTTAGCGCTAGAGATCACCACGGCGGCAGGGAAGCCTGAATGACCCCCCCAACACACATGGACGAAGCAGATACCAAATGATTTGAAACATGCAAACTTAAACACCAAGACAACTCAGGATCGACGAATCTGGAGATTACGAACTAGGAGAGCTGATCCCAACGAAAATGGGATAAAAGCAAGAAAAAGAAGACACTCGAAACTACGTTCAATCTGTCTGGCATTAATAAGGGCCCATGAAGGTCAGTCAATATAAGCTAAGTATCTGTAAAATTTGTGACAAAAAATTATTTCAGCACACTCATCATTTGCATATTTTTATTCAGTAAGTGGCGCTGGATTGGCCACACGCTAAGAAAGCAGCCAGATAGCATCACGCGAATGTCGCTTGAGTGGAACCCGCAGGGGAGCAGAGGCCGCGGACGACCAAGAAACACCTGAAGACGATCAATACTGGGTGAGCTAGCTGCTGCCGGCATCACATGGGAAGGCGCTAGATCAACTGTCCAAAACCGTGGTGCGATGGCGAAGCCTTGTGGAGGCCCTATGCTCCAATTAGGAGTTTAAAGGAGAAAAAAAAAAAAAAACAAATTAGGTAATCATATACTATCTATTAATTACCCATAAAAAAAATTCACCAAATTTATATATAATGTAATCCTGATTTTTAGTAATAATAATATGAATGTCATCATCATATTTTTGTTCTTTTATCATTATTTAATAAAAATGTTTGTTGTTGTAATAATATTATTACTTACATGAAGCTAATTCTTGCAAATGTTGAAATTCACGTGGTGATAATTTATCCCATCTATGTGATGCTGCCGTCATTGTGCCTACAATGGATGGAATTTTGTAAAATAAAAACGATAAAAGCGATTATCATTAAAATGATATATTACCAACAGTAATAAAAAAATATGTAATAATAATAGTAATAATAATGTTAATCGTAAATTGTTATATTTAATAAATTTTAAGTAGCATATGTATCGTACATACAAAGTAATAAAATTTTATATGTATATATACATGTGTCTACATATTTATTAGTGTGGGTCCAATTAGTATGGTGAAAATAAGATGAGAGTTTCCACGTAAAGCAATATTAAGAACTGCCGATGTGAAAAAAAAAAATATGTGCCTATGAAATCATGTATCTAAATGATATTTTGACAAAAAAATATTGCGATTCATAAAAAAAATTTTTTTTTTTTATTATTTTAGTACGGATACGAGCCACCAAAAATTGACTTTAGATTTAAGGTATAATTTGGAATTTTTTTTTTTTCGCCTATACTTTTTGATGATAACAAATTTGACCCATCCTAATATGTATACTGTCATTTATCATATCATGTGTTTATATATACAAATTTGTGTAAATGCGTATACTTGCAACAAATTGTAAGTTGTCAAATAAATGACGTGTTTAATGATACTACATTGGAATGACAATATCTTGTTGGCTTACGGTTTTCTCAAAAATACATGAAACGGCAAAATGACAAGCCCCTTTATATGTACATATTGTATGCCACATACAATCTATTTACGCTTTGTTATGAATGCATTGTGCAATAAATTATAATTACAAGTGTTCATATTCTAATTTTAAATAAATTATATGCATACTGAATGTGAAGTAAGGCAATTATGAGCATTTAATGGGTATTGCAGTTCGCATTTATCATATTCGTAATACATTTGAGACAATACTTTGAGCTTTTATTCTATAAATTTGATCAAGTGGCATTTAAGACATAACGAAAACGAATGGCGATCTTCAAGTAAGTGAGGAGTTTTGAGTAAATATCATATATCCGAACATTCTTGAACGCAAAGAGGTCATATAATCATACGAAAAACATTTAGTTATGTTTATAAACATGTTTATAAACATTTCTATATTATCTGCAAAAATGTATGTATAACACTTTGCATCGATGAAGCACCCATTATGAAAAATATCGAATTATAATTCACCCAGTGACAGAGAGAGAGAGAGAGAATGAATTCTAATAAGAGAACGTGTGAGAATTTTCCACATGTTTCCCTTTGCGCTTTCTTGCGCATCATCAGGTACAGACAGCTATATGTATAGATACATACATACAGACATACACCAACGTAATTATCACTCTATAGTATAGTACAGTGTAGACGAAAAAAGTCAAATGAAAATATCTAATTATATATTTGAAAATATCACACAGTAGGCGACACCCACTCATGCTCATTTTTATTGTTGACACTTTTTCATAGTAACTCAACACTCATACGTTTGACATGTCTCGTATTATTGTCATTTTCCAAAGGCTTGTCGTTTCATCATTCATGCGTGTACTTACGTATTAGCGTATTCATTATAGGTGTGCATGTGTGTGTGTGTGTGTGTGTGTGTATAAGGGTGAGTGAATTTTGTGTTATACTAGTATACATAGTTAATTCACTTCAAAAAAATATTATTGACGTCATCAATATTCAACGACTTCACGTCGCTTTGTTCTCATATAGCACGTACATATATATGTATGTACATGTAGTAAATATTAACACTATTTTATATTTTATACTTAAATATTTTTGCGACAATTTCAAATATTTCGCCTACTCATTTTATGGAGGTAGATATTAAACTATTGCACAAGTATTCCTTTTCACTATCAGAGCTTGCTTATTGGTTAGATGAGAAGTTAAATAGAACAAAATAATATGCAGACTTGTGTTCGAATTTACGAAACATATCGTAAATTTCAAAAATCTTATCGAATCTGTACATTTTTAAATACTCATATTCTCGAATACCAAATAGCAACAAATACTGTCTTCCCATTACTGAATAGACCAAAGACTGAAGAGTCTTTGATTGCTACTAAGCACTTTTTATGTATATTCGATTGTTTGTTTATATCTTTTTCGAACATCAACATGGATCGTACGATCGTACAAGGTCTGTCCCAGAACTACCCGACCTTACAAAGAAAACGCAACAAATTTTTTTTATAATCTCAACATAATCTTCTTTTAGCTCTATACACTTTTCCCAGCGATATTCTATAGCTTCGATACCATGTTTATAGTATGAACTGTCTAGCTCATTAAAATAGCCGCAGACTCCACCTCTTCATTGTTTGCAAATCTTCTACCACCAAGCCATTTTTTCCAATTTGGAAATAGACAAAAATCCGAAGGAGCTAAATCTGGCGAATAAGGTGCGTGCTGCAGCAATTCGAGCTTTAACTCATTGATTTTGGCCATCGCAATAGCGGATGTATGAACTGGTGAACTTGATGAAACAACACTTTATTTTTCGCCAAATAAGACCTTTATTCTTTAATTTCATCACTCGCCGTGGATTGTTTTTTATTTCTGAAGATAATCAATAAAAATTATCCCACGTGCATCCCAAAAAACAGACGCCATAACCTTGCCTGCAGATGGTACTGTCTTCGTCTTCTTTGGACACAATTCTCCTCCTTCAGTCCACTGTTGTGACTGCTCCTTTGTCTCAGGTGTGAAGTAGTGGACCCATGTCGCATCCATTATTACGAATTGACGCAAAAATTCGGCTTTATTCTTGTGAAACATCTTCTCGACGTTGTTTTTGTTGGATTGTGACCAAACGAGGCATCCATCTTACACACAGCTTTTTCATCTCCAAATTTTCGGTCAATATACGATGTATAGCACTTTTTGAAATGCCTGTAATTTCACCTAGCTCACGCACCTTCAGCCGGCGATCATCCAATACTATTTTGTGGATTTTCTTAACCGTTTCTGGCGTGGTCACCTCAATTGGTCGATCACCGCGGTGTTCGTCTTGGCAGCTCGTTTAAACTCGGCCACCCAATATTTTATTGTCGTAAACGAAGGAGCAGACTAGAATTTAGTTCGTTTTTAATATTCGTAAAATGAAAATTTTTTCATGTTTACAAATTCATTGAGGTCGTTAACTTTCGATGGCTCAAAAAAAAAAAAAATACTAAACAACGTGGCGCCTTAAAACTTAAAATATATATGTTTTATAAGATTGCCACTTTTCGCCATAGTAATTTTTTTCAAACTACTGCCGCCATCTATATGTCAGGTCGGATAGTTCTGGGATCGCCTTATGCCGGTAGTGTAGTTATCAAATCAAGGATGTTCGTTCAGCACTTTATTAAATATGCATATTATACATATATTTAAATATATTTCTTTTTGCAATAATATAATTACTTTTAGAATTTATTTGGCACTTTCCAACTGAACAGGCTGTTGGTGGATAAATACATCTCATCTCATTTAATCTCTAGCTGCTTTAAGAAGCACATTATTGTAGGAATGTTCTTCTTGTTCTTCTGCTTTGATATTTTCTTTGCACAATATTTCTGCTAATTATACAATATTTGGAATATGAAATATGCTTGTTTTTAAATAAACATGTATCACATGTGACAAAAAGAAAGTATATACTTATAAATATTAAGTATTAACTATTAAAATCATATGATCATGATGATAATAATAATGATGTGATTGACGTATGGCGACAAAAACATTCTGTTTGGAGCATTTATTTAATAAAATGATTTAGAATATAATTTGAAATATTTTTGTTTTGCAAATATTTTGATTTTCTTACGATATAAATATACCTAATGGTATTTTTAAATTATAGCTAAGGTGTTAATGCTAATCATAGTTGAGGGTCAAATAATTAATACTCATATGATTTAATATTATGTTTTTTTTTTTTAAATGTATTTTAAACTAATGAACATTTTTTGCAGAAAATAGGGGATGAGAGCATATGTATGTATATCACTTATTATATGAAACGGATTAAATGGATCAATATATTTTGTGGAGATTAATTTGTATTTTATTTTTGTATATTTTTCGTATGTGAAATCATAAATATTTATTTGTTTACATCATCGCTATAATAAAACATATTTCTACAATGAAATTTTTAATAAAATGTAATCAATTTAACAAAATAAAAAATGTTAATTATATGCTATTTACATACATATGTGGTGTACCTACCACAAATATTAATTAAATTTAAGTAAATAATATTTTTCTATCAAATCAGTGTTTGTGCATATGTATTGGTGGGTGCCGTAGCTCAGTGGTTAGTGTGTTCGCCTTCTGATCTGTAGGTCGGTGGTTCAATCCCCGGCTGATGCATAACAAATTTAATATCGATAAGATTTTTCTTTCGAACGGTACTCACCTGTCGGCAAGCAATTGGCAATTCTTCCGACAGTAACAACTTGCCATGAAAAAGCTTCTTAAAGAACTCTGTGACAAAGCTCAGAAAAAGTGATGTCACAAGTGCTCTGCCGTTCGGAACCGGCTAAAATAAGTAGGTCCCTTCTAATATTGTCCAAAATTTAAGACGCACAACAGTAATGGAAGAGAAGCTCGGCCAATGAGCCCTTTGGGGCTTTATGTGGCCACATATTTATTTATTTTTATTGGTTTCATAATGAGTTTTTTGCTTTTAAATTACTTGATTGAGACAAAAAATCTTTGTTCTTTAGTCTATGCAAAAATTGATTTTCATCAACCTTAAGGACAATCTCTTTGTTTCGCAAATTTGTGTGAGCTTCTTTCTCGTTGATATATGCGGACGTAATCTTTGGCAAAACATTTAGTTGCAGCAGCACTACAATATTTTTTGATTATTACTATTGAAACTTGAGTAATTATTTCGCCAAAATCTTCCTTTGTCATATAGTTTCATTTTACTAATTACACAGTGTAACACACCCTCTTGGGGGTGAATCAAACTAATCTCAAAAACAGCATTTCCTCTATGGGTAAATAAATTTTCAATTCGATTTTGCTCTACTACATCTAACATCTATAACATATAACAAAAGCCAAAAAATTATTTGGAAAATATTTCTGTCGAAGACTTTAACCATCGATCTCCTCCCAAATGTTGAGTTTTATGGGAGTTTTTGGAAGACGGCCAAAAATTACCCATACGGATGGTAGCTAGAGGGTTAAAATGTTCCAAGAAAATATTTTACGGAAAATTTTAATATAGGCCTCGAAAGACAAGAACTATCCCAAATGTAATTTTAGATATAATTTTTCACATTTCATTATTCTACTTTTGATCGAAAAAGCCAAACTTTACACTATTGTGGAGTAGTACAGCAGAAAGATTTTAAGGCTTTTGTTACTGAAATCAAATATTATCGTTTGAGACTAGTTTGGTTGTGTCATAGTGTTATTAAATAATAATTTCTGTAAGTTTTTGAAATGCTCGATATATAGTATTAGGTGTAGTAAAAAGAAATCCATTATTTTCCAATAGATGGCTTTAGTAATCTGTATCTCGCGTTGTATAAGTGCGATCGGGTTACGATAGATGGCGTTAGAAAGATAGAATTTCATACTAAATAAACTTTTCAGGCAGTTTTGTGATTGCTTGACTCAGTATTGTTTGACCCCGCGTCAAATATGGACACCAGTAAAGAAAAAATACGCCATATTTTACAGTTTTTCTTCGATAAAGGCGAAAACGCAAGCCAGATGGTTGAAAATGTGAATAGTGTTTATGGTCCTGATACTGTAACAGCCAATCACGTCGATTCCGTTCCGGTAATTTTGATGTCAAAGATGCACCACGCTCTGGAAGGCCAATTGTCGAAAATATCGATAAAATAATGGAAATCGTCGAGTCTGACCGTCATGTAAGCACTGTTTCTATTGCCCAGGAGCTAAACATTGCACCATTTGGAACCATTTGGAACCATTTAAATGGATACAAAAAGAAGCTCGATGTATGGGTGCTACACGAGTTAATGCAAAGAAACCTCATTTACCGAATTTATATCTGCGAATCGCTGCTGAATCGCAACAAAATCGATCCATTTCTGAAGCGGATGGTTACTGGTAATGAAAAGTGGGTTACTTACGACAACGCCAAGCGAAAACGGTTGTGGTCGAATTGCGATGAGCCGGTGCAAACGGTGACGAAGCCAGGATTGACTGTCAGGAAGGTTTTGCTATGTGTTTGGTGGGATTGGCAGGGAATCATCTACTATGAGCTGCTCCCCTACGGCCAAACCCTTAATTCAGACCTGTACTCTCAGCAATTGGACCGTCTGAAGGAAGTAATCGCCCAGAAGTGGCCAGCTTCGGCCAATACGAGAAGAATTGTGTTCCATCAGGACAACGCCAGGCCACACACATCGATAGTGACTCGCCAGGAGCTCAGGGAGCTTGGTTGGAAGGTTCTTAAGCATCCACCTTATAGTCCGGACCTGGCACCAAGTGATTACTACCTGTTCCTCTTTATGGCGAATGATTTTGCTGGTGAAAAAGTCGCTTCAAAAGAAACTTGTGAAAATCGACTGTCCCAATTTTTTGCCAATAGGGACGAGGGTTTCTATGAAAATGGCATTATGAAATTACAGTCAGAATGGCAACAAGTTATAGAACAAAACGGTGCATATTTGACCTAAAGCGGATCATTCTAACTATGCTAAATAAAACCTTCAATTTAATGCATAAATAATGGATTTCTTTTTGCTAGACCTTGTAAATTCATTTATGACTATTTATAGAAAGATATTATTTCATTACATCATTGCTTAGTATATATGTATATACTGTATAGTATTATAAAATCAATTTTTATAATTGCTTTACTCGAAGTAAATTAAAGAGAATACAAATGGTCCAATAAATGATAATAAATTTTATTTACTTCATAAACCATTCTCATTAAATGACTATAAAATGATGATAAAATTATATGATAAGGGGCCACAACCGCAATAAAATTATGCTGATTGTTATAATTGCAATCATGATAATGATGTGTATAAAATAATTGCAATTATCATCACGTTGCAAGTTGATAGTAAGAATTATATACAATTGGTATTGTATAGTAATTTATTTGTACCTCCCTTACATACATATGCAAATTATGAATTCGAAAGCAATAAGGTTTTAAAGAATTCCATAGTATGGCAAATCAAATACAAATAATATTAGTTTGTTCACTTAAACGTCTATTCATTATGAGCATTTCATTGTAATTTATATTGCAATTAGAATGCAAAGCAAAATTTTGAGTAAGACTTTCCTCTCTAACGTATACTCAGCTACCTAAGCTTCTGTCAAACAACACTTGGCTTATTACAGAATTGTCCTCCATGTTGGAACCAAAATTGCCAATGTCATCAACAATTTCAAAGGAATGTATATACGTACATAAATGTTGATCCATTAATGCGACATTTTGATTACTCTCCAAATCAGTTTACATACTCAGCAAAGACAATTAATTGGCTACACATGATGAATCGAATATTTCAAATTAATTGATATGACAATGCAATGTCATTCATTGCATTCATAATTGTCATGTCACTAAGAAAATCGATTATCATAACTATTCAAATTTCTATTACTTATTTATCTAACATAACTCAGCACGTATATGATCTAAAGATATATTTATTTATATTTATTTCTATGGAAAATATTATTAAATTTATGAAATATTTATTTCGTGGAATCAAAAAACAAAAAAAAAAGTACATATGTACATAAACTTTTTTATAATAATTGAGAATATTAAACAAATTATCAGATGATTGAAATCATAAAATGTATCATTTTTTGTTTTAATAAAAAAATGCTCATATAATTTTTATATATTTCATCATTTTATACCTTACGCATAATACTCGTACATCCTTTTTGTTATTATGCATGCGTATGCATATTTATTTACTTGTTTCTTTTCAAGTATAAAAAAAAACTTATTTATAGACATACCAGCTTCCATATAAATACATTCGAATATCATAAACTCTTGTAAGTTATATCAAATAAAAAAAAATAAAAAAACACACACACACATAATGAAAATTTGCGTTGGATATTCATTTTTATACCCTGCACCCAAGACGAGAAGGTATTTTGATTTTGGTCAAATATTGGTAACCATTGGATGAAATATCAACGGTGATATGGAAATTAACATATTTTCTTGGCCAATATCAACTCAATCGGTTTAAATGCATTGCCACCTAATTTGTACGTACTGTATCATGTACAAACAGTGAGATATTTTAAAGAAGCTTTGATATTTTTTTGTATACAGGCCACTCTTTTATTTGTGATTCGAATTATAATGCAAAATGAAGCTACCATACGCACTTTTTCTACTGCGTCCCTTACAAAATCACTCCCTTGATTCTTGCTCTTTGAATTGTTGTATTTTTTTTTTTAAATTTCGGTAAAGCAGCAATTTTTTCCTAATAGCCTAGACAGACGGCAGCTTTAATCCGGATTAACGGCGCACTTAATCCGAATAAAATATTAACCTGACAGACGGCAGTATTGCGGATTAAGCAAACAGCTGATTGCTGTTTTATTAGATCTGCTAACTCACATTACTATCACTATCAATTTCTGTCATCTGTCACTTTCGATATCAGAAAATCTACAAGAAGTACGTGAACTGAAAACTATCAGAAACTTGTCAATTGACATTCACAGTTCGTAATTGACAGCTGGATTTATTTTTTCGCTAACGTTTTTCATGTCGAAAATTGTGAACGATTGTTGAAAGTTTTTTTTTATAAGCAAACACACCTATTGTTTTGTAAGTTGGATCGAGAAAAATTCACAATAGAAATTTTTGAGCAGTGTTGCCATCGCAAATTGCTCTAATCCTCTTTAATTTTGAAAATTAACTCGTAGATTTAATGCGGATTAGCTGCAGTTAATCCGGATTAACGCTGCCGTCTGTCAGGGCTATAAGATTTACTGTGTGCTAATTCACATGTTTCATAAAAAAACTAACGTAGGAGGTCTAATATTTAATACTGGTTTATCCATTCCATTCCATTGGTTCCAACAGTAAACATAAATAAAACGCACTTCTGTTTAGAATTTCGATCAAATTTTTATTTCAATATAATGCTTGGATCTTTTCACATTATGTATGACATACAACATCATTCAAATCTCCTACATGGGACATGCTCTTACAGCATTGGATCCCCTTGTGAACTAATTTTCGACATATATCGTGCAATAGCTCGGCCATAACTTGATGGATGTTTGTTTTCGGAGCGTTAACAATTTATGGATTATCCGCATAAATACGATCCTTTGCGTAGGCCCACAAAAGATAGTCCAATAATTATAAATTGAATGTTCTTTGTGCCCAATTTACATCGCCGAAACGAAAAATTACACGTCCTGGAAATATTAGAAGGGACCTACTTATATTAGCCGGTTCCGAACGGCAGAACCCTTGTGACATCACTTTAACTTAGTTTTGTCACAGAGCTCTTTTAAGAAGCACTTTTGGCAATTGGAAAATTTTGGTACCGTTCGAAAGAAAAGTTTTTTCGATATCTGATTTTGTTATGCTTCAGCCGGGCATTGAACCCACAACCTACAGATCAGAAGGCCAACGCTGTAACCACTAAGCTACGGCACCCACCAAATGGGTCGTGTTGTGTGACTCGTGGCACCATCTTGTTAGAACTACATCACCTTAAGATCAATCACACCACCAGACCAAATGGCACACCCACCGATGACTTTTTATTGATGTAATGGTGTCACTCGTAGGTTTTTAGTGCCCCAAATTCGACAAATCTGCTTATTAACATACCCATCGAATGAAAAATGAGCCGAGTGAAAAAAATTCGATACGAAAAATCATCATCCAAATGCTGTTGTTCAAGCACCCAATCCCCGTGGAGGATATTTGCATTTCATATATAATGGCAAGGTTTAAACATTATATCGACGTTTACATTTATTTTCGGAAGCACAAAATGGATAACCCTGTGTATATAGGATAACACATAAAAATTTAAATTTTGATTAGCTCAATAATGCTGCAATATTCTGCGTCAATTTGACCGTAAATCAAATATTTGAAAAATTTATAAGTGAAAGTATTCACGAATTAATTCACAAAATATTGGCATCACTCGCCTCCCAAAACAGTTTCACTCTTGGATGCAATGTGCACAATAATGAACAAGTCGGTCTAGACCGACTTAAAATGTACTTGCTTATTTTGCAACATAAATAAATATCATGTAATATAATACATACACTTACATACAGATCATATGGAATATGCTTTATTTACAGAATAAATTTAATTTACGAGTTTATTATAAAATCCCAAGAACTTTATGTGTAATCTCCACGAATATTATATTGTACACTTGTATGATTATTATTTTTTGTTTGTTTGTTATTTAGATACTCGTTAGTACACAAGTAGCAGGAACAGGAGAAGAAGAGAGTCATATACATATAAAGATAAATAAAAAGAAAGCTCAGGATGAAATAATGAATCATAAAATATCAAGACAATAGCTTATAATTTACTTCAGCTTATTTGTTGGTGTGTTTTGTTGATTTTTCGTATGTAATTTCAATAAATACACATCCACACACACACACACACACACATCGTACTCATGTTATATGAGAATATTTTTTTGCTCTAACATATGTACTCATATTATATATATCGTATCATATGGAATTATTATGTGAATGATTCGTAAAAATCTCATAAAATATACTTGTATGGATGTATTGTACAATGATTGAATAAAATCATAATGAATGCTATTTTGTTGGAAATCCTTTAGTCAAATAAATTTTGGGATAAATGATGATGTGTGTTTTTTTATATATTTTTATTATTATGAGTAAGTGTATATTATTCATCATCACGTGTCACCAAGTTCAATGAACATATTGATACTTTTGCTCATATTGGCAAGCATTACATTCATAATTGCCATTCATATTTGTGTATTTGTCAAGCTGCAAAAAAAGTTTTGATTGGTATTGAAGAGAAATTCTGTTGCGAGAATAGAGACACACATAAGAGATAGAAATATAAATTATGAAACATCAAATGACTTAAGAAAATCAGACCATCTGGCATAATGCCATTAAATAAAACAACAACAAAAATAAGTTAAATAAAATAAAATAAAATATGTAGTTCTATTGAAAAGTAATTGGGTTTATGAATTGTATGAAATTGGTATTTGGTACATGGAAAAATAATTGTATAAAATGTATACGATATGAAGTTGACAGTTAAATTCTGAAGATAATATGGAAATGATCATTTTCTCATGATATTATGTAAATTATGTTATTAAAATTCTTCAAATCATATCATAAAGATTGTAATTATCATAAAACCTAAACGAGGGCTGCTATTTATATTTCGGGAATATCAAACAATAACAAGCATTTTAAAATTAAAACGGGCTTTATTGTTTTTCAGAATATTCACCATGATGATCAATGCACTTTTACATTCGTTCAAACCATTTGTCATAGCAGTTTTTCCATTTCTCTTGAGACACTCTCAAAACATGGTTTTTAGAACGCTTCAACTGTTTCTTTGACGCTCGTAAATCGTTGAGCACGTAGTTTACCTTTGATATTCGGGAACAAGATGAAGTCATTGGGTGCCAAATCAGGACTGTACGGAGGATGAGCCATCAATTTGATGTTTTGACTGCACCTCAAAATTTCACCTCTTTGACGAGATGTGTGAGAGCTCGCATTGTCATGATGAAGAATGATTCATCTTTGACGGTTGGTTTTGCGAATTTCTCTGAACACTTCCGGCAAACAAAGTCGTATATCACTCAGAATTGACCGTCCTACGATGCTTAAGTGGAAGAGTGCCCACATCACCCATTCGGCCGAAGAAACAGGCGACCATTTGCTTCGATGTGCTGCGGGCCTGAACTACTTTTGTTGGATTTGGCTCGTCTTGGAACACCCACAAGATCGATTGCTGTTTTATTTCCGATTCATACGCATATATCCATGATTCTTCACCAGTCACGATTTTATACACGTCTTTTGAAGCACTACAGTCGAACTTTTTAATCATTTAGTGTTTCCACGGCAATCGGGTTCGTCCCGGAACATACCATGATTATTCCAGATCAAGGATTGCCAAATCAGCGAAAAATTCTGTTACAACAACAACAACAACAACTTTTTTAGCACTTCCTTACACTAATCGACGCGAACCTTTTTTTGAGCTATTGATAAATTATGGGTAGGGTATCCAACGACTTCAATTTTTTTTTTTATGACTAACTGTTCATGCAAAATGGAATGTATTGAAATGGAGCTAGATGTGCAAGAATGCCTCTATCTCACAATATGTCACATGACGATCTTGCATTATCAGTTCATGCACTACATCAATGTTTTGTGGCAAAACAACCGATTTTGGACGACCTTCACGGAATTCATCAACGACCAAACTACGACCACGATTGAATTCACAATACCAGCGATATAGTGTGGTTTTTGATGTTGCTTTATCGCCATACAAAGAACTGAGTTCATCAACACATGATGATGTCAAGCTGCATGTTAACCAACATTTTCTGATAGAAAATTAAAGATATGGATCTGGAAAATATATGATTTCAACAATATTGTGTCACAACCCAAAGAGAATGATGAATTTTGGCTCTGCTCTCAATCCTATACAGCCGTTTATAGGCTGTGAAGTAAATCATCACCGAGATACCAGACGAAATATGCTAAAAAGTCATTGTTGCAGATGGGGTGGGTGCCATAATTCAGTGCTTAGTGCGTTGGCCTTGTGATCTGAGGGTTGTGGGTTCAATCCCCGGCTGAAGCACAATTTTAATATTGAAAATTTTTTTTCTTTTTAATGATACTCAGCTGTCGACAAAATGTCCAAAATTCATTACGTAGATCAGTACTGGAAGATAAGCTCGGTCAAAGGGCCGTTCGGGCATATAAGTGCCACATTAACAAAATTTTTTTTTTATTTTATCCCATTCACAATGACAAGGTTTCTGCTATACATTGATAATAAAATTTAATCGTAGTTTCAATTGCAAGAATGTTTTTTTTTCAACTTTTGAAATCACGAAATGGATAGTCTTTGATAAAATGTTTGTCCTTTGTTATACAAGGGTTGCCTGTTATATTAAAAAAAAAAAGTATGATTTAGTACATTTTCGTCTAATCTGACATTTCCACTGGAAAGTTTGACATTTTCTAGCAAAAACGTACTCAGAACGTTTCGATGTACAAGCACTATTTGTGTTGTTTGCAGTGACTTGAAAAATTTATCTAGGTAAAAAATGGATTTAACTCGTAAACATTTTCGAGCTATGATTTTTTACGATTTTCAAATTTAATTATCTCAACAACAGTGCTTCGATTGTCTTCATGCGGCATTTGGTGATGAAGCACCAACCCTTTAAACAATTTATAACTGGTTTAACGAATTCAAGCGTGGTCGCCTTTCGCTCTAGGACAAATTTTGTGAAGGTCGTCCAAATTTGGTCATTGTGCCAGTAACGATTTATGCTGTGCGTGAACTGATAGTGAAAGGTCATCATGTGACATACCTTGAGATAGAGTCATCCTTGGGCATCAGTTCCACCGCCGTGCATTCGATATTGCTAGAACACTTAGCAATATCGAATATGCCCCACATATGTGAGGCACTTCCTCTTTTTCCAAAGGCGAAGAAATTATATTATTTAAAATGAAGTTCATTAATAAAGAGTAGCAATTTAAACTTTAAGATATACATAAACATCTATATATAAAATTTTTGAAATAACAAAACAGTAAAGTAAATACATATGACTTGCTTATGTATGTACATATATCTTTGAAACTTAATGAAAACTTTTTGAATGAATGAATCAGCAGACTTTATTTGATATGTGTTTGAAAGAAACATGTACTTATGTACTTAAGTAGGTGGTGATAGAAAAGTATTTACATATGCATATGTATTGTATATTAAGTGCAAAGTAATGTCGTCATAGAGATGGTAAAACATATCGAAGTCACATGTGTGATATTCACACGCTAAAGTACTATATATCTATAAAGAGTTCTAGCCAATGACCCAAGAGTTCTGATTAGTTCATGTGAAAAGACCAACAACTACAAGAGTAGTTACTTAATAGATTAAAATGCTTGAAAAAAAAAGACAACTAATGATAGCATCAATGAACATTTTATGCAATCTACCTTAATATCAGGTGTAGTAAAAAGAAATCCCATATTTTTCCAATAGATGGCTTTAGTAATCTGTATCTCGCGTTGTATAAGTGTGATCGGGTTACGCTAGATGGCGTTAAAAAGATAGGATTTTGTACTAAATAAACTTTTCAGGCAGTTTTGTGATTGCTTGACTCAGTATAGTTTGAGCACGCGTCAAAGATGGACACCAGTAAAGAGAAAATATGCCATATTTTACAGTTTTTCTTCGATAAAGGCGAAAACGCAAGCCAGATGGCTGAAAATGTGAATAGTGTTTATGGTCCTGATACTGTAACTGTCAATCATGTGCAATTTTGGCTTCGTCAATTCCGTTCCCGTAATTTTTGTGTCAAACATGCACCACGCTCTGGAATTGCCTGGAATTGTCGAAAATATCGATAAAATAATGGAAATCGTCGAGTTTGACCGTCATGTAAGCACTGTTTCTATTGCCCAGAAGCTAAACATTGCACCATTTGAAACCATTTGGAACCATTTAAATAAGGCTGGATACAAAAAGAAGCTCGATGCATGGATGCCACACGAGTTAACGCAAAAAAATCTCATGGACCGAATTTCCATCAGCGAATCGTTGCTGAATCGCAACAAAATCAATACATTTCTGAAGCGGATGGTTACTGGTGATGAAAAGTGGGTCACTTACGACAACGTCAAGTGAAAACGGTCGTCTTCGATTAGCGGTGAGCCGGCGTAAACGGTTTCCAAGCCAGGATTGACGTTCAGGAAGGTTTTGCTATGTGCTTAGTGGGGTTCGCAGGGAATCATCTACTATGAGCTGCTCCCCTACGGCCAAACTCTTAATTCGGACCCGTACTGTCAACAATTGGACCGTCTGAAGGAAGCGATCGCCCAGAAACGGCCAGCTTTGGCCAATAGGAGAGGAATTGTGTTCCATCAGGCCACACACATCGACAGTGACTCGCCAAAAGCTCCGCGAGCTTGGTTGTGAGGTTCTTATGCATCCACCTTATAGTCCGAACCAAACACCAAGTGATTACTATCTGTTCCTGTCTATGGCGAATGAATTTGCTGGTGAAAAATTCGCCTCAAGAGAATTTTGTGAAAATTGATTATTCCAGTTTTTTGCCAATAGGGACGAGAGGTTTTATGAGAGTGGCATTATGAAATTACCTTTAAAATGGCAACAAGTTATCGAACAAAACGGGGCATATTTGACCTAAATCAGATCATTTTAACTATGCTAAATAAAACCTTTAATTTAATGCAAAAATAATGGACTACTTTTTACTAGACTTTATATGTTGTACGAATACCCTTTACGTTGATTTCAATTATGATTACACTTGTAAACAAATCAGTGATATATATAAATATTTAAATCAAATATCATACATACATGTTGTATGTATAAGAAAGGCATGAGTACAATTCATATGGAAAATCAAAAAAATTATAGTGAAATTCTTACGTCTTTAAATATGCAATATGTCATCATAATATGGATGTCATATTTTGATTTTATTTTCGTAATATCATTGTTTTTATGTACGCACACGCACACACACGCACATAGAAATTTATATACATTTTATAAATTACGAGTATGGTCGTATATGAAGTTTGAACCATAAAAATGTCATAAACCAAAAAAGCAAACGCATGCACACACACACACACATAAAATAACTATAGTGTATGTGTCTGCATGTTACTCGTATATATTTAATAAGAATATATTGTACAACTGTCGCGTACTGCCAAAGTGACACAACTCAAATATAGAAAAAGTACTTTTCGTGAGAACCTAAATCATTCAGTTTGTGTAAGCTTGAACTTTTTGCATTTGTTATTGTGATAACATCTAACAAAGATTAAATAATTTCACTTATGACGTTGTTGCAGCAAACGAACAAAGCACATATCATATATATGTAGTATTTGCACATGCACATCAACATATCACAATATACCGACTTATATGTACACATATGTCACTTGCACATGTGTCACTTAATTTGTTTTTATTTCAGAACGGATATTCTGTGTTATATGTATGCGATGAGTATTTTATTTTATGGTTTTCAAATGTTTTAAGATTTGAGCAAATTGTTGTCCTATATGTGTTTGAATGTATGTATAGTTTTAAAATGCGATTACTTTTAATTGATTGTTTTGTATTTACCACTTTTTTTTTTTTTAGATAGAAAAAATTTGCTAGAAACAATATTTACGAGAATATAAAAACTTTAACAAACAAAAAAATCAACTTACGAAAAAATATTGCCATTAATCGGTCTATTTTGGCATGTTTACAAGTATTGAAATTTTTAAGTTCTTCAAATTGTTACCTGATATTGTTGTTACCTTCTAAAAGTGATTTTTTATATAAAATTTCTGCATATTTTTAGGTTTTTTGCTGCAATACTAGTACATAGTAAAATATGTGATATTATATGTAGGGTTAATGCTATATTTTGTTATTCTTCAACAATGCCACAAAAATTTTTTCGAAATCGAGAGTATATCCATTAGAAGTATATGTCGCAAAACCGCAACAAAATTAATTTAATCATTTTTTATTATCAAATTTTTAGAATAGTCCCTTAAAAGAATCTTCTTAAAAATATGCTTTAACAAAACTCAAAATAATCTAATGCATATATGAGTATAATGAAAAAATATAATGAAAAGCTAGAAGGAACTGTGTTCATGCGTGAAATCGCAATAAAATGAACAGAGATTCAATTGTGAGCGAAGTAACATATTTCCAGAAACAGAACACCAATCGATGGGGGCTTATGAACGGCAATCATCAGCGGCGGGGTGTTTTTTGAGTTCCGCACCCAAGGCGCAGTTTTCATGGAGAAGGTTCCTTGAAAGTTGCATAGATCGAATGCTTAAAATTTAATTCAATCTTCCACAATGAATAATTTACCCTTAACAATGAGTTACTATAAAATGAATGGGAAAATATATATACTCACAAATGAGATGTTTTCATAAAATACATATCATCACAGCAATGATAGAAACCATAAAAATGCAAAGCACTTGAACCGCGTCAAAGAATGTGTGCTCTAAATCGCTGATTTTCAGCATGTTCAAAATAGTCTTGTCAGCTGGAACATTGTCAGGGTGAAGAATTAATATTTTTTTTCATATATCAAGCATTTTCTTACGAATTGTCATATTCGGTTGGTCCAAAAAGTTGCAATAAAATTTTCAAAGTAATCGTTTTGCATCTCAAATATCTCTGTTACCCTAATCTGTTTTGCATATCCACTGTAAACATTTTTGATTCGCATTACGATTAAAGTGATAACAGTGAATCTCATTTAGAGAATCTTTTATTTCGCGTTGTCCGATTGATGGATATGGAAATGTATCTTCTTGTGCCAACGTCGCGCTGCAACATTGATTTATTGAATACGTCGATCTTTACAAACGATAACAACGATTACTGGAATTGTTGCACTTTTTGCATATCGACTAAGTGTATCATCTTCCACACTTATACAAGGGCGATCCCAGAACTACTCGACCTAACAAAGAAAACACAACAAATTTGCAAACATTTTACTTTATTTCTCAACATAATCTCCTTTTAGCTCTATACACTTTTCCCAGCAATATTCTCTAGCTTCGATACACTGTTTATAGTATGAACTGTCTAGCTCATTAAAATAGCCGCAGACTCCACCTCTTCATTGTTTGCAAATATTCCACCAACAAGCCATTTTTTATCGCATTTGGAAATAGAAAATAATCCATAGGAGCTAAATCTGGCGAATAAAGTGCGTGCTAAAGCAATTCGATCTTTAACTCATTGATTTTGGCCATCGCAATAGCGGATGTGTGAACTGATGCATTGTCTTGATGAAACAACACTTTTCTTTTCCTCCAAATGCGACCTTTTTTTCTTTAATTTTATCACCTAAATTGTTTGATTGTTTTTCCTCTTTGAAGTGAAATCAATAAAAATTATCCTACGTGCATCCCAAAAAATGGACGCCATAACCTTGCCTGCAGATGGAGGAACTGACTTTGCCTTCTTTGGACACGATTCTCCCCTTTCAGTCCACTGTTTTGACTGTTCCTTTATCTTATGTGTGAAGTGGTGGACTCATATCTCATCGACTCGAATCGACACAAAAACTCGGCTTTATTACTGTGAAACATCGCCAAACACTCTATAGAAACATCTTCACGATGTTGTTTTTTTTTCTATTATGAGCAAACGCTGCATCCATCTTGCACACAGTTTTTCATCTCCAAATTTTCGGTCAATATACGATGTATAGCACTTTTTGAAATGCCTATAATTTCACCTAGCTCACGCACCTTCAGCCGGCGATCATCCAATATCATTTTGTGGATTTTCTTAGTAATTTCTAGCGTGAACACCTCAATTGGTCAACCACTACGGTGTTCGTCATGGCAGCTCGTACGACCTTGTTTAAACTCTGCCACCCAATATATTATGCTCATAAACGAAGGAGCAGACTTCCCCAGAGTAGAATCTAGTTCGGTTTTCATATTCGTTGGACTGAGACCTTCAAATGAAAGTATTGAATTATATAACGGTGACCAATTTTTCCATGTTTACAAATTCACTGAGGTTGTTAATTTTCGATGGCTCCCAAAAAAATACTAAACAACGTGGCGCCTTGAAACTTAAAACATATGTTTTGTAAGGTTGCCACTTTTCACCAAAAGTAATTTTTTTTTTCAAATTACTACCACCATCTATATGTCAGGTCGGGTAGTTCTGGGACCGCCCTCGTACGACTACGTTTATACTATAAAACCCTTCGGTGCACAATTCCAAATGAAGAAATAGATCTCGTTAATACTATTATCAACTTTCTACGATTTTCTGTTGCCGATAAAGTGTCCAAACAAAACACGACATTCGTTTTTTCAATTCTTAAAAAATATAGTGACACGAATGTATCTTATATATTCTCATGACAGATGAGATATTACCATAAAATGCAATAAAAATTTTAATTTTCTATTGCATTATAGCTGTCGATTTCAAAAATCTCCACGCAGCTTTTAAGTATGATCCTCCGTTATTCTCATTATTGGGGCGAACCAGTGTAAATGATGGATTTAAGTCCATCAAGTAAATATCTCTATTATAGGGGAAAACTTTAAATCTTTCTATGCTACATTACTATGTAAGATTAGTATAACATTCAATTCCTCATTGGCATATAGTACGTGGCCCGAAATAGTACCAGTTAGCAAACGCTATTCGTCGTGTGTTCGCTTTGATAACATAGAATTTATTCATTTTTACTTTTGTTGCTCGGTCAACTAGACAAAAGTGGATTTCGAGCACGAGCATAAGAGAGAGATTTACAATCTTCTACATTTTTTTTACTTTTATTCTTACTTCTAACGTCATGTGCGTTGCCAATCAAACATACTCCATGAAATATTAAACTCCTTTTGAACAATTTAAATGGGAATCTATATAAATTTAGACTACATATATAATCCTTTTTTCAACATTACTATAATACAATTGTATTACATTCACATGCGCAATCAAGCAATTACTTACTTTATCTTTTTGATCGTTTGTTAATTTTTTTTTTTTTCCTTTTTTTTTTTGTTTTCTTATGTCGACTCTATAAAAACGTGTGGAATATTCTATTTTACATACTTTGCATACATAAAAACGTGTAAAAGTTTTAATACTTTTTCAGAATATTTAACTAAACAAAATAAAATGTACCTACATATAATCGTACGTATATATGTATATAATGTATAGGAAATAGAAAAATAAAAATATGATGGGCAGTGTGAGAAGAAACATGTACAAAGGGAAATACAGCTGTTGGCATTATATTCATGTTTTGTAGAAAATTGTACGAATATATGTACGAGTAGATATCTGCATTGATGGTATACAACATGTTGGCGGGTGTAAATTGTGTAGTGTAGTGTAAATTGTTGCAAAATATTTCCTGTGTAGTAAAACGACAATGGCAATAATTTATGTACTATGTACATAGTACAACAAACGCAATTTATGCAACACAACACGCATACAGAGTTGCACGCACATATCACACCAATCAGACACACACACACACACACACACACACACAGAAATACAATACTTACACAAGGAGTGGCATTTTATTCATGCGGTATGTAAAATTCGTCCCAACATGGTCGTACAATGCCTTTTTTTTTTGCTGTTACAATAGTGTATAGTTTTCTTTTCACACACACACACACACACATGTACGAACAGATATACAATACATATACATATAGAGTATATACACTTTATGTATATTACGGCGGGCGAAGAGGCTTGAAATAGATTTTGCATCTCTGAGTTCATTGGAATTTTTGCTAAGAATAATCCGCAGTTTGTTGTTTCTTTTTTGTACAATACCTTCCCAATCATTTGAGCCACCCCAATGTATAAGCATGCATGCATGCATTGCATTTTAACATTTGCTTTTGTTATGTAAATAATACTTTCTCCTATATCTATGCATATTTTTGTTAATTGTACTACACAAAAATGTCTATGAGAAAGAAAAAATAGTAAGCTCATCCTACATAAAATAGGAAAACAAGAATAAAGCAATTTGGCATTTTAAAGGGAGGAAATTGTAGGTTATAAATCATATAAACGGACATGAATATAATAAATGTTTGTATTAGCAGTTTTCGGTTTGTATTGTATCCTAAACTACATACAAGTATGTGAACTATGTATGATTTTTATGTTACTCTGTTGGTCTTGTTGGTTTTTCAACTAACACTGACATTAAGCTTTGCATATAAATAATAATACTCGTACAAAGATTAGCTATATATTGGAGCAATAAAAAAAATTGTATATATACAATATTTAGAAATAATCTATATATTATTATTATTATTATCAGACCCTTATGCACTCTTGACCAGACTTGATCTATTGTGCAATCTTTGGGTAAAACCAAAATTTTCAGGCTTTTAATATATTTCAGCACTTTGTTGGGTTCATTATTCCACAATTTATATGGAGGCACTGTACTATCACCCAAGTGATTTAGTATTTGTCTGCCTAGAGCTTGAGATTCACAGAGAATGTGCTCCGAGCTTTCGATGTCTAAGTTGCAGATTTCTGCAGACATCAGTGTCAGATAGATTTAACTTCTTTAAGTGGTGTCTGAGACTGCAGTGGCCTGTAAAATAAGCACAAGGATTACATAGGTTAGCTCTACCAAAATAAAAAAAATATATATGTGACACTTAAAGCCCCAAAGGGCTCATTGGCCGAGCTTCTCTTCCATTACTGGTGTGCGTCTTAAATTTGGACAGTATTAGCAGGGACCTACTTATTTTAGCCGGTTCCGAACGGCAGAACACTTGTGACATCACTTTTTCTGAGCTTTGTCACAGAGTTTTTTAAGAAGCTTTTTCATGGGAAGTTGTTACTGTCGGAAGAATTGTCAATTGCTTGCCGACAGGTGGGTACCATTCGAAAGAAAAATCTTATCGATATTAAATTTGTTATGCATCAGCCTGGGATTGAACCACGACCTACAGATCAGAAAGCGAACACACTAACCACTGAGCTACGGCACCCACAGCTCTACCAAACGTGAGTATAATTTTAGATATCCCTTTATTTGGGATTAGGCACCGTTTTGCTTGACGCTACTCTATACCATCGAGCCAGTGTTCTGCAAATTTCTTTTCCTCCCATTTCCTGATACCCTCTTTGGTGTGACATCTAGCCAAACCACAGAAGGGTTCAGGACCGATCAGAGGCTTTTCAGCGCCCATTTTGGATAGTTTATCAGCTATTTCATTCCCCTCGTGTCCTTCATGGCCAGGTATCCACCTTAATACTACAGTATTTAGGTTGCCAAGCTCATTTAGAAGGCTGAGACATTCATCTACTAATTTAGAGGTGATTCTGAAAGATTGAAGAGCGTTTAAAGCTGTTTGGTTATCTGATAATATAAAAATTTGGAATCTCTCTTCGAAGACATTCCCGCACGCATATTTCAATGGCATTAACTTCCGCTTGGAAAATTGTTGGGTAATAACCCATTGAGATTGATCGTCTGAATTTGGGGCCATAAATTTTCGCCCCAGTTCCACCATCTTCCAGCTTCAACCCGTCCGTGTACCAGACTTGTGAGCCTTACTCGAAGGTGATTGAATCTTTCCTTCATGCTTCTCTTTCACTTAAAACGATTTCGAAGTGTCGGAAGTATGCTAGTTTTAAGGCCAGTGTGTCCTCGTTAAACAAAATGGGGTTATTGGCAAAGTTTTCTACAACTTTTAAGCGCCCAGTTAGAACACAACTTTTGTATCTGGAGATACCTTGCAACCTTAAGGCTGAGAGGCAGGATTTCTTTTCAATAGAAAGTGAAGGGATATAAAGAAGTACTCCAATAGCGTCGGTGGGACAAGTTTTCATTGGCCCCGTGACGATAACACAAGTGAGACGAAGTAACATATTAAGTTCTGTTCCTGTCTTTCTTTGTCTTATTTTTGGCCACCATGCCAGACTTGCATGGTCAGTACTCTAGTATGTCATTTTGGGATTTAAACCCCATGTTTTACCAAAAAGCCTTAAACAGGGAAAGAATGCTCTAGTAGCTTTGGTTGTGACTGTGACTGTGTCTAGAATTCCTCCTAGATAGTTCACTTCATTGGAGAATTGTAAAATAGTACCATTTAGTGTTGGACCAAATAAGTTAATATTTCTTTTTCTTGTAAATGGCACTAGTGCTGTTTTCAGTGAATTGATGGTGAACTCCTTTTCTTTGCATCATTTACTAATATATGTTAGTCAACATTGTTCGGTAACGCAATCCATTCATTGAAACGTTCACACCAGCAATATTTTCAGAAAAATATGCCTCAATTACACCGCCAATCCAAAAACAGCACCAAACTGTCATTCGTTTAGTATGAAGAGGTTGTTTGACTATTTCTCGTGGGTTTTCGGAGCCCCAAATATGAAAGCTTTGCTTATTCACACATCCAGACAGATGAAAATGAGCCTCATTACTCAGAATAATTTTTTTTGAGAAATCATGATCTCTTCTTCATGCATTTCCAGCACCCAATCAGTGAATGTGCGGTATTTTCTATGATCTAAATGCTTCAATTCTTGTGTCAACTGCACCTTATAAGCATGTAGGTCAAGATCTTTGTGCAAAATACCACTTCGCACGGTTTTGGATAAGCCCAATTTCTGTGATCGTCTCGAAATGTATAAACCTGGATTTTCGACTACACTCTCAGCGACAGCTGCGATAGTTTCAGTTGAAATAGCCGGACGAGCTCGATTTTGAACCTTTACATCACTAACTTGTACGAAACGTTCGAATTTATCGATTAATTTCACTATAGCTGTACGAGAAGGCGAAGTAAAGCTCTATAATTCCTCTAGACTTAAATTTTTAAAAAATTATTTTTATAGTAATTTCACTGGATTTAACTGTTTTGATGTCAGTTTAACCATAAATATCAGATACTCATATTATTAATTTTAGCATACGATTACTTCTAATGCTGACGTGAAATAAATGTTTATTATTATTATTAAAGACACCTTTTTCAACTAAGAAAATTCTCGTATTGCATTGAACACTGTTGGTTGAAAAATAAGACAATTTTGTTTGAATTATAGAAATGAACGTATGTACATGCAATATAATTAAAAATTATAAAATCAACAATATATTTATAGCTGAAAGCAATACAAATTACAATAGATTGATAGCTGAAGCTAAGTAAAATTTATTGAATGAACGTTCAATGTTAATTCCGTTTTTTTTTTATATAAAAATAATAAACATTTCTAAATACAAACAATATTCTATTCTATTTTAAATAGAAACACGTTCTTAATTTTTCATTCTTTTATTTTTTTTAATTTTTCAAACTTTTTGTTTTGTTTAATTTACTTTCACACGAGGTAATAAACATAAATTTATCTTTGTACGCTTTTTATTACTACACATTTCATGAAAAAATATATATTTTTATATTGTTCTAAAATCTAAAATCAAAAATCCATGACCTTTCCTTGTACTATTATATGGTACATATACAAAAATTTATGAAACTTCAAACGTTCGGTATGAAATGAGGCAAAGAAAAAAATAAATACACAAACATACAAAGGAAAAAATCGACAACACAATATATGTGTATGTAATATAGTAGACAAGTGATGGGTGATGATATAGATAGAATGAAGCAGATTTTGTATATTTGGTTCATTGTGAGTTGAAGATAGCTAGTTGATATTCAGGGTGATTTTAAAAGGAAGTCCATAGAAATTCTAAAGCATTTCTATAAATTTCAAAAACTTGATTCTAATTTAGTAAAAATTTTATTGAAAATAATTTTAATTTGAAGCAATAATATGTGTAAGCAATTATTTTGGATTCTCTCACATATAATATTCACTGTTGTCGCACTACCAGTACAGCAACAATGAGGCATGAAAGAAATGCACCGACAAAGCTTAGAGAGAGAATAATGTCTAATGTCTATATGTCTAATATAAATAAGTATAAGGTCTAGTAAAAAGAAATCCATTTTTGCATTAAATTGATTTAGGTCAAATATGCATCATTTTGTTCGATAACTTGTTGCCATTTTGATTGTAATTTCATAATGTCACTCTCATAGAAATTCTCGTTCCTATTGTTAAAAAACTGGGACTGTCGATTTTCACAAGCTTCTTTTGAGGCCAATTTTTCACCAGCAAAATCATTCGCCATAGACAGGAACAGGTAGTAATCACTTGGTGCCAGGTCCGGACTACAAGGTGGATGCATAAGAACCTCCCAACCAAGCTCCCGGAACATCTGACGAGTCACTATCGATGTGTGTAACATGGCGTTATCCTGATGGAGTACAATTCCTCTCCTATTGGCCGAAAGCAGGCCGCTTCTGGGCTATTGCTTCCTTCAGACGGTCCAATTGTTGACAGTACAGGTCCGAATTAAGAGTTTGACCGTAGGGGAGCAGCTCATAGTAGATGATTCCCTGTCAATCCCACCAAACACATAGCAAACACTTTACTGACCGTCAATCCTGGCTTGGACACCGTTTGCGCCGGCTCAGCGTGATTCAACCACGATCGTTTTTGCTTTGACGTTGTCGTGAGCGACTCACTTTTCATCACCAGTAACTATCCGCTTCAGAAATGGATCGATTTTATTGCGATTCAGCAGCGATTCGCAGATGGCAATTCGGTCCATGAAGTTTTTCTGCGTTAACTCGTGTGGCACCCATACATCGAGCTTCTTTTTATATACAGCCTTTTTTAGATGGTTCCAAAAGGTTATTTGTGCAATGTTTAGCTCCTGTCGGGGTGCCGTAGCTCAGTAGTTAGTGTGTTGACCTTCTGATCTGTAGGTCGTGGTTTAATTCCCGGCTGATGCATAACAAATTTAATATCGGAAAGATTTTTCTTTCGAACGGTACCCACCTGTCGGCAAGCAATTCGCAATTCTTTCGACAGTAACAACTTTCCATGAAAAAGCTTCTAAAAGAACTCTGTGACAAAGCTCAGAAAAAGTGATGTTCAAGAGTTCTGCATTCGGAACAGGCTAAAATAAGTAAGTCCCTTCTAATACTGTACAAATTTTAACACGCACAACAGTAATGGAAGAAAAGCTCGTCCAATGAGCCCTTCGGGACTTTATTTTGCCACATATTTACTTTCTTTTTTTTTTTAGTTCATGGGTAATAGAAACAGTGCTTACATCACGGTCAGACACGACGATTTCTATTATTTTATCGATATTTTTGACGATTGGCCTTCCAGAGCATGGTGCATCTTTGACATCAAAATTACCGGAACGGAATCGACGAAACCAAAATTGCACGTGATTAGCTGTTATAGTAACAGGACCATAAACACTATTCAACAATGTTTTCAGCCGTTTGGCGTGCGTTTTCGCCTTTATCGAAGAAAAAACTGTAAAATATGGCGTATTTTCTTTTTACTGGTGTCCATTTTTGACGCGTGCTCAAACAATACTGAGTCAAGCAATCACAAAACTGCCTGAAAAGTTTATTTAGTACGAAATCCTATCTTTCTAACGCCATCTAGCGTAACGCTATTGCACTTATACATCGCGAGATACGCATTACTAAAGCCATCTATTGGAAAAATAATGGATTTATTTTTACTACACCTGATATGTTTCAATACTGTCAACGTATCATGATATTGTAAAAGAAATTGAGCCAAAATATTGTTTGATGTCAACTGCATTTTTTGAATATTATTATATAGAAGCTGTGATTGAAAACACGTAGAGAATGGGAATATACTGAATTGATTCAGATTAGATTGTTATCTGAATCCAAAAAATTGGAAAGAAATTCAATTCCTGTAAAATAAAGACACCTACATAAAAGCTTTAAATTTTTCTATCACATAATATACTTGATGTAGCGTGCATATAAAAAAATCATAGACAAAGATCAACCAACATATGTGGCATCAACTAAATCTCATATAACGTACAATATATCTAACCTGTAAATACTTAATAATGGCATTGCTGTGCTACTGTTGGATTTTTATTATATTTTTTCTTTGTTATATTTTTTTGGTCAATACTGACGTCAGAGAACAAATACACAAACACACATATGCATGCGTCTATTCTATGCACTAAATTGTATGTATATAAATAGTGAATAGATGAAGAAACAAATACAGAGTAGCAACAATAAGATTAAAAAAAAAATAAAAATAAAACGATTTCTAAAACGCACGCGAGAATTATTTTAATTGAAAATACTCAATCAAAACGATACTCACACACACACACACACACACACATACATTCATTCAAGTCTCATTGTGACCATTCAACACCATTGCCAATGTAATATGTACAAGCATACATATGCTATGTACGAATATGTACTATACAATCGAAAAAATAGAAAAAATAGAAAATTAATGCGTGGGCGTTTGTACATAAATTTTACAGTGATTGTGAATGGATTGCTTGGTTTAGGAGGATGGACATTTCTATATGCATACGTATGTACATACTCTTTTATATGGATTTGTGAATATATTGGTGATGTTACTTGCTGGTTCGTTAGGTAGTTAAGCATTTGGTTGATTTTGCTCATATTGTGCATATGTTTGGAGTAGCATTTTAATAAATTTTCTATAAAGCACTTTATCAGCTGAGCATACGATTTGCCAACATACAAGTATATATCCATATGTACATAAGTGATGATAATTCTAATGATTATAATGATACTGATGCTCATATGATGATGTTGATGGTTTTGATGAAAATTATAACACATGTATGTACGTACATACATACAACTGTATATGTGTCAGCGTACATGCGTTAATAAAATTTTTATATATTTATTTTTATAATAATTTTATTTTTGGATTCTTTCTTGATTTTTATTGATCTTGTTTTCTTTTTTTTTTATATTCTTAATTATTATTATTATTATTTTTTTTTTTTTTGTTTATACCCCTTACGATTAACTGTCTGACATTGTGTCTATCAATATAAAAGTACTTATAATATTTAATTCGATTTTTTTTTTATTTTTACAAGAATAATATATTAATATTGTATATTAATATATAATGGAGGTCAAATATATTAGATAACAGTTCCTAGGTAATAAGCCGAAAATAGATTACTGTTGCCTATTATAATTAATGTTTGCTATTGAAACGATTAATATTCCACACACATACGAGGGCGGTACCAGAACTACCCGACCTAACAAAGAAAACACAACAAATGAAAATGGGGAATGTTAATGGGGAAATTTTTTCTTTATTTCTCAACATAATCTCGTTTTAGCTCTATACACCTTTCCCAGCGATATTATATGGCTTTGATATAGCTGTTTATAGTATGAACTGTCTAGCTCATTAAAATAGCCATTTACCGCAGACTCCATCTCTTCATTGTTTGCAAATATTCTACCACCAAGCCATTTTTTCAAATTTGGAAATAGAAAATTATCCGAAGTAGCTAAATCTGGCCAATAAAGTGCGTGCTGAAGCAGTTTTCGTGAGAAAAGTCCTATACAAGTTCTTTGGATCTATTTGTAGTGGTGGCGAGTATCGAATAAAGTACAACAGTGAGCTGTATGAGATGTATGCGCTGTATGCCGCCACAGACATAGTAAAGCGCAAAAAAAAAAAAATCCACCGGCTGGACTGGTTGTCATATCGAGCGAATGGGAAAACACGCTCCAGCTAAAAGGTTGTTTGGAACCCGCTGGTGGACTATGCAGAAGACCTAGCTAATTTCCGATCGAATGACCAAGTACTAGAGAACTCGATGGCGTTTCGAATTTCTAACTGGCTCCAGCTAGCAACAAACCGAAATATCTCGAGAAACACTTTAAATTCGACCTAAATCGGTCATTCGTTGTAAAGGCCGCATAAGTAAGTAAGTAAGTAAGTAAGTAAAATCAATCAAAGTATAAAAATAAATAAAAATATATGAATTTTGATTGGTATTTTTCGATTTGCCTTGATTTCTTTTGTTTTTTATTGCTGCCACTAATATTCCTTGGTTGATGTAAAATTTCCAAGCATTATTCACTTGAATCATTTCTAATTTTACATGTGTAGATATTGTAACGAGTATCGATGGTTGGTTACTCATCACTATTGTGAATGACACGAATGTTGGCAACATCGAAACAAATGTCAACAAACAGAAATAGGCGATAACCAGAACACGAACAACGAGAAAGAAAGAGATGAATCTCGACTACGATAAAGGAAGATTCTGGAGCGTTGCCACAGAGTATAAATTGAGCCAGTGTTGACCAATGAAAATCAATCGAATCCCGAATGTGATTGCGCAAACATCGATACAGTATCAGAGGAAAAAATTGCAAGTACATTAAAAGTGTTATTGTATGTATATAGAGTTGATTAAATAAATTGTTGCTGTATATAGTTGTACAAAATAAGTGCTGCAATTATTATTAACAGAATCTAGTGATCGAACAAGGTTAATTCATATAGAATTAAACGCTCGCAAAATAAAAACGTAACAATATGTTCTATTCTTTTAAATTGAACAAGTGTAGATTTTTTTTTTAAATTATACAAGTGTAGAATTGTAATAAAGGGTTATCCATTTTGCGGTTTCAAAAGTAAATGTAAATAAAACACATATAGAATATTTTTTATCATGATATTTCTTTTTTCTTATAAAGTTCGAACGTTGACATTATGTGTGAAATACTACATCATTTAAATGACCACCACGCGAATTGTTGCAAGCATCGATTCTTTTTGACACATATTGGGCGGTTTTTAGGTGCTCAAGAGTTAAAGGTTTATCTGCATAAACACGGTCTTTCGCGTAGCCCCACAAAAAAAAGTCAAGCGGTGTCAAATCGCATGATCTTGGTGGCCACTTGATATCGCCACGACGAGAAATTACGCGGCCCGAAAATTTCTCTTGCAATAAAGCCATATTCGCTCGATTTGTGTGGCATGTGGCACCGTCTTGTTGAAACCACATATTCTCTAAGTCGTATTCTTCAATAGCAGGCAAAAAAAAGTCGGTTATCATATGACCATAACGCTCCGAATTGACGGTGACAGTCGTTCCATCGTCGTTTTCGAAGAAGTAAGGTCCAATCACACCTCCGGACCAAAGAGCGCACCAAGCAGTGACTTTTTGTGGATGTAGTGGCCTCTCTTCAATTACTTGAGGATTCTCAGAACCCCAAATACGACAATTTTGTTTCTTAACATACCCACGGAGTGAGAAATGTGCTTCGTCGCTGAAGAAAATTTTGTTCGAAAAATCGCCATCCACCGCCTGTTGTTCAAGCACCCATTCGACGTATCTACGACGTTGTGAATGGTCAGCTGGCTTCAGTTGTTGTGTGAGCTGGATTTTATATGGATGTAGGTGTAGATCCAAATGCAAAATACGCCATAATGTGCTGTAAGACAGTCCTAATTCCTGAGAACGACGAGGAATCGACACATTCGGGTCTTCAGCAACACTTTCACTTACAGCAGCAATATTTTCGGTGGTACGAGCGAAACGATGATGCATAGGCCTTACAATATCTGTAACCGATCCAGTCTCTTCATATTTCTTCACAATTTTGCCAATTGCGTGCGTAGTTGGACGATTATGTAAACCATAATCTCCTCTTAAAGCACGATATGTGTCTGTGGCAGAATCACCATTTTTGTAGTAGGTTTTTACAATTTTAATGCGTTGTGCGATAGTTAAGCGATCCATTTTCGCAAATGTCAGACTTTGAACTGAAAAAGAAAGAAATTGTTTTAACAACTCAGTTTGACAGATGTCGAATTCTAGCCCTATACTTTTGAAACCGCGAAATGGATAACCCTTTATTATCTAAGCGAAGGAATTTCAAGAAAATTTTGTGGCAAGTCATTGATTTGTTTATACATATTTATATAATTAAATAATAATTAAAAGAAACTCACCAGGGTAAAGATTTTCTTTAAAGCTTTTTTTTCCTGTTTTTTTTTTCAGAAAGGTTTTTGAAAAACTAACGATTAAGTCAAAACTTACTTAATTGAAGCGTATTGTATTCCATCAATATTATGCTATTATGCATTATATGTTTTCTGCGATGTTATAATTCGACTACCGTCCCCGTTCTTATGCCTTCATATTACCATTTACAGCCGTCAAACAGCTTTAACAAGTCAAAAATGTTCGTTTTTCAATTTGATAAGGTTGAACTTTTGCATCAGCACAATATCTTGAAATTCTATTCATATATATTTCTAACATATACATGACTTTTGTTTAACAGCTCACTTTATTCTTTGTGTTTTAATTTTTATGAGCATAATAAATCCAACTGTCGATCATTTTACACTCACAACAACAACAACAATAGTAATAATAAATATATCTCAACACTAATTTTTATTATTTTCTTCAATATTGTTTATTATTATTTTGGCAATCGTTCGCTGATCTTGCCAATTTACAGGTACAGGTAAATTTATATAAACAAATAATTTTGTGGGAATACAAATGCCAAGAGCAAATACGCAAACATCTTTCTACAATGCAATTTTTTATGAATTTTATATAAATGTGATGAAATGTGCAAAAAGACAAACAAAACAAAAAAAACATCAACTTCCTATTGATGCTCATGTCAGAGATTTAGCGAACTAACAATCAACAAATTGCATGAGTTTTACAAAAATCACCAAATCTATCCTCAATAATAAAAAAAAGCTATTTAATTGGTATGTATCTATTATATTCTAGAAACAATTATAGAGTGAAACAGAGGCTGCAAACAATTTTAAATATAAATTTTAATAATTTTACAAGCGAATTTTTGATACAATGTAATTGTGGTTGTTTGTATACATGTGTAATTGTATGTAAAGGGTGTTTAAACAAGAGGCATCATTTTAAATTTTCCATTATTTTTTCAAATGTCAACATCATTTATTGGCATTTTAAAGGGTTATCCATTTCGCAGTTTCAAAAGTATAGGGCTAGAATTCGACATCTGTCAAACTGAGTTGTTAAAACAATTTCTTTCTTTTTCAGTTCAAGGTCTGACATTTGCGAAAAGGGTCGCTTAACTATCGCACAACGCATTAAAATTGTAAAAACCTACTACAAAAATGGTGATTCTGCCACAGCCACATATCGTGCTTTAAGAGGAGATTATGGTTTACATAATCGT
Source organism: Megamerina dolium (assembly GCA_963854835.1). Classification (NCBI taxonomy): domain Eukaryota; kingdom Metazoa; phylum Arthropoda; class Insecta; order Diptera; family Megamerinidae; genus Megamerina; species Megamerina dolium. The sequence goes on from OY978525.1 coordinate 110,195,165, forward strand.
CCAACTACGGAAGCAATTGACAAAATTGTGAAGAAATATGAAGAGACCGAAAATATCGCTGCTGTAAGTGAAAGTGTTGCCGAAGACCCGAATGTGTCGATTCCTCGTCGTTCTCAGGAATTAGGACTGTCTTACGGCACATTATGGCATATTTTGCATTTGGATCTACACCTACATCCATATAAAATCCAGCTCACACAACAACTGAAGCCAGCTGACCATTCACAACGTCGTAGATACGTCGAATAGGTGCTTGAACAACAGGCGGTGGACGGCGATTTTTCGAACAAAATTTTCTTCAGCTACGAAGTACATTTCTCACTCGGTGGGTATGTTAACAAACAAAATTGTCGTATTTGGGGTTCTGAGAATCCTCAAGTAATTGAAGAGATGCCACTACATCCACAAAAAGTCACTGCTTGGTGCGCTCTTTGGTCCGGAGGTGTGATTGGACCTTACTTCTTCGAAAACGACGATGGAACGAATGTCACCGTCAATCCGGAGCGTTATGGTCATATGATAACCGACTTTTTTTTGCCTGCTATTGAAGAATACGACTTAGAGAATATGTGGTTTCAACAAGACGATGCCACATGCCACACAACTCGAGCGAATATGGCTTTATTGCAAGAGAAATTTTCTGGCCGCGTAATTTCTCGTCGTGGCGATATCAAGTGGCCACCAAGATCATGCGATTTGACACCGCTTGACTTTTTTTTGTGGGGCTACACGAAAGACCGTCTTTATGCAGATAAACCTTTAACTCTTGAGCACCTAAAAACCGCCCAATATGTGTCAAAAAGAATCGATGCTTGCAACAATTCGCGTGGTGGTCATTTAAATGATGTAGTATTTCACACATAATGTCAACGTTCAAACTTTATAATAAAAAAGAAATATCATGATAAAAAATATTTTGTATGTGTTTTATTTACATTTACTTTTGAAATCGCAAAATGGATAACCCTATACTGACAAGAACTAGAGATTTTCAGATATGGTTCGATACGTGCTCGCACAATGCATTGAAATAGTGAAAATTCAATACAATACAAAAAGTTTTTGGCTCTTTTCAAGCGCCTTCTCTCACAGCTATAGTGAAATTAAACGATAAATTCCAACTTCTTGGACTACTCGGATGTAAACGCTCAAACTCGAACTTGTCCGGCGAGATCAACTGAAAATATCGCAGCTGTGGCTGAGAGTGGCAGTGGCAGTCAGTGGCAGGTTTGTCCATTTCGAGACGATCACAGGAATTAGGACTATCCAAAGCCACTTTGCGACTGGACTGCTGGACTGCCGGACTACGACTGCTAGACTTGTCCAGCGAGGACAACTGATAATATCGCAGCTGTGGCTGAGAGTGACAGTAGCAATGAGTGGCAGGTTTGTCCATTTCGAGACGATCACAGGAATTGGGCCTATCCAAAGCAACTTTCCGAGGTATTTGGCATTGCAGTTACAGAAGAATTTAAGGCTTTAGACCATGGCAAATGTCGTACATTTGCTGATTCGTTGATGGAAATTCATGCATTTAAGATCATAATTTCTCAAACAAAATTATTCTGAGTGATGAGGTTCATTTTCATCTGTCCCGGTACGTGAATAAGCAAAACTGTCCCATCTGGGGCTAAGAATACCCAATAGAAATGGTTGAAGAACCTATCAAGTCACAACGAGTGACAGTTTGGTGTGGTTTTTTGGAGTGGCGGTGTCATTGAGCCATATTTTTTTTTTTTAAATTATGCTAGGGTTTGCCTTTTCAGTGAATGGATTGCGTTACCGAACGATGTTGACTGCTTTTTATGATGTCTGAAACTGATGCTACGGAAGTGGACGACGTTTATTTTTAGCAGAACGGCGCCACATGCTATACAGCTGGTGAAACAATGGCTCTATTGCATGAAAATTTCCTGGACGTCTGATTTCTCGAAATGGAGACTTTGAGAGGACGCCAAGATCATGCGACTAAACACCATTTTAGACTTTTTTCTTTAGGGCTACGTTAAAGATAAACTCTAAGCAAAAGCTCCACAAAATATTGAAATACTCAGTGACAATATTAGAGCTGTTATGCGCAAGATACAGACGTAATTATGTGAAAATGTCATAAGAAAATTCATCAAAAGAATTTCCATATGTAAGAATTTGTCAGATATTGTGTATTCCATTATTAACCTCAGAATTCGGACTTTGGATTAAAATACAATTATTAGATCTCCAAATATTGTTTTTTTTTTTAATTTAAAATGACACCTCTCGTTGAAAGACACTGTACGATTTTCTGTAAATTAACAGCATTATCATATCACTCTCACATTGATAGCCCCCATAATTAAGTAAAAAATTAAGTACTGTATATATAAATACGTTAATATATCCAGTAGAGAATAGAAAGTCAATAAGGAATGAAATTATATCATTTTGAAATAGTTAAGCATATCAAAATGCAGTAACTTTAGACAAGAAAGTGTCAAAAACGAATACATAACTTTCGGTGGAACTGGCACCAATAAGCAAAGCCGAGACATGACTGACGAAACATACTTCATTCGTTCAAAATCAACCAAAATCAGTTGTAATAGTCAGATAAGGAAACAAGTAAGTAGCAGCCTTCATAACACGAAAATTTGAGTTTAATTATCAAATCAAATTATTCCAACAAAATTAGAGAAAATGCTGAAATATAAGAAATAAATGGCATATGTCTCATATTTCATAGCAGATCAAATCAATTGACAATATATGAAACATTTTCATTCGTTCAAAATCAATCAAAACCAATTCTAATAGCCAGATAAGGAAAAAAAGTAAGTAGTCACCTTCATGACACGAACAATTTGAGTTTACTCGTAATTATCGATTAGAATTATTCTATAGAAATTAGAGAAACTGCTGAAATATAAGGAATAAATGAGATATATCTCATATTTCATAGCAGATCGAATCAATTGACATTATAGATACGAAAGATTTTGCTTAATTCGATCGTCATCTGGTTGTCATATGAAAGAAACACGTTAGACAAATTCGCAACAATAAATGTGATTATCCACTTGGGTAATGCTAGACAAATCTGTAATATGAACGTTTAAAATACTAGTTGAAAATATAATTTCTTTTGTGTATGTACTCCATCATTCGCACAGCAAAATTTCTAGCTAATTCAGTCAGACATTAATAATTTTCTACTGGATAGAATACTCTGTCGTATCAGTTATATAAAGTTTTCGTAAGAAATAATTAAACAGCACAATAGCATAACTCATATACTCTCATCTATATATATAGCAGACAATGTTTAGCCGAAATGAAAAAATAAATGAAATAAAAAAAAAAAACGAAAATTATGTAAGCTTATTTACCATCACAATAGCATCCCGAACGGGTAACTGGCATGTGTATGTGTATGAGTGTGTTTTTGTGTGTGCGTGCGTACGTTGAATGACAATTGAGAAATTACCATTTTACGCATGCTTAGATAAACAACAACTGGAACAACAACAACAAGAATACGATATTATATATCTTATCACATTTTTAATGAAATGAAAGTGTATTTTTCATTTTTTTTTTTTTTGTTTCTTCAAAAATTAATTATTTTCATTAAATTAACAAATGGCAAAAGTTAGGATACAATTTTCCATCCTATTTCATTTAATTTCTACACATACAGAGATAAGGTGACAAAATTAAATGATATTATCACCATTTTAATGCTTTTCTTTTGGTAAATTAATTCTAACATTTTAATAAAACTACAAAAATATATAATACTCGTATGTACTTGTCTATAATTTAAAACCAAATTTTTTCTTCCTTCAAATTCAGTGATTTATCTATTTTCATTTCTAATCGCATCCTTTCAGTCCATTTGACATTACGAGTACAAAAGCAGATGACATATAATTCATATTGTCAACATAACCATTTAAACTGTCACTGTGAGAATTGCCAATACTTATACAGATGTACATTAGGCCGTACCTTAAAAAAAAGGTGCGCCGCACATCATCGAATATGAAGTGTTTTTGCAAGCTAATTTCGAAAAAAAAAATTGGACAAAAATATCGCTATATGATATTTTAAGATCGGTCTATAAATGCCGAAGATATGACGAAAAATTTAAAAAGGCGACCCCTACGTTCGGCAAAAAAAACAAATGAAAACATGTTTTTTAAAGAGTTCTACTGGAATAATCAAAATACTGCCTTTGCAAAAGTTTAATAATTTTTTAAGAGCTTTAATTTTTTGCCATTAGAGCGGTACATAAGGGCGGTAGAAACTGATGTATGGTGGGTAAATACTACAACGGGACACTTGAGATTAATGATCTTTGGGACAGAAATTGGTCTTCTCGAGACAAAAACATCACACTATAAGATTCGACTGTAAATGCCGCTGATATAACGAAAAATTTAATTGGGCGAACCCTACGTTCGGCCAAAAAAAAAAATTTTTTTTTTTTCGAAATCAGCTTGCAAAAATACTTCAAATTCGATGGTGTGCAGCGCACTTTTTTTAATTTGCCTGTAAGTTGGTACGGCCTAATTTACATACGTACATATATATATGAATCTTAGTACAAATGTATGGAAACTAACCACAACAAAGGAGAATTAAAATTGAAAATTCCAAAAAAAAAAGCCAAAAAAAAAATAAAAATAAAAGAGAAAAAATTAAGGAACAAAAGCAAATGAAAGAGTCATCTAAATTGTGCCACACAATTGGCTAGACAGATTGCTATGGCCAACAAAATGATGGTTGAAATTGAGTACATACTACGAAATAATCATTCAACAACATTCCATGACACTTCCATTCCAAATATTGCACATTTCTGGTATTTTCTCGTTAATGCACGAACTACTGTTATCAATCTTGTGACAGTTGTTGTTTGACGTTTAAAAGAAAATAAAAAAAAAAAACATAGGAAGACTTTCTTAAGTGAAATTGAAAATCGTTAGACAAGGATCACCCTAATACAGCAATATTGTGTATACATTCAATGTGGCACTATTCAATGTTTGAAGGTTCATACGAAAAATAGTTGAACAAAAGTATAAAGTAGTAAGAAAAAATGGGAAAATTGGAAAAATAAATCCGAAATAGAAGAATACAAAATTACGAAGGATAACTGCCTTTAATACAATGAACATTTTTGCATTTAAATCCTCTTTTTTTATGCACTATTTTGTCTATTCGGCAGACACTTGATTGAAACGCTCAGTTCAATTACTTTCAGTGACACTTAATCAATTTTGTACTTGTAGCAATTTTCAAAATACCTCTGTAATTCAATTAAATATTAATTCTGACAGAATAACAGAAGAATAATTGGATTTAAATTGACAAATTATATGGAAAAACTGCGAATAACAAATGTGGCGCAACCAGGCGTTGTATATTCTTACCGTTGATATTGGCAAAGTTTATCATACTTAAATGAAACGGGAAATAAGTAGTATTTTATTCATATCAAGATGATAGCTTTCGTTGAAAAAATCAAATTTTAAATGATTTACTCAGTCTTACTATTTTCAAAAATTTAGTGCTGAAATTCTGCAACACCAATAATGGCGAACTTTTGCATCAATACAATACGTAGGAGGAATATATACATACATATATGCCACTGGTACATTTGTAAATAGTTCTTCCATTTGATTTTAGTACTATATATGAAAAGGATGTGTAAATACAGAGTCTTTCAATGAGAGGTGTCATTTTAAATAAAAAATAAAAAAATGCTGAAAATTTTATTCTAGTCCTAAGTATAAACGGTGAGATTAGTAATAGCACACAATATCTGCCAATTTTTCATCATATTTTCGCATGATTGTTTCTGTATCTTGCGAATAACAGTTCTAATATGGTCTTTGAATGCATCAATATTTGCTGGAGCATTGGCATAGACCTTATCCTTAACATAGCCCCAAAGAAAAACTTCAAATGATGTTAAGTCGCACGTTATCGACGGCTACTCAAAGGCACCATTTGGAGAAATCAAATTTACAGGAACATTTTCACGCAGTAGAGCCATTTTTTCTTTCGTGTGGTGCAGTTCTGCTGAAAAGAAAAGTCATCCACGTCTGTTGCATCAATTTGAGGCTAAAAAGAAAGCCAGTCAATATGCTTCGGTAACGCAATCCATTCGCCGTTCATTCATTCATTCATTTTCGAAAAAATATAGTCGAATGACGCCGCCACTTTTAAAATCCCTTGGGTTTTCGGAGTCCCACGAAAACGTAGACACACTCAGATAGATGAAAATTAGCCTCATCACTCAGAATAATTTTATTTGAGAAATCATAATCTTCTTTATTCATTTTCAACACCAAATCAGCGAATCTACAGCATTTTTTAGGGCCTAAATGCTTCAATTCTTATGTCAACTGCAAAGCAAAATACATTGAAATTTGGCTTTGGGTAGACCCAATTCCTGTGATCTTCTCGAAATGGAGAAATCTGGGTTTATATATTTTCTTAGATGTTTTCAGTTGACCTAGCCAGATAAGCACTAGTTGTAGTCTTTACATCACTAACTTTCCCGAGATGTTCGAATTTATGGATTAATTTCACTATAGCTGTGCGAGAAGGCGCTTGATGATGGCCAAAAACGCGTTTCAATGCGTTGTACGAGCATCTATCGATTCATATCTGAAAATCTCTAGTTCTCCTTTATCAAATACCGATGAATGATAGTTGTATGTTGACAACTGAAAAAATAATGCGAAATTTAAAGTGACACCTCTTATTGAAATACCCTGTACAATCATTTTGGCATTGCAATCAGCAATGAGATGAGTGCTACAGTTCTGTTCGATTTCTTCAGTCTGCTCAGGGGTATTTTTTGATGTGGCTGCTCTCCCTCTCTCTCTCTCTCTCTCTTTCGCTCTAACACATTCGCTCTGCCTGTCTCTTTGCTATTCTAATGAACTCTATCGCTTATATTGAGTGGATGGACACCTACACATATAAATCTATTGGTCATAATAGATAATCTTTAAGCATGCTTTTCATACATTACGAATATTTTTCTATGGAACTTTCTCGATGACTCCATGGGTTAATGGGAAACAATTGAAAAATATTTATTATACACTTTTCTATGCAACATATTCATGCAGATGTATGATACATGCACATACACACTCCAACACTGGCATTATACTCGAATTCATAAAACCACTTACCACACTACTACTATTATTGTCTTGTTTTTATGCTTCTCCCTCGTCTTTATGAATATTTGGTTTCTTTTATCATGCTTCCTTTTTAGTTTTATTTTTCGCTTTTATTTTTCTTTTGTTTTGTTTTTTTCTACACATTTAACTTGCTTGCGTCACACTTTGGTTTGGTCATATTGCAAGGATCAAGCGAAGAATTATATGACAATTGCATAAAAATAATGGTAGCTGGCGGAGTAACAATATGCGAGAATTTCTCTACATTTATGTTAGTATGTGTTTGTGTGTAAAATACATTAATGTATTATTTGAAAAGAAATCCCATTAAAATAAGTAAAAATACAGTGACAATGCGATGAAAAAGTGTGGTGTGCCACAAATGGACTGCGGTTTTTAGTCTGTGGCGTTTTCATACTAACGCTTCAGTGTAGATTGAGGATAATTAAAATTTATTAATGTCATAAATAGACTCTGTGAATTTTTCAAATGTCTTAATTTTATATTCTTTCATTTTCACTTAGTCTCTTCTCATTTACTTATTCAATTAAGAGCGTTTTTTTTCATTTACTCGTTTTTTTTTTTTTGTTTTCTTTGTTCCTGCTACATTGAAAATTATTATACGTTTGCAAAAAAAATCCAATTAAAATTAAATGCTACAATTATCATACTCATATGTATCTATTTGAAGATAGTATTACAATTGTATACATAAACTTGTTACATTTACATACAAAAATTATTATTAAATTACAATATTATGTCATCATTGTCGACTAACAATATGCCAATATTTGTATGTCCTTTGTATGCAAATATATTTACTTTGTGGCTTTTCATTCATTTTAGCTCACGTACCAGAGATGGGGGTAGTGTACTACATTTTAAGCCTCACTAATTTTTTACTAGTGAAACTTTCAACTATGCAATTACACAAGTGCGTAGTGGACGTGGATTCATTTCCACTATCAATAATTGAATTAGTGGTAATGCAAATTTTTCCATTAATTTCAATAGTCGAATAATGAGTGTAAAAAAAATCTCCTTACAGTCTGCTGGGGCCGACCAAATTATACCCTGCATATGTAGAGGTATATATAAAAAGTTTGCTCGTATATCCATCCTTTTCTTCCACTACTTTGTATAGGACCTACATTAAGAAGCAGGCGTACCTCATCAATTTTGGAGGATCAATTTCTGCCTATAATACTAAACTACATAGGTTGCAATGGGTTGACCTAAGCGTATTAATTAGTAAGTTATGGGTGTTTTAATGTTAAAGATAAATCCGAGACTTTGTACGGAAGCTATATAAAAAGTGGGCGTGACGTATCTCTTTCTGGTATATCTAATTAATTTTTCAATATCAATCCACACCTTAAATTTGGTTGTCCTACGCTAAATGGTTTGTAAGTTATGGAGCTTAAAAGTTTTAGTTTAATTCCCTTGACTTTGTATGGGAGACTCATGAAGGAGTGGGCGTGGCACACTGATTTTCTGCCAGATTTTTGCCGACTACGATAATAATTTAAGTGTCAGTTCTGGTTATTCTAGACAGAAGATTGCCGAAGTTACAGCTGTTTCAATTTAAAATTTGTATGGGGGCTACAATAAACAGTGGGCGTGGTAAGCCCATTTTCTGTGAGCCTAGTGGCTCGTACAATACTAATTCACACCTTAAATCTCGTTATTCTACACTGAATAGTTTGCAAGTTATAACCGGTAACATTTTTTTAATTTCCGCAACTTTGTATGGGAGACCCAAAAAGGAGTGGGCGTGGCACACTGATTTTCTGCCATATTATTTCCGACTACCATGTTAATCTAACTGTCAATTATGGTTATTCTGGACAGAAGATTGTAGAAGTTACAGCTGTTTCAATTTAAAAGAAGTACAGACACTTTGTATGAGAGCTACGCTAAAAAGTAGGCGTGGCTCAACCACTTTTGGCGAGGTTATATAGTAGTATAATATAAGTCTATGTGCCAAATATTGTTGTCCCAAGTTTTATATTATGTGAGTTATAGCAAGTTAAAGATTTTGAAAATTTCGAGGTTAGTCGCTTTGAATGCTTGGTGTGGGCGTGGTTATTGACCGATCATGCCCAATATCAATCCCCTCCGTACCCTTGGATCATAGATTACTTATGCCAAATTTCATCGAAATAGCTCAATATTTACTCAAGTTATCGTGCGAACCAGCCAGGTGACAGACAGACGGACGGACGGACGGACGGACGGACGGACGGATATCGTTAAATCGAAAATTTAATCGACACTGATCACGAATATATATCCATGTCTATATCTCCGGAGATTCCTTCAAGTGGACACAAACATCTGACCGAAATGAATATACCATGCATTTGCATTATGCAGGGTATAAAAAATGTTAACTCAGCACCACAGTTTTTCTCGATATCACTCAGGCATTCGATAAGGTATGGTATGAAAGAATCTTACACAAATTGAAAAATATGTTACTTCTTAAAATCTACAGATTGCTCGAAAGCTACCTCTCAGGTAGACACTTTGTGATGAAATAGAAAAGCCTCATCTCCTATGAATACCCTATTCAAGCTGGTGTACCGCAAGGCAGCGTATTAGGCCTCCTGCTTCATACGTTGTTCACTGCAGATAAGTCAACCAACGCTAAGACTCTGACCTATACTTTTGCCGATGATACAGCCATATTGTGTATTCATACAAATCCGAAGGAGGCATCAAAACTTCTCCAAGTGCACGTCAACATGCTTCAAGAATGGCTTGATCGCTGAAGAATCAAAGTCAATGCATTCAAATGTGTTCATGTCACATTTACTCTATGCAGAAGTTCTTGTTCCCCTGTACAAATTAACTCTAAACCGACCTCTCAGGCGTCAGAAACTAAATATCTAGGAAAACATTTGGATCGTAGACTCACTTGGGCAAAGCATATAAGTGCAAAAATTACTCAGATAAAACTGAAAATAAACGAGTTAAACTGGCTTTTGAACAGGCAGTCCAAGCTCAAACTAGACTATAAAGTACTAATCTACAAGGTCATCATCAAGCCCATATGGGATACTGATTCACCCTCGAACGTCGAAAAGCTGCAAAAAGCCCTATCGAAAATTCTGCGAAATATTACCAATGCTCCATGGTATATGAAGAACTTTCCCCGACTTACTGAATCCTACTTAGCAAACCTAGACAAGCATCCCATGCTAATTTGTCATTCGTTCAAGAGTTAAGTGCCTTTTAAAAGTGTTTAAAAAGAAATAAGCTGCATGAAATCTTGCTTGCAGGATGCGATTTCAGGTACGAAAATGCATCGAATGATACTAAATGTACTTCCTGGAGTGTGTATGTATGATAAGTTAGAGACGAAGACAAGAAACCTCCAACAAAATCAAAAATCGTCGATTAAACAATTAAAAACACCGTAATATCGTTCAGTTTTGGTTGAATCGATATTGAAAGAACATTTGGACCTCATATGCTACTCTTTTCGAATGATACCAAAACACTCTATTTGTACGAACATAGAGGCATGTTCATATCTGTGCAGATATCCAAATTATATCACAACCAACGTAATCGCCTAATTTTGGCACATTTTTGAAAACCCTTGAAATTTTAATGTGAATCATCAAGCGCTTTAAAATCCCTGTGTGAAAAAAATCTACGAGTATTTAAATTATCTCATTGGCTTAAGCGTTGTATTGTATATTCAGAAGTGATTTCTTTTCTTATTATTAGTGTGCGGAAACTTTTTGATCACAATACGTATATAATTTATAATTTTTTTCCATATCTCCATTCAAATGTTGTCTATTCGGAATGTATATACTTTCTTATTTTTCTCGAAATTTAATTTCGTATTATATTCAAATCAATATTACCTGATTGTACATATATATACATTCTGTCAAATAAGTACCCGGAAATCGGAAATTATCATTTTTAATTTTCCCTCTGAGAATATTTCAAAAAAAATTTTTTCCCAGGTTGGCACAACTGTCAGCCACTATTCTGTGAATTTTTATTGCTATGTGTGATTTAGTTTGGTTACGGCGTCATTAGGAACAAGTCAACCTTTTGTGTGCGTTGCGATTTTTACTATGGATAAAAATATCGAACAAAGAGTTTGTGTGAAATTTTGTGTTTCAAACAAAATTTCTTGTGCCAAAACGTTGGAAATGTTGAAAAAAAAAAACATTTGGTGATTCAACCATGTCGAAAACTCAAGTTTACGATTGGTATAAATCGTTCAAAGAGGGGCGAGAAGAAATCGCTTTTTTACTATGGATAAAAATATCGAACAAAGAGTTTGTGTGAAATTTTGTGTTTCAAACGAAATTTCTTGTGCCAAAACGTTGGAAATGTTGAAAAAAAAAAACATTTGGTGATTTAACCATGTCGAAAACTCAAGTTTACGATTGGTATAAATCGTTCAAAGAGGGGCGAGAAGAAATCGCAACGCACACAAAAGGTTGACTTGTTCCTAATGACGCCGTAACCAAACTAAATGACACATAGCAATAAAAATTCACAGAATAGTGGCTGACAGTTGTGCCAACCTGAGAAAAAAAATTTTTTGAAATATTCTCAGAGGGAAAATTAAAAATGAGAATTTCCGGGTACTTATTTGACAGAATGTATGTATATTGAACGCATTTTATTACGACGGGCAAAGTATTTATTTTTTTGTCATTTAGCTATTAATTTTAGCATTTATTTCTATTTACATAATGCATATTCGATCATCGGTTGTTATGGCCACATAAGCAGAAAAAAAAGAAACATATATAAATGTGTATTTATTTTGTGTTTATTGAATGTGGGATATTACATATGGAAAAATTGCTATTGGGCAGTTTGGAAATCAGATATCATGAAGCCATCTGATAATAATAATCTCTATTGGTTTCTATTTAACTTATTATATTTTTATGATTCAATTATAGCATATTTAAACATATATTATATGAGCTATATATATATATATTTTAATTCTTCTGTTTAAACATAAAAAAAAAGTTTTGCATCAGAATTGATATTCTTTTTATTAAAATAATCATAATTTTTACTATTTTTATGCAACAAAAAAGAAAAAAAATTCAAAATTACTCAACTCAAAAATATTAATATTTTATAAAAAATTAATTAATGGAAATTTGATTATTTCAATGACGAAAAATTTATAATTTTTCAAAAATGGTCCCTGTCCCCTTTCTGTACACCAAATTAGAGATTTGGTACAACTTTGCCTACAAATTTCATACAACATACAAGGCAAATATTAAAATAATCATGATTTTTAATATTTTTATGTAAAATGAAAAAAAAAATGATAAAGCAAAACTTTTCACTTACTGAACAATTCTACCCAAAAATATAAAAAATTAATCCCGCGAAATCTGCTTATTTCAGCGACGACAAATTCATGATTTTTTGAATAAGGCCCCTGTCCCCCTTCTGTAGATACATCAAATCAGAGATTTTATACAGTTTTTCCTATAAATTTCATACAAAATACAATTTGATAATCATGGGAAAATTAGTTAATTTTAACTTCATTTGCGTTGGTTTCCTGTGATAGTTGATTAAAGAGTTACATAAAATTTGTAAATAAAACCTTATAGTGGATGACATTAAAATAGAATTCCAATCCAGTTATGAGTTGAATAATTTCAAAATCGCCAAATAGTACGTCAATCACATCCAATGACATGCAAGGTGCGACAAATATGTATTAAGACTCGAACCATATCTCAGCAATCAAGCTCGCCATCTATATGTGAGCACATGCGATTTGAAGCTTCAACCTTTCTCTACTAATTGTCAAAATTTCATGGCATTTGGTTGACATTTGATGTTTATTGACATTCATTTTACAAAACACGTGTCCGTTGGATGTTGAAGTTTTAACATGAAATTAAACACACAGCACTCATTGTTCGTCAATTTTTGGCTCGGAATCAGGTCTGTGTGTTTAATCACCCACCGTATTCACCTGATTTGGCACCGTGCGACTTCTTTTTGTTCCCAAAACTGAAATTGAAGTTGAAAGGATGCTTTTTTGATGACATTCAGACCATACAACGAGCTTCGACGAGGGCACCGGAGCCAATTCCGAAAAATGAGCTGGAACATGCGTTTGAATCACTATTAAATCGATGTAACAAGTGTATTGAATCAGGAGGAGAATATTTCGAACTAATATACCGAAAAATTAGCAGATATCGTGTTTTAATTGTGTTTTCTAGAGGCAGTCTTAATACATAATTGTCGCACAGTGTATTATTATGGAGTTTTGTTTTTGACAAACAATGAAATGCGTTTATACTCATCCAATCATACATTAACGTATGTATACAACATAAAGAGTTCTTAGATAATATGCCTAAAAGCGTAAGCATACATACGTATGTACTATACATTAGAGTGGTTCACAGTTGTATGAAGAGAATTAAATCGGCTCCGAATATCGTATTTTGGTTTCAAAAAGTTTTAATGTATATATTGTAATATAATAATAGAATATTGAATTGAAACTCACTCTCAAGACAAATTTCGATGTTCTCAGTTGCCATTTAGCAAAACAATTCAATAGTGTAAAATAGCGAATGCCAAAAGAAAAAATTAAAGACAAATTTTAAGATCTCTTCCTTATTTTTTTGAGTGATACTTAGAAAATTTATTATAATTTACCATAATTTATATATCAACTAAGTGATAATGATATATGGAGATCATTAAGAATGGTAACTTGATACTTCATTCTCACTTATTTTGTGAAGGTCGGCTCCTGAGCATATTAGGAGATATTTAGACGCTATTTTACACCCATTTTTTAGCTTTCACCTCTATAGGGTACCATTTATGTACACCCCAATCGTCTAATTTTGAAATTTATGTATGTTGCATTGGAGCCTCACAATACAGATGGGACTCGCGTGATAAAATTGAAAAGTTTGAAAATTGAAAAGGTTTGAAAATTTAAGTTTCTCTAAATGGAATCATATACTATATGACATAGCTATTATCTTGGTCAAATTTAAACCCGAAATTTGAGAATCGATAATCGAGAAAAAAAATTTTGTTTTTAACCACCACTCTAATGTACATACTTTTTTATGCAATTTTTCAATAATTGCACTATATACATATTTTATTATATGCACCTATTCATATATGATGCATAACATGTACCAATGTTGCCACATTAAACACCCGCAGTGTTTGTCAATAACAATAAATGACATTTCAATAAAAGATGTATACGAAAAGTGTATATGGAGTATAAAATATAGCGGTATAAATATTTGCCATGCAACCTTAATCAATAATCAATGGTAACACATTTAATACGCACGCAAATGACACGTGACTTTGTCTTATTTATTAACAATCTAAATGAGTACAGTAGTACTGGTCATGGCAGATGATATGGTGATACTGTCGATATAAAAAAATATATCGAAGTAATAATATAATACGAATTATTAGCATCAGTTACCCAACCAAGAACATTTACATTCACAATGTAAATAAGTGACAATCGGCATTTTCTTAGCTGTTGCTAGTATGATGTTCAAAATTTATTACCCTAAAATAGGATAGCACATGAATACTACCACATATAAGAGCACACTAGATGAGGGTAAAATAATTAAAAGAACAATCAATAAAATGCCATCTACTCTGTGCATAGTAACTATACTGACAATGTACGAGTATATCAGGCACATAACTATACTCATACATATGTATATATCGTATGCATATAAATATTACAAAAGGGCGGCGATAAGGTTAAGGAAAAGCAAAAATATACAACAACAACAACAACAACAACAACAACAACAAAAAGAAGCAATTTAACAACATGAATGCCACAATAATGAAGGCAATATACCAAAAATAAATACATAAAAATATATGCTTACACATATGTGCACACACACACACACACACACACACACACGCACATTCATATTTATTTACATTTATACTCATTTGTTCGTACCACCACATATATAGGCGTACTTGTATGAAGAGGTAAAATGACTAAAAATAAAATATCCTTAACGAAGTACAAACATTAATGAAAGTGTTGACGTTGACATTTGGTACATACATGTATCTACATATGAATGTATATATACATATATGTTGGTACTCTTGTATACATACAAGTATGTATGTCCATGTTGTCATGCAAATACGAATATTTAGTTGGGGCGCGGTTAAGATTACTTCATTTTGATTGTAATGAAATGCATATATTACACATCAATATGTAAATATTCACGCCTACATCCATACAAATATGTATGTGTAAATAAATGTGTGTGTGTGTATGTGTGTGTTGTGCGTGACGTAAAAAACTCAAATTTATATGACAGTCCTTTTGTAAATATTTTATTAATTATTTTTACGTAAATTTAATGCTACATCCTCCCTAAAATGGACTACAATGAATAACGAAAGCTTATCAATATGTTCAATGTAAATATGATTATTAATATTTATTTAAATATTTACATGAAACATTTTATTTTTATCACAAAACAACAGTATGTACATGCTGAGGTTGTTGCTAGTTAAGCTATTCTCATTGCGCCATTGATCATAGTGATTGATGCAGCTTATAAAGATGTTGACAATTGTATTGTTAATACTGCAGCAGATATTGTTGCAATTTAAAATACGCATTATATAAAAAAAATATGGGATAGTGTTAAAATATATCATTTGAAAGCCTCTGAATTCAGTATATTGTTTCATATAATAGCAGGACCAACTAAGTCCTAAGAGGTACACATCGAGAAACGTACGATATTTGAATTGCTTCAGAGAAAATTTTTGTCATCTGCATTACAAATATAAGGCAATTCAGAGTGGGAAGATTTAAATTTCGATTGTGCTGTGTTTTGTTGATAAATGAATTTTATCATTGGATCATTAAACATAAATTGGCGGCCAATACCAATAACAATGACTATATATTATTATGTGTATGTTGGGTTGGGTGTAGTATGAAATGGTACGATTGTAAAAATCTCAACTTTAATGCCACATAACTTCACTCCGAATAATTAGGTTAGGTTATGTGGCTGCCCTCTCTCTGAGAGGACACACTTAGGCCAGAAAGACCCATTGTGATACCACCGAGCTTCTCTTCCAATACTGTTGTATGTGTTAAATATGAACAACATTAGAAGGGACCTACTTATATTAGACGGTTCCGAGCGGCAGAACCCTTGTGACATCACTTTAACTTGGTTTTGTCACATAGCTCTTTTAACGAACATTTTTGGCAAATTGTTACTGCCGGAAAAATTGTCAATTCTTTCCGGCAGGTGGGTACCGTTCGAAAGAAAAATTTTTTCGATATTAAATTTTGTTATGCTTCAGCCGGAGATTGAACCCACGACCTACAGATCAGAAGACCAACGCACTAACCACTAAGCTACGGCACCCACACTCCGAATAACTACTTTAATGCCATTTTTTTAAGATACAATTATCCATTTTATAAGTCATTTTAATTTTGATAAAAATATTGAAAAATGTTTTTCCTATTTTGATTTCAGTTGACAATGCAAAATAGCGAAATTCGTGTTTTGGTGAAGTATGAGATCCATCGAGGAACCAAGCGGCGAAACAGCTCAGAATATTAACGGTATATTTGAAATTGAAGTCACTTGAAAGCAGACAGTACCCCGATCGTTAGTGGTTCATTGGTGACTTTGTTCTAACGGGTCTATGTCCTGGAAGCACTCGACCACGTGGTCGACCAAGGTCCATTCACATCATCAGAATACGAAAATACTTTGTACGGGAACAAAACAAAGCATTTCCGTATTTTTGCTGCTACAACAAAAACATCTGACCAATGAACCACGTGGATGGTTAACGACTTGCTGAAAACGTATCGAATCCGGCTTAAAGTGCACACGATTGATGCTTGTGGTATTCAAGCAAACAATACTAACCCATTTAGCTCAAATCTGCAAGGTGAAACAGTTGCACAAGTGGGTACCACATGAATTACCTTTCGCTCCTTGCGCGCAACAAAAAGGAACCACTTATGAATCGAATTGTTACATGTGATGAGAAATGGATCCTTTACGATAATCGACTAGCATCCATCGCAGTAGTTGGATCGAGATGAAGCAACGAAACACTGTCCGAAACGAAACATCTACCAGAAGAAGCTGATGGTGAATGTTTAATGGACTGGAGGCGTTGTAATCTACCTCAGATTTATGAAACCAGACGAATCGATCACGGCGAATATCTACTATATGTAACTGGACGAAATGATGCGGAATTTTGCGATTGAATAGGCGGAATGGTCAACAAAACAACCCCAATCTTCTTGTACGATAACGCGCGACCACTTTATGCACCTATGACAAAGCTACAGAAGTTGGATTTGGAAACTCTCCACCACTCACCATATTCACTCGACATTGAACCCACCGACGACCACTTCTTTCGGAATTTCGACAACTTCCTGGTAGGAAAAAAATTTTATTCCGTAAAGGCTGTCAAAAGTGCCTTCCATCAGTTCCTCGACTCCCGTGAACCAGGTTTCTAGAGCAGAACGTTAAGTAAAATACTGCTGAAATGACAAAATGTATCGATAATATGGCCGCATACTTCGATTAAAAATAAAAAGTCTATTAACAGAAAAATATCGATTGAATTTCCATTTCCTATTGTACCATATCATACTAGAAAACCGTTATATAGCGCTGGATATGTTAAATTGAAGATTTTGCCAAGAAGATATTATTCACGGCATATCCTCAGCAAATAGTGGAAAACTTTTTTCACTTCTGATCATCGCTGATTATCGATTAGAATCGCCCAATAAGTAAATAAGTTGTGAATTTGATAGGCAAGAATTTAATTTTCGCAAAATAAATTGTCTTTTTCCATTAAGGTTGCACATGTAATGATAAATACAAACGTGACACTCAACATTTGTATATATGTATGTGTATATTGCGACTCTGACAAAATAGAACTCTCTTTAGTAGAATATATATTACAAAAGCCATGTATAAGAAATCTTCAATTAAGTACCCAGAGGCTTTTCTATACATTGCGTTTTTTTTTTTCTATGAACATTTGTTTATTTGTTTATTTTTTTCTTTGGGGAAATGCTCTTGGCAATAATAGTACAATTGTCATTTTGGAATAAATCATGCAAATGACATTTATGCATAACCTCTAGTGGACACAAATAGATATTTACATACCATAACCATATGCGAATATCACATAACCTACTCACTCTGAATATACCATATATATGTATTGTCTGGGCGAATTAATACGATGTATGTAGATATTTGCAAAATATGCATATTTTAACGCACACATACCTACGAATGTTTCTCTTCATGTAGTGGAATACATATAGGGTGGTTCTTTTTAGTAATAGAACTTTCAATAGAAATCACCAGTTAAAGTAGATGTCAGCTGTGCAGAGTTTACCATTTGATGTTTGAAAGATAACAATCAAAATTGCCGTATTTAGTGTGAAGAGCAGCCAGAAGTATTGCAAGAACTGCCAATGCATCCCAAAAAATGCACTGTTTGGTGTGGATTATGGGCCGCTGGCATCATTGGACCGTACTTTTTCAAAGACGACGAAGCCAGGAACGTTACTGTGAATGGCGAGCGCTACCGTGCGATAATTAGAACCTTTTTTTTTTTGCCCAAAATGGAAAAGCTGGACTTTGCTGATATGTGGTTTCAACAAGACGATGCCACATGCAATACAGCACACGAAACAATGGCCCAATTGAGAGGTGAGTTCGGTGAACAGTTTAATTTACGTTTGGAGCCGGTCAATTGGCTGCCTAGATCGTGCGATTTAACGCCTTTTGATTATTTTTGTGAAGCTATGTTAAGGCTCATGTCTATAGCGACAAGCCCGCAACATTTGACGCACTAGAAGTCAATATTGAAGAATTTATGTGTGAGATAACAACCGATATGTTAGAGAGCGTATGTCAAAATTGGACCCAGCGTATGAACCATTTTAGGCACAGCCGCGGTCAACATTTACATGAAATCATCTTTAAACATTGAATTATATAGATCGTTCTATCAACTCAAATGAAGATTTCATACATTTCTCAAAATTTTATGTGTTTTTTTAGAAACAAATCCGAAGACTCTTAAAAAATCACCGTGTACATACACAGTGGTACCATAGAACTGAAACCAATTCAAAACGTTATGATTTTTTTTATTTATTAATGAAATTTATTGTACTAAAGGGAAAATTGTTTAGAAATATATATTTTTAAAAAAAAATTTGATTAACGATTTTAGATATGTCCATCTTTGGATTGCACTATGGTCTTCAAATGTCCAATGAAACCAGCGCATGTGGGTATTTTGGCCCATCCTCAGCAAAGCACTTGTTCAACATGATCGACATATTGGTATTTTTTTAGCGTCAACCTTACTCTTCAAAATATCCGAGGCAAAAAAATTCAACAGATTATTTCAGGCATTCTTGGTTGACGCGTGCCCTGTGCGATGCTGCTGAGTCCCGTTGGAGTGTCCAACGTCTGCGACGGAAATGTTTCTCTGCCTAGGGTTTTAGTGCGGTCACTAAAAACAGTCTCCTGATAATTTTGAGCATTTATTTTCACGCCACGATCGATGAATACAAGCGGAGCGCGTCCAACGGCTGTTACGGGGGTTCATGCCATCACCATCGGGGTCGTTTGTTTTCTGGTGACCATCCGGCGCTCCAAATTTTCAACAGACCTCTCTGGCAAGTAAACCCGATCATTGTGTTTGTTCAAATGTTGCTCAATAACGAATGGTGACTCATCGGAGAACATAATGTCCAGAATTTCAGCGATTTCGACCAAACGGATCAACTCTTTGGCTCTTTTGAGTCTAACTTTTTTTAAGCATCGGTATGATCATGCATTTTTTTAAATTTGTACGGCTTTAGTGCAAGCTCATTTGCTTTGTTGCGATATGTTCAGCTCACGAACTGTCATCAGATTATATATACTATCGTTTTGAAAATTATAGCAGTGTGAAGTTGGTTTCAGTTCGATTGGACAACATATATGCACATTAGTATACAAATTTTCTATTTTGTTTCATGTAATTTACAATTGCTTACTGTGCGACTGTATATATATATATAACTGTATATTTAGTAAGTAGTAATTACACAATAGCTAAAATAAAAATAACAGCAGCAGCCCAGCAAAAAAAAAAAAAAAAAAAAACAATTACGACAATCATAATAACAATAGTCTGCTGTAGGAGAATATGAAAAAAAAAAACGAAATACATAATTACAAATACCCTATGGATATTTAGTTCACTAATATGAAAAATTCATTTGTCCCAGTGGTATGTATGGATTACATTATAAATGTTAGATGACATTTGTTATTTTGCTATATATTGTCCTCGCTAATGTTTGCATATCATTACCATAGTACTGTTCATTATTTCATTTTTATATTGTATGTATGTATGTATCGTACATCAATATCACAGACCACATTGACGGAGCGAACATCACAATGGGGTGCATATTTCATTGCCGTAAGTTAAGTACTATTTTATTGTGTATTTACATTTGTTCACATTATGAATTATTAAATTTTTTGCGCCATCATACTCTAAAATATATAACGATTAGTTTTTAGTTTCATAACTAATGCATTTACAAGTTTTATATACATATGTTCATAAAATATAATTTCATATATTTTTGTTTCAACATTTAACAATTTTATGGAGAAATAATAACTGAACATTATTCCGCATTTTTTGCAATCATAATAGAATAATACCGAAAGCTCTAAAATGGTTATGCTATCAGATTAGCACCATTCAAAATCAGCTAACATAACACATCGTCCAATAAGTCCCAGGACTAACAAAGTGATAGTACTACAAATACCACATCCTTATTATTTTTGATAGTACGATAGACGATAGCTCTCAAAATTTCATGACATTCAAATTTACAGTCGGTTTAAGTGATGCCACTTTAGTGATTAAAAAAAAATGGAGCATAGTGAATTTCGTGCGTTGATTCAATATTGCTTTTTAATGGGGAAAAACATCGTTCAAGCTCAGAAATGGCTTGAAAAGTGTTAGTCGGATTTTGTCCCATCAAAAACAACCGGTTTTTCGGTGGACGTTGGTTTGCTGATTTCAAACGTGGTTGTACACAGACAAATAACCCTAAACGATCAAAGCGTCCAAATGAGGATGTTATAGTACAGCAGAAAACATTAAAAAGATAATGGAAATCGTTCATAAATTCATAAATATTTGTCTATGAAAAAGCTCTTTTCAAAATGAGTGCAGTGTTTGCTCACGATGCAACAAAAACAACAACAGATGGCTGATGCATAACAAATTTAATATCGAAAATATTTTTCTTTCGTACGGTACCCACCTGTCGGCAAGTAATTGACAATTCTTCCGACAGTAACAACTTGCCATGAAAAAGCTTTTAAAAGAACTCTGTGACAAAGCTGAGAAAAAGTGATATCACAAGGGTTCTGCCGTTCGGAACCGGCTAAAATAAGTAGGTCCCTTCTAATACTCTCCAAAATTTAACACGCACAACAGTAATGGAAGAGAAGCTCTGCCAATGAGGCCTTCGGGGCTTTAAGTGCCACATTTATATTTTATTTATTTATCTTCAAAAAGAAAGAACTATCAATAACGAATATTCCATATCGTTGTTGGAGCGATTGAAAAACGAAATCGCAGTAAAATGGCCTCAAATACAAAAGAATAAAGTTCTTTTTCATCAACACAACTCTCCGTGTCACAAGTCGTTTAGAGCAATGGCCAAAATACAGGAAATACACTTCGGACTGTTGCCACCATATTCCCTATTTTCGTCAGATTTGGCTCCCAGCGACTACTGGCTGTTCGTAGATTTGAAAAACAAATGCTCCACGGAAAGGGATTTGACTCAAATGAAAAAGTAATCGCCGATACAAACGCGTATTTTCAGGCAAAACACAAATCGTTCTACAAACAAGACATCGGAAAGTTAGCGAAGCACTTGAATTCCGCGTATTGCGCTTGAAAGAGATTATGTTGATAAATAAAGAAGAATTTAAAAAAATTGTTTTCCCACTTAGTTCTACGTCGTCCACCAGCGCGTTCCGTATATAACACCGTCTTAGCCGAAGCGTGTTCTTCCATTCGCTCGACATGACCTAGTCAGCGCAGCTGCTGTATTTTAATGCGTTCTAATAGACCTAAAGATCTTGCGTAGGACTTTTCTCTCAAAAACTCTGAGCATTCTCTCAACTGAGGTGTAAATCGTCCAAACTTTGGCACCATATTTAACGGCAGGCATAATGTGAGACTTGTAAAGTGTGGTTTTCGTTTCTCGAGTGAGGTCACGACTTGTCAGTTGTTTATTTAGCCGAAAGTAGCACCTTTAAGCGAGAGTGAGACCTCGCAATATATCCAGGCTGACATCATTCCTGGTGTTAATGCTGGTTTCAAGATAGACAAAGTCCTTCACTACTTTTCAAAAGCGTTGTAATCAACAGTAACGTGCTGTCCAAGACAACCGGACCCTTTGTTTGTTGACACTTGGTATTTGGTATTGCCCTCGTTCACCGTAAGACCCATTCGACGCGACTCTCTTTCCAACTCTGAGAATGCTGCATTGACTGCTCGCGTCTTCATGCCGATTATGTCAATATCATCGGCATACACCAACAGCGTGACACCTGTTGTTGAAGATAGTGCTATTATGTCGTAGATAAGTAGCTCGTATTATTTTCTCCATAATGAGATTGAAGAAATCGCACGATAACGAATCACCTTCTCTGAAACCCCGTTTGGTATTAAACGGCTTAGAGAGGACCTTCCCAATTTCCACTGCACAATGGTCATTATACAGTGAAATTCTGCAAAGACGAATGAACTACGCAGGAATACCGATCTCGGACATTGTTGTGTAGTGGAAATCCCTTAATGGACTGTTGAAAGCGGCTTTATAATCAACAAGTAGATGGTGTGTGTCGATCTGTTTTTCTTGGATCCTCTCCAGGACTTGGCGCAGTATGAAAATCTAGTCGATGGCAGATTTATCAGGTGTGAAGCCATACTGGTAAGGTCCAATCAGGTTGTTAAGCATACATTTCAATTTTTAACATAGTACACGATCGATAGGACCTTGTATGCGATGCTAAGAACACATATTTCAAGGTAATTGGCGCAAATTGTGGGATCTTCCTTCTTCTTATGCACGGGACAAAGAACACTGAGCCTTCCAATTATCAGGCATGCTTTCATCCGACCGGCAACGAAAATCCATCAGTACAGAAAGCAGCCGCGAAAGCCGGACTGTCGCTTAATATAACGAAAACCAAAACTATGCGTATAAACATAGAAAACACTCTCAAATTTTAAATTGTCTGCATTGATCTGAATGAGGTACAATCTTTCTGCTATCTGGGCAGGGTTTCTCAGTGACTGGCGGTTCTAGTGAAGATATCAAAAGCCGAATAAAAGAGACATCGGCGGTATTCGACTCGCTGCAAACAATTTGGAACGCATCGCACATATCACAGCGCACAAAATTGAAAATATTCTATTTAATTGTCAAACCAACTTTATTATATGGATGCGAAACGTGGAATGCGGCAGCAGCTGATATAAACCTACTACAAGTCTTCGGAAACCGTTGCCTACGAAAAATTCTAAAAATATACTGGCCAAATACTACATCAAACGCTGCCTTATGGGACAGAACCCAGCAAAAACTAGTTCAATTGGAGATCCGAAAAAGAAAATGGAGCTAAATCGGCCACATTCTACGCAGGTAGAACGGCGACCTAATAAGGACTGCGTTTGACTGGAGCCCCCAAGAAAGTCGTAGACGAGAAAGACCAGCGAACACATGGAGACGACTATTAGATTTGGAAACCCATGCCATGCCCCTTAGCAGGAATAAAGTGAAGGGACTGGCACAAAATAGACCCGAATAGAAGAAATTCGTTGTGGCCCTATGTTCCAGCCTGGAACCCTAGGAATATGGATGGATGGATTTCATCCGACCATATTCTGTTTATGGGCTGGTGATGAACAGATCGTCCCCTCCGGTCTAAAACAACTCGGCAGGCAGGCCATCAGCACCAGCAGCTTTCTGGTTTTTCAGCCAAAAAAATGACTTCTCTGACCTCACCATGGTCGGGTGCTGGAACATCTACACCATCAGTCGTGAGAGTTCGGGAGAGTTCGGAAGATCTCGAAAGAACATGAAACATGTTAATGCAGAAGTATTTTGGGACAAAAATTAATATTTATTATGCTTACATCAGTTAATGAGTACAGTGAGTACTAAAACTAAACTTGACTACTCATTTTTCGATTCAAAATTCCTTTGCTACAGTACAGCAATTAGCTTGTTCATCTTAAACGTAAGCGGGCTAATGACTCTATTCCTACGTTCTTACGCCTTAGCCTTTGACTAATTTTCAAATATATTTATATGCACGTATTTACATATATGCACCCATTAGTAATTATAATATGTAGAAAACAGTTTGATTGATGGATCACTGGCACAATTGGTTATTTATTTGATCAATTGAGAGACTAAAAATATTTTGTTTTTAATTTATCGTTCGTATGAATGTGGTGTGTAGCTATGTACGGGGGCGGTCCCAGAACTACCCGACCTGACATATAGATGGCGACCGTAGTTTGAAAAAAATTACTTTGGTGAAAAGTGAAGGTTGCCACATAAAACATATGTTTTAAGTTTCAATGCGCCAGGTTGTTTAGTATTTTTTTTTTTGACCCATCAAAAATTAACGACCTCAGTAAATTGGTAAACATGGAAAAAATTGGTTGCCTTTATGTAATTGAATACTTTCATTTGAAAGTTGTCAGTCCAAAGAATATTAAAGTCGATCTAGATTCTACTCTGGGGGAGTGTCTGGCTTCTTCGTTTACGACCATAAAATATTGGGTGGCAGAGTTTAAACGAGGTCGTACGAGCTGCCAAGACCAACATCGTAGTGGTCGACAAACTGAGGAGGCCACGCCAGAAACGGTTAAGAAAATCCACAAAATAGTATTGGATGATCGCCAGCTGAAGGTGCGTGAGTTAAGTGAAATTAGAGGCATTTCAAAAAGTGCTATACATCGTATATTGACCGAAAATTTGGAGATGAAAAATATGTGTGCAAGATAGGTGCCGCGTTTGCTCAAAATAGAACAAAAACAATGTCGTGAAGATGTTTCTATAGAGTGTTTGGCGATGTTTGCGTCGATTGTTAACTATGGATAGGACATGGGTCCACCACTTCACATCTGAGACAAAGGAGCAGTCAAAACAGTGGACTAAAAGGGGAGAATGATGTCCAAAGAAGGCGAAGACAGTTCCATCTGCAGGCAAGGTTATGGCGTCTGGTTTTTGGGATGTACATGGGATAATTTTTTATTTCTTATCTCCACAAATGAAAAACAATCAACGGCGAGTGATGAAATTAAAGAAAAAAGGCCGCATTTGGCGAAAAAGAAAGTGTTGTTTCACCGAGACAATGCACAAGCTCACACATCCGCTATTGCGATGGCCAAAAACAATGAGTTAAAGCTCGAATTGCTTCAGCACGCACCTTATTCGCTAGATTTAGCTCCTTCGGATAATTTTCTATTTCCAAATTTGAAAAAAATGGCTTAGTGGTAGAAAATTTGCAAACAATGGAGAGGTGGAATCTGCGGTAGATGGCTATTTTAATGAGCTAGAGAGTTCATACTATAAACAGGGTATCGAAGCTGTAGAATATCGCTGGGAAAAGTGTATAGAACTAAACGGAGATTATATTGAGGAAGAAAAGAAAAGAAAAGAAAAGTAAAGTAAAGAAAAATGTTCCCAAATTTGTTGTGTTTTCTCTGTTAGGTCGGGTAGTTCTGGGACAGTCCTCGTATATACACAGCTATTGCATAATCGTATGCATATGAATTTTGAAACAATTGACATTTTTCACATTTGCAAAATGTAAAACTTCATAACAAAATATCAATGTAATTGATGACCACTACCACCACCATGATGGTGTAAATACAAACATTCAGATATGCAAATGAAAATGGACGAGTATGAATGTGTAGTTTCTAGAACTCAGTGGTAAATAGGAATTTTTGCAATTGTTGACCATGACTGTTGAACTATGCACACATACCTCCTAACTTAGTATCTATAGGTACATACAACCACAACAAAGTGAATGATATTCATTGATGTGTTTTTTTTTTTTTGTGTGTTATTTTGTATGTACATATTATTGTGGTTTTTGAAATGCAAATTATATGACATTGTGCTTACAAAAAAAAAAATAATAAAATAAGAACAAAAAATTCAAATGAAATAATTTACAAATACTACTGTAACACTAGGATTTTCTTCTTTACCAGTTGCTGTTGGTGATGCTCTTAATTTAGTAGTTTTGTGATTAATTTGCATTTTGTATATCTGCATGAAATTTATTTTGTTCAATTTGAATATTATTATTATTTCCAATGTATTCATGGCAATAAGTAATAAAAAAAAAAGAAGAAAATTATTCGATTTTAATATATCAGAAAAGCAAAAAGTCAAAACATTTTCAACAAAATCAATTCGAATTTTGATATGAGTGAATTATTACATAAAAGTCATAAATTATATTTTTGTTTGTTGGTTTATTTATTCGTTTTGTTGTTGATTGATAAGTGTAACTTTTAAAATTGCACATATTATCTCTAGATGAGTACATAGGCAAGGCAACTACAGCAAGAATCCTTGATGTGCAAATATTGCTCAAAACACTTCAAAATTACTCATTCATAAATCATTCCCAAAGAGACTATTTTTACTAGCCAAATCAAGGAATCAAGACTAATGTCCCTAAGGTTTAATTACATATGTATATTAACTAAAATGAAATATAGAAATAATATTATAGAATGGTTTCACCAATGGTATAACAATTTTCAAATTTCCAATTCAAATGGGTATTCATAGTATTGAGGGAAATGAGAAAATTGCTTTCTATTCAAAGGCAAATTTTTGCTTATGCATTTAAGTCAAATTCAAATTCACATATGTAGATAGAAATGAAAACATACATGTTTTACATATGTAAAAATTTATCATGAAAATTTAAACATTACCACAATTTGTACAAGTTCATATGTATGTTCGTTCCATTGGAATATTTTACAAAATATTGTCGTAAGCATATCTTGGTGTTTTTTTTTTTATTTTATATTTTTTTGTTTGTGCTTGTTGCCTTAAACAGCCTTAAGTATAATATTTTTCAAAATATATATTTCTTATATTTATATGCGCATATATATATGATATTCTTAAGGGTATATGATATACATATATTAGCATTTAAATACTAGACAAGAATGCCAAATTTTTCTTTTTTTCATAACATATAATATATCTTTCATTTTATCTTGGAAATTTTTTGAACATTTTTTGCATATGTCATGACAATTGTTTTGCATTGGAGATAACCAAAAACAAAAACCAACAATTTGTTAACCTAACTCAGAGAAATATATTTTAAAGTAAGGAAGTAATTGATTAATTATATATAAATCTATGAAATGCTGACGTTTAATATATTTAAATCTATCCTGTAGACTGATTAAAGGACACAAAATTGGACCTTGAATTTGTTTTGAGGGATTTTCTTATTTTTAAGTATTTATTTAAGTAACAAAATGAATTGATATATTATTCAAAGTATTGTCCATGATTAGCTAAGACTTTTCCACATCTCCCCGTCAACATATACCATAGATTCCGCATCAGAAGAAGTAGACATGTTCTGAGGCAATCCATGAATCGACCCAATTTTTGGCTTCTTCATGTGTCCGTGTGTCATCGGTCGCAACAAATGGTAATCGGCTGTTGGGATAGGACTTCCTATTTCAGCGTTCCAAAGTATGTTTGAACGACTTCGGCAACTTGTGAACGAGCATTGTCATGGTATTGTGATCGTTTTTCCTTCAATGCTCGGCTCAAACGTATCAATTGTGTTCGATAAAGGCCACCGGTATTAGGCTCTCTCTGAGACGACACACTTAGGTCAGAAATGCCCATTGTGATACCACCAAGCTTTTCTTTTTGGACAGCATTAGAAGGGACTTACTTATCATCACTTTAACTTAGTTTTGTCTCAGAGCTCTTTTTGGCAAATTGTTACTGCCGAAAAAATTGCCAATTTTTGCCGGAAGGTGGGTACCGTTTGAAAGAAAAATCTTTTCGATAACAAATTTTTTTATGCTTCAGCCAGAAATTGATATTGATGGTTGGCCGGTCATAACCGTTGATTTTTTTTCGCTTCGAGTAATCGTAATGGATCCATTTTTCATTACCATACTATGCAAAAACCCTTTCTTTTTTGACATTGAAACAATTGAAAGAACGTGAAAAATCGACTTTCAATATCTCTCGGCTTCAATTCGCATGGGACCCAATTTTATTGCTTTTGAATCATTCTCATGGCTTTTGAACCCTTGAAAACGGTTGTTCCGTCAACTTTTTTGGTTGACCCGAACGCTTTTTGTCTTCAATGTCGAAATTACCACTTTTAAAACGACAAAACCAGTACTCACACATTTTAATCGATATACATACAATGTTCCTTGTGGCAATCGATGTTTTTCAGTGGGACTTTTCTTTGAATAAAACATGAAAAGCAATACTTCCGGCAAATGTTGTTTTATTGAGTCAAAGGTCCATATGTTTGAAGCTCAATAGAATTTGATTGTTTGCACTTTTATGAAATGACACATACTGAAAAAGAAAACCTAATAATAAATATAGTTACAGTATTGTCCGATAGCCAATGTACCTAGTCAAGTCATAAATATTGGAACACAACTAAACGCATTCATTACGAATACAATATTGGGCTCATCCATTTTATCTTGACTACGATTTGACAGTTGATATTTATCGACATCGACATCGAAAATCGTATTGTTGTAGTTGGCCTATTAGAATGCAACATGTGAAAAGATGATATCTCTCGGACGTTGCGACCGCCTGGAATCACTCGCAATTGTGTGTATCGAGCTGTGAAGTTGTTTGAGAATACTGATGGAGTACGAAACCGTCAAAGAACCGGACGTCCACGAATTGTGAGAACTCGGAAATCGATCAAAACCGTAAACAAAAAATCCATGTCTATGAAGATTTGAGACTCAGCACATACAAGCGACACTCGGGACACCTGCTCACGGCCGCATTGGAGGGAAAATGAAAGTGAAAATCGAAAGCGTTACGCAGCCGGTACGCTCACAGACAAATTCTGTTTACTGACGAGAAAATCCTCACCGTAGAAGAATCGTTCAATAAACAGCACGATCGTGTGTATGTTTGATCATCCAGAGAACCATCCCAACTCATCCCGAGGATCCAAAGAGACCTCTGCTCCAGCTCACAAGGCAAAAACGTCTCAACTGTGTCGAAAAAACAACATTCCGGACCCCATATCAACCATCCATTTTATCTTGACCTCATCCATTTTATCTTGACTGCGATTTGACAGTTGATATTTATCGACATCGACATCGAAAATCGTATTGTTGTAGTTGGCCTATTAGAATGCAACATGTGAAAAGATGATATCTCTCGGACGTTCAAAGAACCGGACGTCCACGAATTGTGAGAACTCGGAAATCGATCAAAACCGTAAACAAAAAATCCATGTCTATGAAGATTTGAGACTCAGCACATACAAGCGACACTCGGGACACCTGCTCACTGCCGCATTGGAGGGAAAATGAAAGTGAAAATCGAAAGTGTTACGCAGCCGGTACGCTCACAGACAAATTCTGTTTACTGACGAGAAAATCCTCACCGTAGAAGAATCGTTCAATAAACAGCACGATCGTGTGTATGTTTGATCATCCAGAGAAGCATCGCAACTCATCTCGAGGATCCAAAGAGGCCTCTGCTCCAGCTCATAAGGCAAAAACGACTCAACTGTGTCGAAAAAACAACATTCTGGACCTCATGTCAACGGATGATTGGCCAGCTGGTAGTACAGACCTCAACCCGTTGGATTACAAATTGTGGTCCTTATTAAAGGGCATGGCTTGCTCTATTCGACACCCAAATATTGAGTCGTTGAAGCGAGTTCTTGTCCGTGCAGTGGACAATTTCCCCACCCCTCAAGTCATGCTGGAAGGCAAATGGAAGTTCTTTCGAATAAGTTGTTCTAAGATTTGTACCCATTGAATAACCCAATAAAAAGAAAAAAAAAAACTTTTGAAAAATATGAATTCGTTATCATTTGTCGTCGATTTTTCTGTATACCAATATTTATGACTTCACTAGGTTCAAGTTACGCTATCTCCCTCAAAATTCCAACAAAACTAATTCAAGGTCCAATAGAATAATTCTAAAGGCCAAAGTTAATTGCAATAAATTTACACATAGGCAAAAGGAATATCAGAAATAATTCCAAAGCCGACTCGAAGAAACCTAAAAACATTTACTGACTATCTGATGGGACATGATGGGACCTGAACTGAAACTGAAAGAGCCAAACACATAGAGTAACCATGGATCATAAGTCAAATAATAAATCAATTGGAAAAATTTTATATAACTCACTCCATTACGAAATAATATAATATCGCCAGAGCTATGTCATGCTTATTACTCATATTAATGGAGTAGAGGTTCTGCCCAAATAATTTAATATTCTCAACAAGTCTAGGAAGAGAATGAAGGCTTGCTCGTAGTATAAATGAACATAAATTGCGGAATGAATTGTAATCAAATGGAAAGAATGATGGATGAAATCTACTTTATGTCTACTAACACAAAAAAAAAAAAATTAATAAATGAATAGTCAAAATACATATATGCATATTAACATACAATATATATTCACTCATGTGCATATGCGATATAAATAACTTTTTGTAAATACTATGTTAAACAGTGAATTACAATAAATACACTTACCGTTTTATTTTATTAATATTATTATTATTATTTTATCTTTTTCTTTTTTTTTGTATATACAAATATTGATGATGATGATGATGATGACGATGAGAGAATATCGCAATATAATAAATAGTACACGTGGACTTTTGTGTATTAACAGATTCGCAGAATAAGTAGTCAGAAAGGTTTCCAGTATTAATAAATCATTTTCATCGTATATTTATTTTATCCTAGATGTTGGATTAAAATCACTTTAAAATATTTATGTTGTACATTTCATTTTTTGCTTTTTTTGTTATTAATTTTTTTTGTTTTTTTTTTTTTCTTTACTGGACACAATAGCAACGTTCACAGGTGATTTTCGTAGAAAACAAATATTCGTTATTAGTATTGATACATGAATAATTAGAGTGCTTTGAAGCAGCAAGAGCAAAATCAGCAGCAGCAACAGCAGCAACGGCGGCAGAAGTTGTTTACATATGATAACATATTTTTATTTGTGATCTCTCTCGCTCCCAATCTCTCTTTCTTTCGCTGGTCCTCCTTTTTTTTTTTTTTTTTTTGTTAATAAATTGTTCACTAACGAAGCACAAAAATCTGTTGCTATTGTTTATATATATATATATATATATATATATATATATATATATATTGTATATACTTATAACGGATGCGTATGTACATGCAATATTTTTCAGAAGAAATCAATTTTCCTTTTGTGCTTGTTTTCTTTATTCTGTAATTGGAAAAAAGAAAAGAAAATAATAACTAATATGAAGTTATGGTAATGGTTGTAGAATAAATCATTTAAAACAACATTCTATATACAAAATATAACTACATATATATTTCGTGCTAAGTAGCTTAAAAGAAAAACACAGCGGCGAAAATAATAACAACAGTATTAATGATGTGTTATTATGTTTTAAAGTTGTATGATTTTCGTTGATTTCACAAGCACATCAAGCACATTTTCAACAGCCTCATGATACCAGGTGCTTCAATAAAAACATAGGCCAGAGTTGAAGCTAGTGTCCCTACTTTCAAATTGGGCTATATTCTTAAAATATTATGTCTGAGAAGTAATGAGAGAAGTTGTGATCCGAATCGACGCTTAACTTTAGTTTCAGAAGTTGAGAATTTTTATATTCGTCTACTATCTACTATTATTAGACGAATTAGTTCCTCATTCACCAAAATTATCTTCCTGCAATTATTGAGACACTTTGTCAATATAGGAAAATGGCTACAGAAATTCAAATATTATATATTTTAAGAGGTTGAACAAATCGCAGAGAACTATCGATTAATTTTAAAGGATTTTTGGCAAAAATATCTCTTAATTTCAATAACAAGATGTTTGTGGAGATTATTCAAAGTATTAGTTATCGTTAGCTATGGACTTTTCTCATCTTTTGTGGTAGCATATGGATTCCATCCCAAAATTTCGCATACACTGTACTGACGTGAAGCGTCTTCCAGTAAGGGCATTCTGTATCGATTGAAACAAATGGTAGTCAGACGGGGCAATGTCTGGGCTATAAGGCGGATGAGGTAAAGCTTTTCGGTCGCTATTTTCCAAATAATTTTTAATCGGTCTTGCAACATGAGACCGGCCGTTGTCATGATGGAATATTATAGAGTCGTGTCTAGTTGCATATTCTGGTCGTTTCTTGACGATTACTTACTTACTTATGTGGCCATAACAACCGAATATCGATTTAGGCCGAATATAACATGCT
The DNA here is from genome assembly GCA_963854835.1 of Megamerina dolium. Classification (NCBI taxonomy): domain Eukaryota; kingdom Metazoa; phylum Arthropoda; class Insecta; order Diptera; family Megamerinidae; genus Megamerina; species Megamerina dolium. The sequence continues at coordinate 110,228,101 of OY978525.1, forward strand.
TCAGCTCCCATCTCTGTGTTTTTTGCTAGCCAAGCGCCGTCAGGTTCTCCAGTACGTGGTCTTTCCGCCGGAGTTTAGGTCTTCCTCTTCTGCGTCGTCCTTCAGATGGTTCCGAATATAACACCTTCTTAGCTGGAGCGTGTTCTTCCATTCGCTCAACATGACCTACCCACCGCAGCCGCTGGATTTAGATTCGCTTTACTAAGTTAATATTGGCATATCAACTTCCTTTTGTATTGCTCGAGCAATATTTCTGACATGCAAAATCGTCTTTCAAGGGCTCTTGGCCCTTGAAATGATCGATCGATTGATCGATCGTTCAGAAATGATCGATAGAGACAGTTTCAATGATTCCGCGGGATCATTTCCGTTTGACAGCAATCATAGTGGAGTAATGCTTCATCTCCAGACTTTCTTGGGTGACCGACCAGGTCTCTCCTTGTCCTTTGTGTTGAAATCTGCACTTCTGAATCGTCTGAACCAGTACCAGTACAAGTTGAAATCGATAGAGCATGCACACTTTAAGCTTTAAGCAGTAGCGTAAGATAACTCTCAGCTGTAGATCTTTGCAAATGAAAAGTAAAGTAGAAGTAATCCTTCTCGTAAATTGCTTTTCGTTGGTACAAGACTCGACATATTCGATGCTCAAGAAAACTTTGTTGTTCAACGCAGTGACTAATACTGAAATTTATAACCTCATGACAGAAAAAACAATTAAAATGCTGGCGATGTGGTCAATATATAACTTGTTTGTAAATCCTTTAAAATTAATCGATAGTCGCAATATTTCGTAAAGCTATTGGAAAGTTACACGAACACTGGACTATGTATTCGAACATTGAGTTAAAGGGAATATGTATTGTATTTGTAGAAAAATAAAAAATTATTTTAACAATTGAACCACCTGTTATATTCGATATCACTGTTAGCGAACTTATTATACAGGTATGGTATGCTGTACGCAAGCACGCCTTCTTCAAGTATACATGTACAAGTAAGTTGACATTATTTATTGTATTCGACAGCGTATTTAAATTATTTTAACATGAGAACATAACATGACAATGACAAAATTAAACCGTTGCATGCTGATCGACTTTATGCCAGGCACTATGGGCTGTTATGACAAATTAGGTAGGCATAAGCCGATTTTGAAATTAAACAAAATCAAAAAAAAGTTGAGTAATGATGGTTAATGGGCATTCATTTTTAGGATTAAACAATCACTAATAGTACAATACATTTCGGTATTTCCGTTTTGAGGAAAAATTAGAACATTATTATGAGACAAATTATGAGAAATATACAAATAGTTTAAAACATTTACGATCCAATTTCGATCGATGCAGAATATTAGCAATTAGTCAACACGTATCGATAGGTTACGGATCAGCTGTTCCGATATATTTCATACAAAAGCCATAAGAACGATTAATCGAAACAAATTGTTGGGTAACGTAACGTTGGAATCTGTAGAAATTAGATTTTCAACGTAGCATATGAGAGTTATTCTCCTTTCACTCTATCATATTTCTATTTTATACTAAACCTAGCTATGTATCTCTTTCCTACTTATATAGCATATGGACTGAGCTATCTGTGTTGACAAATCGCACTACGTTTTTTACATTACTTTACTACACTTTCTGTTACCTTACGTGTTGACTAATCGCACTTTAAGCTTTATTATGTTTCACTTAACGCAATTAGGTGGCTGTTATGTTGACGGTCACGGTAACAATCACGTCACGTGTTGATTTTGTTTTCAATGTAAAATGAGAAATTGAGAGCGACAGCAAGAGCGTAAGAACTGGCCGAAATGATAACAGTAGATTTGACTGTCGACATCAAATCGCGAGATCACGGCAGGGTTGCGTTGAACATTTTTTGACAATTTAATCCTTTTAGAAGCAATATTTGATACTTTCAGAGAAAAATGTTTCGAAAACTCAACTCAATAACAAAAGTTAAGCACTTTCTTATTACTAGTCTATGTTCCTTTCACCAATATCCAATTTATTTGCATATTCATTACATAGTTCAAGGATCCTTCCAAATCCACAAATGACGTAAAGAATTGTCAAATGAAAAAAAAGTACTAAAAGGTGAGAAAAAAAATCGTCTTTGTGATTGGAGATCGAAAACCCGTGAACATAACATATTTTACTTCAACAGCAATCGGTTCGTTCAGAAAATAAAGAGCGTAATATTATTGTGATTGGCAATCATATGATTCTGAACATAACAGCCGCCTTATAGCCTAGACAGACGGCAGCCTAATTCCGGATTACCGGAATCCGGATTACTTAATCCGAATAAAATACTAACCTGAGAGATGGCAGTATTGCGGATTAACTTAACAGCTGATTGCTGTTTTATTAGTTCTGCTCACTTACATTACTATCACTATCAATTTTTGTCATCTATCACTGTCGATATGAGAAAATCCACAAGAAGTACGTGAACTGAAAATTATCAGAAACTTGTAAATTAATATTTACAGTCCGTAATTGAAGCTGGATTTATATGTTGGCCAACGCTTTTCATGTCGAAACTGTTAACAATTGTTGAAAGTTTTTTATAAGCGAACACACCTAATGTTTTGTAAGTACGATCTAAAAAATTCACAATAGAAATTCTTCAGCAGTGTTGCCATCGCAAATTGCCCTAATCCTCTTTATTTTTGAGAGTTAGCTCGTGGAGTTAATGCGGATTAGCTGCAGTTAATGCCCGAGTTAATTCGAATTAAATCGTTAATCCGGATTAACGCTGCCGTCTGTCAGGACTATTATATAACGTCTGATAGGAGATTTATGACCTTTATAATTTATAATCTAATAAGTATAATATTTTATGCTGTAATTCTTAAGAAATCTCACATCAAATTATAATTTCTTTTTGCGTTTATTATCAAAGTGCAATATTTAGTCTTCCTCTCGATTTTGAACAATTATTATTAAAGGTTTTAGGGGCGTTTACTAAATGACCGATAAATATAGTTTCTTAGCTGAAGATAGCTGATCGCCTGATAACTTGAAACGATACTTTGGTTTTCACCAAATTCAGATTAGCTCTGAATGGATTAAGAGGATATTCACTCATTGTGAATATTTTCGGAAAAAATTCACAAATTGTGTATTGTGAATACCCAACAATATCATATAAGCTGATTTTTGTTTACAATTATTTTACTGCTGTTAGCTGTCAGTTTTGCTTCTATTTAACAGCTAATCGGGTAGTCATCATACAGCAAAATTAATCGTATTTTATATAACAGAACTGCGCTTAATCAGATATGGAGGAAAGGGCTCTTAGCCTGATAATTTCTAATCATTTTTCAAATAAATAGAAAATTTCTCTTTCAAAACGTCTTCAGTATGGGAGGTGGTGGTTTATGATTTTTTAAAGGATATTCTTCATATTCATTTTATTTAATTTATTATTTTTTTTTTTTTTTTTTTTGGTTTTGAAAATCTCTGCATTGATAACAGGAATATTTTGTTGATATATTAATATCTTTATCTGGGTATTTATACCGTTAAATGAGTAAACATAGCAAATAATAATAAATAATAAATATAATAAAATAAAATAATAAATAATAAATAAAATAAAATACATCAATTCAACAGAGTATTTCAATTTTGTTTTTAAACCATTTAAGATTTTTGCCCACTGAAACGTGATAGCTGGCTGCTGGCATAGTGCACAATGCAATACAACAGAGCTGCTGCAGTTGAGTGACTTAAATGAAATGGATGAGAATGTACCAAACACGCGTCTTTCTCTCATTTCTACTTTATCTTGTACATATGTAAATATGTGCATATGTGTTTGTTTGTGTGTGTGTATAGGATATTTTAAATAAAGTCACCTAACAATGAACGAAAGTTTTAAAAGTTCATATAAGACAAATAAAATGAAAAACGAGCAAAAAAAAAAGATACGGAGCAAAAATGACAAATATATGTAACATATATCTACAAACCTACAAGTATTATGAAAAATGTTTACTTCAAATGCAGCACAAAAGCATAGATAAATACACATACGACTATAGTCTGTTTAATATAAAAAAAAAAAAAACAAAAATAAATAAAAAAGGACGAGTAGAGAAGAACATAACTTAAATAGCTAGTAACAATGAAATAAACACATGTACATGGGCACCACATAGATTTAAATTTGCGTAGATATATGTAGTAGATAGTACCTACAATGTGTACGTATATAGGAGTATATCTGTATATATTTGCATTTGCATTATTTGCATACCAGTAGAAAAATTTCCACTATTGTTATATTCCTCAAGCTATGTACGTGAACATAAAACATTTTTCATGTCATAACTAATTTTATATTCCATCTACGACAACTATTCCATATCTGAGCTGTACACGATAAATATAATATTTTAAAGAGCGATAATCATGCATGAAAAACGCTGAGCCACGCCTACAATTTCACAAAGTTTTCATCTAAAATTACTAGTGTGATCAGCTTAATTCACTTTCACAATTAGGTAACCAGTATGCGGATTAAAACTGTACTAGGTAGTTTTCCGCACCCATAATTTCATAATATTTAAGTATGTATTGGAGAAATTTGTGTAATAAAGTCAAACTCGAAATAATTGTCATTTCTGCAATATCAAAATTTTTGTTCATATAAACAGATTTTGATATTATTAGAAAATGATTTCAAAAAATCGATTTTTTCCGCATTTTTCTCATTAAAAAGACAATTATTGTCTCGCGAAAGAACGTGTATGGATCCTGTTTAGTTTGTGTGCCGCAAGTTCACAAAACGTTCACGCACTAATATTTTTCTCTGCGTACTTGTACTTTGGACACGTTTCGTTTTTCGCCGAAACATGCTTTTCAAATTGGTGTGTCAAATTCCACAGAATTTATTCAATATATCAAATTTAAAATACGAGCAAAATGGCATAAGAATTATTGAGAATCTTTTGTAGTTGTCCCACAAGTTACATATAGTGGTGTAGCCATGGGGATGGTGGGGAAAAATCAGGGGTATATACTCCCTTGGTCGATGGACTTGTTAAAAAAGGAAAATAATAATATATAGATATAATATTTAAAAATCATGCATTAACATTTTCTATATTTTTCATCTTAATCCCACCTTGTCAAAATCTTGGCTACGCCACTGGTTACATAGGTGATCCCACTGAATAGTCCAATATTAGACTATTAGAATTATATGAATAGTAATATTTCAAAAATTAAATAATAAAAAGTTGTGCTTACACCGGGTATTGCATCCCATATTTTATACCCTGTTTGAGTGCATGGTATATTCATTTCAGTTAGATGTTTGTACTAAGGAGCTGAGCGAATTTATTTGATTTTCGAATGATTCTCTTTACTCTCAAAATATTTACAATATTTAAAAAGCATATCTAAATAGAATTAAATAAAATGAAAATGAGTCAGAGTAAAATATTCGGCAAATAGAATACTCCATTCATTTCTTGTACAAGAAATATTACATATATTCGTTTTTTCTTTTCAAATAATTTTTCTATTTTTTTTGGGCAAAAAAGTAAATTATTCGACCTCGAAAAATCGAGTTTCTTGAAAAAAATATCACTGTAACTGTAAAAATTTTTTTTTTTCGTAAAATCCTTCGTTCACGAACTAGGTAACACTATATACTAACGTAATTTTTCTTTTTTTTTCAGTTGAGCCGTTTCCTTGTTTTCATGCTCACCGTTAGCCACTACTGAAAAAAGGAGTTCTGCGGCAAGGACTATAACTTCCAAAATTATTAAAATTTTCACTCGAAATTTTATATGAATTTACTTAAGGACTCGTACGTTAATAAAATTTGTATTGTATTTGAATAAAACAATGGTAACATGCTTAAAAAAAAAAATAAATAAAAACCCTGTATTTCTCTGGAGAAAAAGGTATATAACCCCTTAATAAAAAGAAGGCATTTAACGTAATAAGTAACATAAGTGTCAATATTATCAAGATCATAAGATGAAATCGTATTCTACTTAATAAAATATTACGATACATTGTACAAATTGCAGTATTTCTCATCAGTTGAGTTTTTTTTCTTTTCTACTGGGTATTAAGTATGCGTACATATGTACATAGTATAGACATGAAGTAATAATTTCAGCCGTACAGCTACTACAACTACTACTGCTAGTTATTATGACAAACCTTGACAGATAAAGAGTTAATAAAAACAACAGCAGCAGCAACAACACAACAACAACAATAATAATAATCATAATAATAAGATTCTCTTGCTTTTATGTTTATCTTTTATACTTGTGAATATTTTGATCACAAAGACAAAAAGTTGGCAACACAATAATAACAAATTGCACACAAGTGATGGTAAGGTGAGAGTGCGCCATGAAGAACAGAAGCAGGAATAATCGAAACAGCCAAAATGAGTCAAAAATAAGCTAAATTATTTTTGTCACTGCATCTTTTTTTTTTTTTTTATTGAGTTTTTCCTTTGTGATTGCATCTAAATATTTTTCTTTTTGTCTACTTGTGACAGTTTTTGTTTTTTTTTTTTTTTGTTTTTGTTTGAACAGCAATTTTACAGTCCATATAAAATTGCTATTTGGAATCAACTATGAGCAAAATTCAACTCTTTTTTTTTTTTATTTGTCTTTTTTATTACTCCAAACTTTGAAGCTTTTGGCTAGTAATTTAACTTAAAACAGACAAGACTATCATGTAATGTAAATTATTGATACTAGAAGGTCTGTCTTATCTTAAAATTTTTTGTAATTTTATTATGTTTTTTATTTTTTTAGTTTCTGTTTAAATCCAATTTTCTATTTTCATACAAAATTATGCTTGTAAAATATTGGCAAGTATCCCATTTGTAGACTCTGAAGCTAAAGTCTCGCAGCTAAACCTCAGCTCGACTAGCACAAAAATTGCTTTTTTTTTTTAATTTCTGGTTGAATAAATTTTGAAAAATTAATTTTTTAAGTAAATTAAAATTTTTTGACATTTTCTTTTTTTTTATTTTTTATTTATTTTCTGTTTAAAACCAATTTTCTATTTTTAAACAAAATTATGCTTGTAAAATATTTGCAAGTATGCCATTAGTAGGCCCTGAAACTAAAAATTCTCCAGCTAAATTTCAGCTCTACCAATAAAAAAATGTTTCTTTTTTAATTTTAGGTAGAATAAATTTTAAAAAATTATATTTTTGTTAAATAAATTAACCAAAAGGAACTTTGATTCGATTGTGATTCGATTGCAAAAATGTTGTCGCAAGTGTTGTAATAAATATAAGAACATCTACTTGGATTTGTTTTAAATTTAATGTGCCTAAAAAGCTAAAAAACAATATCAGCCAAGCTAATTCTCTGCCCAAAAATTTCATTGACATAAATTTGCTACGTATTTCCACTTTGATTCTCTTGAGTTCAAAAAGGCTGGAATATAATCTCAATCTGGACACTTCTCAGCCTGACAGATCTCTGTAAAATTGCACATACTATGATATTCTGAAGGTTTTGCCCCTAAAACCGAAAACTACGTATTAGTCTCGACTTCATAGTCTATCCACCTGAATCAATTTCTTCATTATATGTCAGTATCGTCGAATGGATTGTTTAATTTATGACTGCATTTATATTATTTATATATAAATTATTGTTAGGTTCTTTAAATTCAGCTTCAGCATTACATTCCATTAATTGTATACATCATTTTGTAATGGTTTCTATGCAAATGGCACAATATGAAATGATGATTCATGTATAAGCCATAAATAAATTCTTACAAATCTAAAATACAATATTATAGCTTTTATATTAATTAATTTGAAAACTATTCAAAAATATATATATATACATTCATTTATATTCATTTTATAAAAAAAAATGAATATATAGATCTCAATATGAAAAATATCTTAATCAATTAGTAATAGTTATATCGTACACTGCATCAGAAATAAGCAATTTGACTGTCCTGTTGAGTTAATCTCTTGACGCATTCATTATTAAAATCTTAACTATAAAAATAGTCGTACATATATTATATTATATGGTTACTAATGCATGTACTGTATATAATACTATAACAATTTTGTTCGATTTCCATTTTCAACCATTTATTCATGTTCTTTCTGATTCTGATTTATTTTCGTATTTTCGAAATATTTATTTTTAATTCTCCATCAAATGAATACATATGAAATATCACAAATGCAGATGTATTATTAATATTATTTTGTTGTTGTTGTGTGTGTTCATAATCGTTCACCAATTTTATTTATTTCATTTGGCATTTGTCATAGCAATTATTTGTTGTTTGATGCAGCCATGTGGGCGCCTCACAGTGTAACGAACGCATGCATTATTATTAAAAGAATTTTTATATTTTGTCAGTTTTGAATATACCGTCATGATACGCTTATCAAAAGATAATAATTTCTAAATATGGTGATGATGATAGCCTGAAAAGTAGGTATGACAATTGGTGATTTTTTGTGTAAAGAAAATATATATATTTTTTTTTTTTATATTCAGTATAGATATATTGACCTTAAAAGTGGGCGTAATAATAAATTTCCCGAATTTTTTTATATACATATATATAAAGTATTATGAACCTTTGCAATGAATCTTAGGCGAAATTATATTATTTTTGTATTTATTTTTATACGTATGTATGTATGACCAAAAAATCAAATTTTTAACATTTACTAATTTTGACGATCTATTTTATAAACTAGTTACTCTGTACCATGACCCTATGGGAATTTTTTTTGCATACATTTACACACAATAATGGCAAAAATAAAGAAACCAAAATAAATTGCATTCATACAGTTGAATAAGCGCCGATAAGCGAGCAAATATATACAATATTTGTGTAAAGGGTGTTTTTTTGTGGATATTGACAATACTAAATTGCAATATAATGCTCAAAAACCAACTTAGAGCATTGATTCTTTTCAAGTTCACAAATTTAGTATGGTCTTTGACTACATCACCAATATAAAATACGTTTTAATTAAGCATTTAGAAGAGACGTTTAAATTTTTTTTTTAAAGATGATTATTTATAATGACCGAATTAGAAAATAAATCCATTTACTTGGGTTATCATTAATTCCCCATCGATAAAATTAAATTTCGACCAATTTTCGACCATTCATAGAGCGCTCTATTTTTGCCAAATTTATTCATAGTTTAATATGTAGCTGTCGTTGACCATTTGAAAAATTAAACTCTTAACAAAGCACCCTCTTTGTTAGTTCGATAATTCGAACATGCATTTCTGGATGCTTTTGATTATTATTCAAAATAAAATAAACAAAAGCAAAAAAACCCCCCATAAATATATAAATATTTGTACAACACACAAAAACGAGATGACATTTATTTTATTGATAAAAACAGATGCCAAATTATTAAAACAAGTAAAAAATTGCTAAAAAAAAAAAACAAGAGTACACTGTATTGCTGCTCATCTAAAGAAAAATATTTAAAAATAAAATAATACATGATATTCAGAGTATTAACAAGAAAAAAAATTTTTTTTTTAAATCAGTCGCATGAAAAATTTGTTCATAAAAAAATATCCAAAATTAAAATAATAAATAAATAAAAGCGTTGACATGTTTGTGTCTTGTTATCGTTTGTTTGCAAGCACTTATGATTAACACAGACATGGACATTTTCAATTTCAGTTTCATCATAAAAATGTTTAATTGAATATCATTATGACATTGTGGCACGTGTGTGTTTCTATTAATATATATATATATATATATATATATATATATATATATATATATATATATATATATATATATATATATATACACATATATATATATATATATATATATATATACATATATATATATATATGTATATATATATATATATATACATATATATATATATATATATATATATATACATATATATATATATATATATATATATATATATATATATATATATATATGTATATACATGTATATATATATATATATATATATATATATATATATATATACAACAATTTCACATCCATTAGTAAATTGTTTAAATTGAAATTCAAAATGTACATAAACCAAGATTTGATATCACTAATCATTGATATTCTTGAATTAATTAATTAATCATATGAATTTATTTCGAAAATTTTTTTTATATGATTCACAATTGAAAAATAAAAAAATTAAAACTATAAATTGTCTGTCTACAAATAGCTAAAATCTACATTAACTCAATTAACTCTATGAATACACTTAGTTAATTCAATCATATTGATTTAGTTGCATTTTCAACATTACCATCAAAATTTATTACTCATACGCCTTAGTAATCATGAAGGCAAAAGAAACAAACCAAAAAAAAAAAAAAACAAATCGAATTATTTTCGTCTAAAATTCACTTAAATTTAATTGATTTACGTCACGACTTTATTTACTCATTCATCAAAATATTGGAATTTTTTTTTATTATTATTGACAGAACTACTAACTCTACGCTATTCTGCATGTGACCTATCAAGCGTATTACGAAATCCAATATAAAAGAAAAAACTAAGAAAATACATAGATGAAAAAAAAATAAATTAAAATTACGCAAAACAAATTTCACTACCATCATCATCATCTCCACCACCACCACCACCACCACCACCACCACTACGATCAATGCCATCACTACTTGAATAAGAGTATGTGAAATAAGTAAGTAAATATTTGAAAATTATTCTTCTTAAAACTTTCAAAGTCATAGACCCGAGAGACTTGTCAATACATCAAAGTTCAAACTGAATAACAATTGATACCAACATCGATGTGATTGCATATACATCTTTAGTGGGTGTTTCAATTCAATTATGATTATGAGAAAAGTTGAAGTGATGAAAAATGGAATAGAATATGTATCGCAGGGAACAGTTTCTAGCTTATTTGATGTTTTTATTAAATTTTCATCAAATTTCAAATCTCTATTTACTGGAGAGTCACACTACTGATTATATTTTCAATCATTTATATCATAGCTGAAACATAGACCTTACCATTAACATAGCATCGGTATAACAGGTTGCACGATCTGGCAGCTAGTTGAATTTGAATTTCAAGAATTAACTGATAACAGACACGAAAATCGGTTAAAATCTTATAAAAATGCATACCAATTACTAAAATTACTAAGTATCAGGTCAGTTCATATGTTTGTGAGTTTTTCTTAGGTGGTTTTAAAATACATTAAAAAGAAGTTTTCAATATTTATTAATCAGTAATATATTTTCTTGCATTATTTACAATGCCTTCCCAACGTTTAGGCAAATTTTTAATTACCTGCTCAAAAAATTGTTTGTCCTTGCAGCCCTTTTTATAGCTTCTTTTAAGGTGTAGTTCGTATTACTTACATGGGACTGAAGCGCGAGGAAAAGGTGATAATCGCAAGGTGCAATATCCAGAGAGTATGGTCGATACGGCATTAGCTCCCATCCAAGCTCGTTCAGCTTGCCTAAGGCCTGTCTTGCGGTATGAGGTGTTGCGTTGTCGTGCTGAAACAAAACTTTGCGTCTATTGACTAAAGATGGATTATTTTTTTCAAATGCTTCATTCAGTTTGGTTAGTGGATGGCAATAATAATCAGCTGTGATCGTCTGGTTTGGTTTCAGCAGATCAAAATAAATGATATCGGCCATATCCCACCAACAGGGCATCTCTGGGGGTCGGTTCTAATGTTTCATCTTTATCTAACCACTGGCGTTTGCAAACAGGATTATTGTAAAGGACCAATTTTTCGTCCCCATTACCAATTCGATTCAAAAAAATCTCATTTTTAAGCTGAGAACACTTATTCATTCTTTGCTGAGGGTTTACGATGGAAAGTTTATGCGGAACCCATTTTATCAGCTTTGGAACCATGCCCAATTGAACCAGGTGCCTATAAACTGTTCCATGTGATGAATTGAACTTTCCAGCCATCATATCGACTGCCAAACTTGGCTCTGCTTCCACAAGTTCCAGCAAGGCGTCGTCGGAGTTAAAGACCTTAGGACGACCAGAGCGTGGAGCATCCTCAACGTCACAATCACCACTTCGGTATTTGGAAAACCACTTTTGCGCAGTCCTTACACTCACGATATTCTCCCCATGAGTTGCGTTTTTTTCTGCAGCAGCAATTATTGTATTTTTTTCACTTTTATAAAAAAAAAATACAAAATATGCCTCTTACATTCGTTCGAAGATTCCATTTTATTTTTTAACAACGCGTACTTCTATCCGCGATTTAAATCACTTGTTGATTGCACAATACATCAGAGAAAATTAAAACAGTTCCTTTATCTCCGACGAATCATTTTTTGTAGGCAAAAAGCGCCTACTGTGAAACTGTTCAAAAAATAACGCACGAACTTACGGACTGACTTAATGCATCTGCTATTCTTCTAAAATTTTTAATTTGGAAAAAAAAATTTCAAACGTGCTATTTTCATATTTTGTATTTGTACTACTTTGTATTGAAAAAAAAAAAAAAATATCAAAATCCTTATTAACAAACTAATTATGATTTTCGAATAATAATTTTTTGAGAAAAACGCCCAAAATGAACCATAGGGTTGGTAGCTAGAGGTTTAAAATGTTCCGTGAAAATATTTCTCGCAAAATTTAAACATAAATCTCCGAAGATAAGAATATCGTAAATGTATTTTTACATATGATTTTTCAATGATTCGACGCTTGACAGGCAATTTGAGGTTGAACTAAATTTTCAGTTAGGAAAATCGCAATGAACTGAGTGATAATTTTCTAGAGTGCTACCAAATTAGAAAAACTATTACGAGGTGAGTCCCAGAACTATCCGACCTGACATAGAGATGGCGGCAGTAGTTTGAAAAAAATTACTTTAATGAAAAGTGGCAACCTTATAAAACATATGTTTAAAGTTTCAAGGCGCCACGTTGTTTTTTTTTTTTTTTTGAGGCATCGAAAATTAACGACCCTCAGAGAATTTGTAAACATGGAAAAAATTGGTCACCTTTATGTAATTCAATACTCTCATTTAAAATTTCTCAGTCCAACGAATATTAAAGCCGAACTAGATTCTACTCTGGGTGGGTGCTGTAGCTCAGTGGTTAGTGTGTTCGCCTTCTGATCTGTAGGTCGTGGTTCAATACCCGGCTGATGCATAACAAATTTAATATCGAAAAGATTTTTCTTTCGAACGGTACCCACCTGTCGGCAAGCAATTGGCAATTCTTCCGACAGTAACAACTTGCCATGAAAAAGCTTCTAAAAAGAACTCTGTGACAAAGCTCAGAAAAAGTGATGTCACAAGTGTTCTGCCGTTCGGAACCTGCTAAAATAAGTAGGTCCATTCTAATACTGCCCAAAATTTAAGACGCACACCAGTAATGGAAGAGAAGGTCGGCCAATGAGCCCTTTGGGGCTTTAAGTGTCACATATTTATTTTTTTTTTTTTAGATTCTACTCTGGGGAAGTACTCTGCTTCTTCGTTTACGACCATAAAATATTTGGAGACAGATTTCAAACGAGGTCGTACGAGCTGCCAAGACGAACATCGGAGTGGCCGACGAATTGAGGTGGCCACGCCAGAAACGGTTAAGTAAATCCACAAAATGGTATTGAATGATCGCCGGCTGATCTAGGCATTTCAAAAAGTGCTATACCGAAAAAAGCTGAGTGCAAGATGGGTACCAGTTCACACATTCGCTAGTGCGATGACCAAAATCAATGAGTTAAAGCTGGAATTGCTTCAGCACGCTCCTTATTTTCCAGATTTAGCTCCTCCGGATTATTTTCTATTCCCGAATTTGAAAAAATGGCTTGGTGGTAGAAGATTTGCAAACAATGAAGAGATGGAGCCTGCTGTAGATGGCTATTTTAATGAGCTAGACAGTTCATACTATAAACAAGGTATCGAATCTATAAAATATCGCTGGGAAAAGTGTATAGAGCTGAAAGGAGATGAGATTATGTTGAGAAATAAAGAAAATTGTTTCCAAATTTTTTGTGTTTTCTTTGTTGGGTCGAATAGTTCTGGGACCGCGCTCGTATTATGGTGATATCTTGAAGGAACAGATTTTAAATGATTATTGTCAAAAACTTTTTACAAAAAATAATATTATACTTAGTTTCTTCTATCCTAAAATAACAATGCAAACAAATTTCAAATAAAATGCGTATTTTTTTTTTGTTTGGAACACCCTATATAGCATACTCTATACTAGTACATAGTACATAGAAATTATTTTTTCAAGAGATTTTTTATACAAATATTTTGTTAGATGAGATACACATACAAATACATTATATTATGTATATGTATATTATTCAAATACATGAATACATCTATACATATGTGCATATACATTGATGTAAATACTTGTGTATATATATTGATTGACATGCCATAGAAAAATGTCAAATCGTGTATATACGAGGCATAAGTTCAAGCAAAACAAACAAAAATCTTTGAAAAAATGTATAAAAGTACAATTTTTAAAAGCAGAAAACAAAAAAATTGAAAATGATTTAAGATTTAAAAGAGTTATAGAGTTTTTGCTTGGCAAGTGGCAACTTCTTCATCTTATACGCCAAGATTAAACTGTCAATTTACAATGCATGTGAAAAAAAAAACAACAACACCCGGACATGGCTACATTAAATTCTCATTAGATATTGTGTATTATGTTTTTGTGTGCTTTTGTTTTTTTTTTTTTGTTCCTGCAGCTAAATATTTTGTCAGTTTTCCTTCCTGATATAAAAAGTATTAAAAAAGCAATCAGCCAACGAACGACAACGGCATTAGCTTATTTATTGTTATTATTTTGGTTTTTTTTTTTTTTTTGTTGCGAATATATTTTATTCTATCAACCATGATTTGCTCTTCGGATGCGCCAGTCAACGCGTTAGCTTATCAGTAATTGTATACGAAGCTGGTTAGTTAGTAATGGTAGCGGCTTATCGAAAATTAAATGAAATAGATAAGTTTGCTCGAAATGTTGTACGTACATTCGTATTATTTGACTAAATGATAATGATAAAATTGTTTGGATTGTTTTTTCTTTTCGTTTTGTTTTGTTTTGTGATTTTATTTGTTTTTAATCTGTTTTTTTTTCTTTCTTTTTTTGTTGCGCTGAACGATTGAAATTCTGTTGAAATATTTACACATAAAATTGGATTCAATTTAATCAGATATGTAAATGAATATTAACATTGAGCGAAATCTTATATATAAAAATTTCCCCAGATGGTGGAAAGTATGGTCAAACAGTGATGCCAACTAAATATGTTCGTGTGGTTTATTTTCCAAAATTGAAATTCTATTTTGAAAAATTGGTTATACATTCAAGTTTCAAAGTACTGTCCATTGCTAGCTACTACTTTTTTTCCATCTTTCTGGTAGCATATGATGAAAGTCAACATGCCTTGAGGAAATGCATGAATCGACCCAATTTTTGGCTTCTTCGTTAGAAAGGAAGCGCTGTTCTTCTAGGTTATGTTTCATCGATCGGAAGAAATGGTAATCAGAAAGAGCATTGTCTGTACTATACGATGGGTGGAGTATAACTTCTCATTTGAGCGTTTCGAAGTACGTTTTAACAGACGGCGCAACATTTGGCTGAGTATTATCATGTTGCAAAATAATTTTGTCGTGTCTATCGACATATTGCGACTGTTTTTCTGATAAAGGTCGGCTCAAAATGCATCAATTTTCGCCGATACAGGTCCCCTGTGATTGTCTGCCCCAATTTCAACAGCTCATAATACACCACACCCATCTGGTCCCACCATATACACAGCATGATATTCGCGCCATGAATATTCAGCTTGGCCGTCGATGATGAAGCGTGGCCGGGGTATCCATACGTTGCCCGACGTTTTGGATTATCGGCCCTACTTATGGCTCTTGGCTTTAGTTCATACGGCATCCAATTTCCTACCTTTCGGATCATTCCTATTGCACTTAAACAAATGGCAAATGGTTGGTTGAGTGACTCCAAATATTTTTGCGAGCTCATCTTCCATTTGTGATGAATCTTCATCGAACCTTGCCTTCAAACAAATGGTAATCAGAAATGGGGTACCTTTCCATTTGAGCGCTTTGAAGTACGTTTTGACGGACGGCACAACATGTGACCGAGCATTATCACGTTGTAAAATAATAACTTCAAGTATTTTTGCGAGCTCATCTTGCATTTGTGATGAATCTTCATCGAACCTTGCCTACAATTCTTCTTCGTCAAACTTTGGTGGCACTCTGGATTGTTCTTCGTCTTCCAAATTAAAATTGCCACTTTTAAATCGTGCAAACCACTTCTGATACGTTCGTTCAGCTAAAGCATGGTCACCATAAACTTTCACTAAAATACCAGGCTTCCTCTTCACATTGCAGTAATGAAATAAAACTCCTCAAAAAAACACATTATTCGGTACAAAAATTGTTTACACCTCAGCGAAATGACAGATATTGATATAGAAAGCCCAATATTGACACTTCAAAATGACAGTGTTGCCATATAAAACAATGGAATAATAAACTAGTAGCGACATCTGTTATCAAATATGCACGAACTTATTTATACTCTCACTATTATTTGGAAACAAAGAAAAAACAAATGAGATGAAATTGTAGAAAATGTTCTATCTTCGTTACGATTACATTCTGGAAACTTTTGAAAAACAATATGCATATTTAACATCAGTTTCAAGTTTTAACTTCTTGTATAGGAAAACTTGTTTTGTTTTTTTTTGTATTTTGTTTGCAAAGAATCTAAGTAACCATAAATTGAACTAAAAACTATATTTGCATTATTGAAATTACAATTCACCTAATAAAATAAAGAATCATAAAATTTTCTATTAGTGTTCCACAGAGAATATTTCATTGTAGACTGCAAAGAATTTTTATTGTGCAGGATATAAATTATCTACATCATAGTCATTATCATTATTACCAACGTCTGTTGGGTATATTTAAATGCATATAATCGTATATAGTCGGGCATACATTAATATATGTATGTTCAACAGACATACGAGGGCGGATTGATAAAGAAGCTACCTAAGTACGAAAAAGGCAGCACACACACAAAAACCTTTTTTTTTTTTTGAAATTACGATCTGTCAAACGTTAGCTATTAAAATTTCACCCAAATTTATCGATTAGTTTATTTGTTGTAGCCGTTTGAAGCAACCAGCTTTTGTGTTTCTTGAAAAATGGAAAAAAGCGAATTTCGTACAGTGGTTAAACACAATTATTTGAAAGGGAAAACGGCGAAAGATACAAAAGAAAAGCTCGATAAACATTACGGTGAGTCTGCTCCGTCAGATTACATGGTAAAATATTGGATTGCTGAATTTAAACGCGGCCGAACAAGCACTGCAACAATACCATCAACAGGAAGGCCAAAAGAGGTGGTTACTGAAGAAAATATCAAGAAAATCCTCGATATCGTTATGAATGATCGTAGAGTCAAGTTGCGTGAGATTGTTGAAATGGTAAACATCTCATATGAACGTGTGTTCAACATTTTGCATTAACATTTGCATATGAAAAAGCTATCGGCAAGATGGGTGCCGCGTTTGCTCAGTGTCGAACAAAATGGAGTTCGAGAGACCACTTCACAGCGGTGTTTGGACGTGATAATAACGTCGATTAACAACTGTTGATGAAACGTGGGTCCACTACTACACACCTGAAACCAAAAATCAATCGAAACAATGGGTGGAAGCTGGTGGAAGTGCTCCGAAGAAGGCGAAGGCAGTGAAATCGGCTGGCAAGGTTATGACCACTGTATTTTGGATTACCTTGAAAAAGGATCCACAATCACAGGAAAGTATTATCGTGCATTATTGGATCAATTGAATGATGCAATCAAGAAAAAACGACCACATTTAAAGAAGAAAAAAGTGCTCTTTCTTCAAGACAACGCACCGGTTCACACAACATTA
This sequence comes from Megamerina dolium, assembly GCA_963854835.1. Classification (NCBI taxonomy): domain Eukaryota; kingdom Metazoa; phylum Arthropoda; class Insecta; order Diptera; family Megamerinidae; genus Megamerina; species Megamerina dolium. The sequence continues at coordinate 110,246,073 of OY978525.1, forward strand.
GATACGATGCTAAAATTACGTGAAATACCTTATAGTTCAGATTTAGCTCTTAGTGACTTTTTCCCGTTTCCAAACTTGAAAAAATGACTCGCAGAAAAAAGATTCAGCTCAAACGAAGAAGTGATTACCAAAACTAACGCGTATTTTGAGGGGTTCCCGAAATCGTATCATTCAGATGGTATAAAAGAGTTGGAATATCGTCTTACGAAGTGTGTCGAAGTCGAAGTCGACTATGTTGAGAAATAAATGGTTTTTGAAAAAAAACAAATGTTTTTTTCCTACTTAGGTAGCTTCATTATCAATCCGCCCTCGTATATGTAGTGTTTGAAAATTTACAGATCATAAAAAAATTTATATGTTATTGTTCATGGAAATATCATAATTCCATTTAATGATTCTCACTATTAGTATGGCAAAAATTAAAATATACGTAAATAAAAGTAAAAACGGAAAAAAATGAAACAAATTCAAAAACATATGCATTTAATGGCTCTATTAAAAATAATTACACATATTGTATTTTTTCGTGCATGTGAATGTGTGATAGTGTAATTGTGTAAATGTGTAAATGTGTGTAATGTGAATGCAATAGCAATTACATGAGAATAACTAATTCAATGCATCTTTATTTAGTTATACAAAAAAATTATAATTATAAGAAAAGTTTTATATGAAATAAAAGAAATATTTATATAGATGAGGGTCGAGTGACAAAAGATCTGATGAGTATGGCTAATAAGGCAAGACTTCGTACGTAATCAATCTGCAGAATTTTTTTAACGTGTTTTTTAACGAATTTTCCCAGGTGATGTTTTTAAATGAATCGTCTGGCTCCATAGTAACAGTTCGAGTAAGACGACACTCTTGTTATCCTACAATACAAATGGAGATCGGATTTGAAGTTCACTTGACCATAAATTGTAAGATAAACGCACCTCATGAAATATTTGTGTAACATAAAGAGATGTCCATTAAACGGGATGGCTTTCTGCATTCGCAAAAATTTGCTCACTAAAATCTTCGCTCAAACTTATCACACAAAATTTGACAGTTATTATACAAGCTGGTAAGTTTACGAGATTTAAGTGGTTTATGAGGCATTTCAGTGTTCAGATGAGAACCCCTAATAAATACTTATTATTTATATTAATAATCCTAGTTTTATTATACAATAGTTAAGTGCAATTTCATAGAAATATGATTTGATTTTTAAGTTCATTAAGTGATTCCAGCTTCTAATCAATCTCCCAATGGGGAATTTAATATTTTATCATCGTGTCTGTAACTCTATCATTGAGACAGAAGGTGGATCTAGTCGAGAGAAACACAAGCTTAATGAGGCCTATGAACTTCTAAGGTGAGGTAAGACTGACAGAAGTGTTGTGAAAAGAAAAGAGGTCACAATAGACCCTTAGCTCGTAGTGCAAACCTCATATTATAATACTTTATACATTTTTAATGAAAGGAAATTTTCGGATATCGATTTTTTGACAATAATTGCAATTATTTGCAATTTTTGTTCCACCCACCACAATATGGGTATCGCAGATGTTGATGCGATTGATAACATGAACTGCTAAGAATTCATGAGGTAGTCAAATATCGTGATTGTAAATGAATCCCAACCTGATATGACTAGGTATAAAATGAATGTTTTTTTTTTTTTATGTCACTACTTTGTTGACGTTATTGTCGCGCGTCATTGGTATCAAAAATATTATTTGTGGACTTAAATATTATTTCAATTTTCGAAATTTCAATTTTGACATTTAAAAAAAAAATTTTTTTATTCCGAAATATTGTAAAACACGGCATTTATATGTTACAACAAATTTAGCCTCTTTTTTTGTTTTTAGTATGTTTTGTGATTTTTATTTTTTCTTTGTTATTTTATTTATTGTTAGCGATTTTGCTGCGTTTAATATTTATACAGTTGTTATCATTTAGTATTATTTATATCAAATAGAAAATTGAATTTAAATCATTAAATATTGATTCAATTGTATACTCGTATTTACATAGATTTTATAGAGGTTTGATTGAATTCAACATTCCATAAAGATAAAATATTCATTTTTCTATATGCTTTTATTTTATTAATTACCACAGCTTTGTAATCAAATATTCATATTATTATTTTCATTTGGGTAAAAAATATATATAAATTGAAAGGAAAGTTATTAATAAATGAAGATAAAAATCATGGAACTCAAAAAAAAAAAAAAATCATTTTTTAAATTAAATGAAAAAAAAAAATATCGGAAAAAAACATAGGAAATTATAGCTTATTACATCAAAGTAGTTGGGACCATAACAAATTTTTTTTACCCTATCGAAAAATATTTCTTTATAATTTTTAGTGTTTTCTTCAGAAAGAAAATTATTGCTTTTCATATAAATCTATATATTTGCTGTTTTTCCTACTGGTAAGGCAAAGGTTAAAACATTTTCTTATCACAATTGCGGATTAAATTCATTATGACGTTCTATTAAAAATAAATGATTTGTCAAAATGAAGAAGAAATTTAAAAACGTAAGTAAAAATTAATTGTTTATTTCTTAATATGTTGAATGAGTCGAAACTGTTGTATCAAAACTAGGGAAAATATTCAGATCTATAATCGCAATGACACTCAGGGTAATTATAGAACATTGAAATTCACTCACTCAAAATTGCAGTATCAACAAATTGTTTCAAAATTTGTTGATTTGGGCATTTAATTTAATAAGCAAAACAAACAAGAAATTAAAAAAAAAGTTATAAAAATGTACAATAGAAATTTTATGTTTTATTTAAAAAAAAATTAAAAAAAGGAATTTACAAAAAATACCAGCAAATGTTCAACAAATCAAACTAAATAGTTAGAATTGCTCTTTTGTGTGCTTGAAAGTCCCTAGACGAGATCCTCAACTAAAAATCTTTTTTTAAGCATAATAATATAATTCTCGAAAAATAAAGATGATTGAATGCAGGAAATTATGCCCTTTCAGTTATAAAATTGCGAATTATAATTGTATGAAATTTTGCAATATACAATTAATTCATATAGAAATTCATGGATTTTATGATGAATGTAGCACCGTGTCTTTTATATTTTTATAAATATTTCTAACGAAGAAATATCCGTGAATCTTTCAAAAACTATTGGGTATACAATAAGATGGATTGCTCGCCATTTCAAAATTTCACCCGTTGTTTGAAAAAATATGTTCGAACATTCTTGGGACAAAAAAAAAAAATTAGTTTTTTATCATAGCACAGTTTTTGATTGTATTTCGGGGCTCGTTCAATTTCAAAGTGATATATTAAGAAATTAAAGCCCTCCCTGATAGCTCTTCAAGGATAAAAGCCATTTTTGGCGATTCTAAAGGGGTTAAGGTTACTTTTTTCCATGATCCACCCTACTAAATAATCTGAAAATTTGTTTATCGTTTCGCCTTATGTTTGCGTTTATTTTGAAAATATTCATGTGTTAAATTTATATTCAAATACTGAACGGTATTAGCATGAAATATTGATGCACCACACAACAACAAAATGCATATAAAACTAATATAACTTTTTATGATTATAAATTGATGATTTTATGATTAAACAATGCACATAGTCATCATTGCGTATGAGCAATTATTTGTTGAAAGTATTTTATAACAAGGTGAGGCAGTCTGCAATAGTTACGAAGTGTTTTAATGGAGTTTGTCGAGTCTGGTCGAGTAAAACAACACTGTATATTTGGAATTTAGGAGACACACTACCGGTTTTGCCCTTTTTTCTTCACTTATGCGACTATAACTGAGTCAATTATTAACCGATTTTTATTTGCTAACCGGTTTTGAAAAGAACAAACACAGACGTTTCCGTATATAGTTTATATATATATTTGTTTGTCTATATGGATTATGAGATTCCATATGGTATCTGTGCTTATTTTAAAGGCAAAGCAATTTTTTTGTTTTTCATTTTTTTCCCAATTTTATGTTTATAATGTTTTTTTTTTTACACTATTTATTATATCAGTTAATAATTGACTGTGTTAATGAGTGTAATTTAGGTATTGGTACTATTGTTATTGTTGTTGTTGCTGGTAATATTTTTGTGTACAATAATAATTGATCAATCCATTGTAACTGTTGCTATTGTTACTAGTGTTAAAGCAGTTATTATTATAATTAATTTTATTATTATTATTATCATTACTATTACCGGTTCCTAAACATTTCTTTGTTACATTAAGAATGATGTAGTTAAATTTAATATTCATCATTGCTGTTATACAATGAATATTCCTATTTCAATATACACTTGAACGTTGTTTTATGCGGTTTACTCGTTCCCAAAAAATATGGAACGTGTAAAAAAGATATGTTTCAAATTACAGATCACTTTTAAATGTTTTCATTCATTTTTTTTTTAAATTATTTTAAACAAACACGTTCAAAATTCAACATTTAAAAACCATAATTAGAAGAATTGCAATTCAATTAAAAATTTTTTTAAAGAAATACATACAATAAAATAAAATAAAATATTTATTTATGCATGTAAAGGGTCTTTTTTTATAGAGTGAAACAGTTTACGATTATGCGATTTCCGATAGTCATCAAATCTGGTAATCTAAAAGTTATTTTTACACAGTAAGATTTGCAATTTCATCATGAAAAGATTGACACCACAATAATGCTTGTAAATATTGAAATTTCATAACGAAAGTCGTGGTTCTGTCATCCAAACTCAAAGATCGCTACAGCCTTTTTATGGTAGTTTTAATTTGTTTTTTATCATTTTTCGCTCAATGATTATGAGAACAAACAAAATTGTCGGATTTGGAGTGAAGACAATCCACAAGAAATTCTTCAGACATCATTACAATCCACAAAAGCTTACTGTTTGGTGCATGAATGGAATGGTCTGGTGGAATCATTGGTCCATAATTCTGTTAAAATGCGACAGGCAACGATGTAATCGTCAATTGCGATCGCTTGAAAGCCATGATAACTGACTATTTGATTTCCCAGTTGTGTGGTATGAATGTGGAAAAGATGTAGTTCTAGTTTAGACTAGTTTATGCTGATAAATCAGCATCTTTGGATGAATTGAATGCTAACATTGGGCGAACTATTGCCGAGATGAGGCTCCAATTGCTTGAGAAAGGTACGGAAAATTGGGTTTTTCACATTACGCCAAGTTCGAGCGGCAGCTTTTTTGCTCGAAATCATATTCACACACTAACTGCATAAAATTATACTTCCAATAAAGGCAATTTTCAGTTCAGAATTACATTTGTACTATTATTCTTCCTTGTATATAATTCAATTCAGGTAACAAAATGTACATAGGAAAAAAAAGAAAATAACATTAATATTGTAAACATAGGGTTGAAAAAAATCAGTCTTCCTTTTTTTGGGTATTTTTTTGTTTTTTTTTTTTTTTTTGCTCAAGTCTTTTTCGATATTTTGATAGCATTTGATTGTCTCTGTCAATTTACGCTGAAATTCAGTGATTCTCTCATGTTCACGATCGTGCATCATGAAATGGCTATCAATTTCATTTGCCAAATCGAACCAATTACGAACTAAACGTCCTCACATCACTTCATCACTTTCTGGTAGCGCTATGCTACTGTTTGCTGACACTTCTAAGAAGTCGTTATCACTGAGAACTTTGTCCGCAACAAATTGTTACTACCAAGTGGTGGTTACAGGTTACTCAAAAAGCGATAAATTATGTTTTGAAAAAACAATATTGTGTAAAAAAAGTAATTGGGGGTGTTAAAAATACCATATAAAAAAGAAAACAGTGTAAAACGATGTTCAAGAGTTGTTCATTTATTTGTAAAAATTTGTAGAAAAAAAATTTTTTTTTATATTGCGAAAAATATATCCATCTCTTTTGAATGCTATGTATATAAATAGCTAATTTTCAATTTCGTAAAATATGCTTACTTGGTTACTTACTACATTATAAGATAGTAAAAACTCATAAACACACACACACACACACACACACACTGAGATGAAACCAAGCCATGTCTGGAAACATTAACCAAAAAAAAAATACTAAAAAGCATTAACCACTCCATTAATGAAAAATGAATAAATCTAAAAATACACACAACTACACACATATATGTAAATATTTTCGGTATATTCTCTGTGGTGGTTTTTTGTTGTATATAATTTGCTTTTGCTTTTTGTCTTTCTATTACTGTTGTTATCCTATTGTAGGTTTGGTAAGAAAACATCTGTTAACTAGAATTAATTTCAAATTTATTCGGTTTTGGTTTCTTTCATTCGACCAACTTCGTAAATATTGTATTGTTGTTGTTTGTTTGTTGTTGTTGTTGTTGTTTTTGTTGTTGTATTTTTCCCCTCTTATCTATTTATGTGTTATTTTCAATTTAGCTTATCTTTATCAGACAACATATTTGTGTATGTTTGTATGGCTGCATGTGTGTGATGCACACTTAACACTTAGCCACAACACTAATACATAAATAAATATACATATGCATAATGAACAAACATATACGTATGTATGTACTCAAACTTGATATAATAAACATATGCGTATACTCACACTAGTACAATTGTAAATTAACAACAATAAATAGGTTTGTATATGTACACTTTTCACTTTCACTGTCAATAACTCACATGTATAGGTAATGGTATATATGCTTGATTAGTATTTACATACATAAATTACCATTCATAAACTCAAATATAATATGCAACATGCATGTTTTTTTGTTTAGTGGAAATATTTATAAAAAATAATTTGCGAAACTCATACTATATACAATAAATACTTTTTGCAAATTTTCCACACGCTCACACACACTACATGTATATTTACATTGTATATATATATAAATATTTTATTTTTCTTTTTTTTTGTATTCTAAATTTTATTTTACTTTCATGTACATTTATTTTATCTTTTATCTATTTATTATGATTTTCTAATTTATTTTATTATTTTGCCTTTTTGTTTTTGTTGTATTTTTCTTTTCTCTTTAATATTTATTTAATTTGCCTCAATTTCTTGGCATTTTCCACGCGTTAGTGCCGGCAGCTGAACTGAAACTGAAGCATTTCATGCTTTGCTATACATTTTTATTATTATTTTCAGCGTAGCAATGCATGCTGCTACTGCTGATTGTCTGTTGTTATTGCTACAAAAGCACATTGTTATTGCTTGGATTTTGTAAAAAAAAATTTTGTTTTACTTACGAAGAGAACATATTTAGATTTTTGGTTTCTGCTTTGTGAAGAGAATTTTTTCTTTTCTATTCGAGTTGCCAGATTATTAATAAATAATCGATATTTATTTTGTATTTTTAAATGCAAAATTATATATAAAAAAATTACTAGGTAATGAAAAATTTTGCTTTGTATTATTATAAAAAGTCGTCTACATTTTTTTTTTTTAACTTGCCACAGATAAGCTGAATATTTTGGTGATAGGTATATTCTAAAAAAAAAATTTGAAATTTCATAACAATCTTGGATTAGTATAAAATGAATATTGTTCTGTTTCGTATTTAGAAAATTGTCAAATAAATATTCTCAAAATAAATATAAAAAGAATTTCAATCATTAGTTTATGCTAGAACTGTGAGACTAATCGTTGTGTTGAAAAATGTGATTAATGAAAGTTCAGATTTATTAGTAAAATATTTTTAAATGAATCAAAATATTATACGAATTATTTGATTAACAAGAATTTTGTTTAATCAAAATATTTTTCATTTTTAGTCGTTCTTTATTTTAGACATTTTCTTTTGATATAAACATTTCAAATAAATTCTTAAATATTTTCAAATATTTGTAGCTTTGAAAAGCTACCTGTCTAATTTGTATTGGAAAAAATATTTTAAACATTTTAAGCATTTTCTTCTTCGACTACTTAATCATAATTGCACAGCTTTAGTGTGTACCCTTTGATTTGGTTTGTGTATTAGCTATATTGATCCATTTGGGAATTTGACAACTTTGAATTTTCGCTGTGAACACAACGAATCATCGAACTGTCAATGTCAAAAGATTTAGTAAAAAAAAAAACAAACATTTTCATCATGATGAATTATACGAACGAATAATTAAATTTTACTATCAAATTTCCAAGTCCAAGTGACTGCAACTTTAACTTTAATTGTTCTCGTTACAGTAGAAAAGATTATTCGCTGCTGAATGTTCCGGTACCAGTGGGACAACAAGTTAGTTCAAGTGCCGAGAAATATTGTTGGTCCATCGCAAACAAACCAAAACAATCGATTCAATGACGTTCTCAAGAATGGGGCATCGCTCAAACAATATGATAGTGTATTTTGCGAAAGGTTCTTGGCCTGCGCCCTTATAAGATCCAAAAACCATACTCAAGTTTATTTGGAAATAAAACAGTCATACTATGCATCCCATAACTTTCATAAAGAAATTTTTTTCAAATATACTTTACCTGTTTAAGTAAAAAGAGTTCGTACTTTGATAAAACTTTAGGACTTTTCTCATTACACAATTATATTTTTAGATGCTTTTGATTGAGAAATTATTTCGCGTATGGAAGAAGTATTATTTACTCTAATAAAATACATATAATGTATTTTAAAAATATAATTGATATAAAGTTTCTATGATTGTTATATCTGCAAAGTATTAAAATATTGGCATCTATGAAACCTTCATTCGCAATTTCGTTATTTTTTGCGAAGTTACTGATGCTACAATATAAAGCTTCTAATTGCAAACTCTAGCAAAGTAAGCAGGCCTATCATGAACAAATTTCCACGTGAAATTGCTGACAAGGGAACATTTTCGCACGGAAATTTGTTCACGATAAGCCTGAAACAAACTAACTAAAATTTTATCATTCCATCCAACCTCAGCATAGCTCTGTAACTTGTATATAAATTTCCTCTGGACAGAACGGTTACTTAAAAAAATTTGGGGGGCATTGAAAAAGGTCTAATAAAAAAATATATGCAATATTTAGAAAATCATTGATGCTACTACATAGATTTTTGGTATGGGAACTCGATAAAACCGCATATTAATACTTTACATTGAACTTAATTGGTTCTTAATTAATTTCTGCAGACATTAAAAATATAAAAAAAAATCATATAAAATTAGACTTGTATAAAAAAAATACATAAAAGTGTAGTATCATCTTTTTCTACCTTACTTCTCTGAATTTCTATTTGTTTCTCTTTTTCAATTCACGCAGACTAAAGAGAATACTCTCAATTCTATGATCTCTCTTTCTCTTTTTTTTATAACACCTTCATTCTCTCTCTTTTGCTCTCTTTCAAAGTAGTAGGTACTTGAGGAAATGCTTCACTTCAGCATACACTTACTTATGCAATATGAATTTGTATAAAAAAAAATATTAACAACAACAGTATGTAAAACAATGACGTCACACATGGACATACAATAGCACATACACTTATAATATTGTAATACTCGTGTGTGTATATGTAAATTATACATTGAGCCACCTTAAACTCTCTACATTATGTGTGAATACGTAAACATATTCATTATTACACGTGCATTTTCGTTTTTGTTGAAGTTCAAATAAAAAAAAATAATAAACAAATGCGTCTATATCCATATGTATTCAACAAAGATGCTGAAAAGGCACACACAAAAAAGCAATCTATATGTAAGTTGGCATTTATATATACCTACACATATAGATGTAGGTGATTTGGCATTTATTCATCTTGTATACTACTACCAACTTGGTAGTGACGTGTGTTTGTGTGTGTGTATACGTGTGTCATATTTATCATATTTTTTTACGTACTCAAATTCGTGCGGCAATAACGAAAATAGAAAGAAAACAAATAAAATTAGATGACATACGATATAGACAAACAAAAAAAAAACGGAAACATATGCGCGAATATATACATGGCATTATATATACATATGTTTATATACATTTTCACATACATACAGTATTGTGCAAAACTTAAGCAACTGGCATAGTGCTCTCATTGATTTCAAATTTACTAAAAAATAAAAGCGCTTAGATTGAATGTTTTAATATTTATTTGTTCCTTCATTAAATACATAAAAAACAACAACAACAAAAGTTCGGTATTCTTACGAAATTAACTGTAAACAACAAAAAACAAATTATACTCATATTTCATCTGTGCAAAACTTAAGCAACTTTTAATATTTTGTGTAGTATTCCTTATTTTTAATTACTGCAGCACACCTTTTGGGCATAGAAGCTACTAATTTCGTTAAATATGATTTATTTATATTTTCCCATTCAGTTTTGAGGCCTAAAAATAGTTCGTCTTTATTTTTAAAGCGCTTTGAGCCCAAGCCTCGTTTTAAAATTGAAAACAAATTTTCAATAGGATTCAAGTCGGGCGATTGTGCCGGCCAATCAAGCACTTGAATCTTATTTGACTGTAGCCAATCCTTCACAAACTTCGATGTGTGTTTCGGATCATTGTCGTGCTGAAACACCCATCGAAGTGGCATATTCCATTCCGCAAAAGGCAACATTGCAGTTTCTAAGATGTCCTTATACATAAATCTGTCCATTTTGTGGTCAATCCTATGCAACGGACCAAGTCCACTCCCCGAAAAACACGCCCACACCATGACGTTCTCTCCTCCATGCTTTACAGTCTTTTTACAGTATCGCGGATTGAGGCCTTCACCTTTCGCATGTCGAACTCTTATTATTCCGTCTGAATTAAATAAATTTATTTTAACTTCATCACTGAACAGTACGCCAAACCACTTTTTTATGGACCAGCCCACGTACTTCTTAGCAAATTCTAGTCTGGAAAAAAAATATATGTTGTTGTTTTTGTTTTGAAGGCATTAAACCAAACATACCTTTTTTTTACATGTTTTGGTGTAAGCATTGGTTTCTTTACCGCTTTGTAGCTTTTTAAACCAACTTTAATCAAATGCCTTCTTACTGTGTTTGAATCGACATTTAAATTAAGAGTATTTACTATATCTTTTGAAGACATGAACGGATTTTTTTTAATCAATTTTTTAATTTGAATAGCTTCCCTATAAGAAATTTTTTGGGGTCTTCCTCCTGAATTTCGATCTGTAACGCTACCAGCTTTTTCAAATAATCGTATCCATCTTGATATCATAGATTTGTTGATATTTAATGATTTTGCAATGTCATTCTGTGGTTTTCTTTCCTTAAATAACGATATAACCTTCATCTTAAATTGATGACTATAACGGACACGTTGCATTTTGGATTTCAATATGTTTGAAAGAACTGTGCGCTAAGAAAGACTTGTTTGTACTGAGTTAGATCAATGTTAATGCACAAAGCAGAAAAAACTCCGAAAAAGATCCGTTATTTTCTGAACAAAGAAATATCGAACAACTTTGCACTCCGAGTTGCTTAAGTTTTGCACAGATGAAATATGAGTATAATTTGTTTTTTGTTGTTTACAGTTAATTTCGTAAGAATACCGAACTTTTGTTGTTGTTGTTTTTTATGTATTTAATGAAGGAACAAATAAATATTAAAACATTCAATCTAAGCGCTTTTATTTTTTAGTAAATTTGAAATCAATGAGAGCACTATGCCAGTTGCTTAAGTTCTGCACAATACTGTACATATACATTTATAGAAAAGAATAACGTCCTCAATTGATGACGTTGCAAATGTTTGTGCTTTTATTATATATTGCGGACAGTGGTTCTGGTTGTTATTTTATTTATGACCAATATTACTACTATACTCCTTATTGTTGGTATTGATGTTGTGTATATGGTATGTATGGAGTGATATGTCTATATTGATAGAGTAAAAGCTTCCATTGATAAATTTAAGTACGTAAGTAAGGTGTAAAATATATATTTATCACCTTCTTGAGTGAATTATTCTTATAGAAGAAATATTCTCACTATCAACATCGATTTCGTATTGAAAAGAATTTCGAATAGAAGCTTTGACCTACATTTTTGAGAAATGTGGATATTGTAAAAATTACGAAAGTATTGATATTGATACATTGATAAAACAAAAAAAGAGAAACAAAATATTGTTGTCATAAGATCTAAACATAATTCAGCTATATTATGATAATCGTTATTTGGAGGTTAGATGAATTATCAAATAGGCAAATGAACTCAGTAATAATTTATTTGATATCTATTGGAAAAGTAAACTTTCTAAATTGGATCTCTTACATACATACCAATTTAAAACACAGTTACTTTGTATGATTTTTGTTCTAAACAAGGTCATGATAAACTATATTTAATGAAGCAATACATGATATCTGGGTGTAGGACAATACTTTCTTATTAATAAATAAATAATTTCATCTTTACACCTATAAAATTGTAAAAACCTCTGATTATCTTGAAGCCAGAAAAATACTAGTAGCAACGATGAAGGCCTCAATTGCAAATAATCTTACAAAACTTGACGTAATAATATTTGCATATTTATTTATGTCTAATCGTACTAGTAAGTAACATAAAATTAAATTCGATTTTTAGATAACTGCAAGCACTACTAGCTACCTAAATGGCAAGTACAAACTACGAGTTTAGTTGCTATGCCCTTGAAAGTATGCAACACTAAATTAAAAATTAAATGCCTGCATGGGTTCACTCTTTTCTTCCCTTTACAGCAGTAAACCGTTTCAGTGTATGTAACCAACTCGATCCATAAAAACAAATGTAGAGGGTGATCCAATTAGTCTTTTTGTTTTTAATAATATTTTAATTTTTACAGTCGCAGCTCTTTCCCTTCTGGAAATCTTGACAGGAAGTCAGAATCAGATCTTGAATAATGCTGGGAAATAATACAAACTTAGTTATAAAATCAATGCTATCTAGCCCAAACAGTGTGTTTATTGAAAAGAAGTTTATTTCATCTTTTCTGACGAAGCGCTGTTCTTATCGGTGGCTACGAGTAAAACTGCCGCATGTGGGTATCGAAAAACCAGCACATGACAGTCGAGAAGCCAATACATTCTCAGAGAGTGACGGTTTAGTGCGGATTTTGAAGCGGTGGCATCATTGGCGAATTTTTATTTGAAAACGCTATTGGAGATGCCATTTCGATCAACGGTGAGCGCTACAGAGGTATAACAAAGAATATTTTATGGCCGAAAATTGAAAACAGTGACTTGGACGATCTTTGATTTCAGTACGATGGTACGCCATGCCACAAGTGTTATCAACCATCTCGGCGATCAGAATTGGCTACCTCGAAGCTTCGATTTGACGCCGCTAGACTTTTTTCTTTGTGGGGTACCACAGAAGGATTTATGTTTTGCGAACAATCCATTAACGATTCGGGATCTTAAGGTGCATATCGAGCAATAGATTCATCAGAGAGACCCAAAAAATCAAAGGTCTTGCAAAACTGCGTAGACAGGAAGCGCTACTGCAAAGCCAACCGAGACAACAATATTTGCTCTTTTAAATCAGCCAAAACATACACAATTTATTTTTGTTAATTTTTTTAAAAATTATTTAGAATAATGTAATTACTTTGATGAAAATGAAAGGAGGAGAGATAAATTAAATTTTAATAAAATGAGAACTTTATCGAATAAAGACCATAAAATTCAAATTCAAAGTTGTTATACATTTTGCTTTGATAACAGCTATAATTTGCGTACTTGGTGGTTGTATGTACTCAACACGCACAACAGTACTAGGAAAGAAGCTCGTCCCCAAGGGCACTTCGGGTCTTATAAGTGTCACATAGTTATTTTAATTTTTTTTTTTTTTTTAATATATTTTCAATTTCGAATTCACAATATATTGAGCATTTATAAACTTCAGTCCATATTCAGTGTTGTGATGGCTGGAATGAAATCGAAAAATTGTTAATATCGATTCATACGAAAATATTCCAACAAAATTAAATTTATAACAAAAACTATCCGAACAGAAATGAATCACAATGTCTTTAACCATATAATATTCAAGAAATCACTTCGTAATCTTGCTTAGAAACGTATCTAATTTAGCACCTGAAATAAACATTATAATGTAAAAATTTCACACACAAAAACACGCAAGATTACCCACGATTGTGACACTAATTTCCTTAGTACTTAATACCTTCACATTTACAGGTATAGTTAAAATGTAGGAATAAATATAAGGTGTAGTAAAAAGAAATCCATTATTTTTTCAATTGATGACTTTTTACAATACATACATATTTTACAGATTCTCTTCGATAAAGTCGAAAACGCAAGCCAGACGGCTGAAAATGTGAATAATGTTTATGGTCCTGATACTGTAACAGCCAATCACGTGCAATTTTGGTTTCGTCGATTCCGTTCCGGTAATTTTGATGTCAAAGATGCACCATACTCTGGAAGATCAATTGTCGAAAATATCGATAAAATAATAGAAATCGTCGAGTCTGACCGTCATATAAGCACTGTTTCTATTGCCCAGGAGCTAAACATTGCACGAGAAACAGTTTGGAACCATATAAATAAGACTGGATACAAAAAGGAGCTCGATGTATGAGTGCCACACGACTTAACGCAAAAAAACCTCATGGACCGAATTTCCATCTGCGAATTGCTATTGAATCGCAACAAAATCGATCCATTTCTGAAGCAGATGGTTACTGGTGATGAAAAGTGGGTCACTTACTACAACGTCAAGCGAAAACGGTGGCCAAGCCAGGATTGACGATCAGGAAGGTTTTGCTATGTGTTTGGTGGGATTGGTAGGGAATCATCTACTATGAGCTGCTCCCCTACGGCCAAACTCTTAATTCGGACCTCTATTGTCAACAATGGGACTATGTGACGGAAGCAATCGCCCAGAAGCGGAGGCCTATGGTGACAGTGCGCTATCGGAAACCACTTGCAAAAACTGGTTTCGTCGGTTCAAAGAAGGCCATTTTGACTTGAGTGACAAGAAGCGTGAAAATAGACCCAGAAAAGTTGAGGACCATGAATTGCTGGCTCTTTTGGATGAGGACGACACCCAATCGCAAAAAATTCTTACCGAACAGTTAGGTGTTACTCAACAAGCCACTTCTATACGTTTACGAGCCATGGGAAAGGTTCAAAAATTTGGAAAATGGGTACCCCATGAAATGAACGATAGGCAGGTGAAGCGACACCAAAACACATGCGAAAGCGAAATCTTGCTTGCTAGACAAAAAAGAAAGTCGTGCCTGCATCTTGTGGTGACTTGCGATGAAAAGTGGATATACTTTCAGAATCCTAAACTAAAAAAATAGTTTGTCGATCCCGGCCAACCAGCAACTTCTTCTCCAAGACCAAATCGCTTTGGACGCAAGACGATGCTGTGCATTTGGTGAGATCAGCATGGTGTCATCTGCTACGAGCTGTTGAAACCTGGTGAAACTGTCAATGCTCACCGCTACCACCAATAACTAGTGAAATTACGCAGTGCTTTGGGTGAAAAAAGGCCTGGTTATGAACAAAGACATGAGAAGCTGGATTTTTCTCCACGACAACGCCACATCGCACACATCAAAACTACTTGGACACACTCAATTGGGAGGTGCTACCCCATCCCGCTTATTCACCAGTCCTGGCCCTTTCTGTCTATCACCTGTTTTCGTCGATGGGTCACGCGGTCGCCGAACAGCACTTCGATTCGTATGAAGACGTCGGAAAATAGCTTGACGAGTGGTTTGCCTCGAAAAATGATGAATTCTTTTGGCATAGTATACACAAATTGCCCGAGATATGGGAAAAATGTATAGTTAGTGAGTGCAAATACTTTGAATAAATTAATTTTTGGCTTTCTATGAAAAAAATGTGTTATATTTTACCGTAAAACATCGGATTTAAGCTTGTACACTTGGTAGGAGAGGAATTGTGTTCCATCAGGACAACGCCAGGCCACACACATCGATAGTTACTCGCCAGAAGCTCCGAGAACTTGGTTGAGAGGTTCTTATGCATCCACCTTATAGTCCGGACCTGGCACCAAGAAATTACTACTTTTTCCTATCTATGGCGAATGATTTTTCTGGTGAAAAATTCGCCTCAAGAGAAGCTTGTGAAAATCGACTGTACCAGTTTTTTACCAATAGGGACGAGGGTTTCTATAAGAGTGGCATTATAAAATTACCTTCAAAATAATGCATAATGTGACCAAAATCGGATCATTCTAACTATGCTAAATAAAACCTTGAATTTAATGGATTACTTTTTACTATACCTTATATATATGTATATATGTAGTAATGACAAAGTAAATATAAAAATTAGGAAAGCATCTTTAAGGCAAAAATTCATAGCATCTAATATATGTGGTATCATCTATAGAGCTATTTAATCCAATTGCATTATTCATTATGTCTTGTATCATTATCATCAATATGCGCTCAAACGAATAGATACAATTTCTGCAATACGAGTATTACTTGGTATTTTTCTATTTATCTTTCTGTTTTTTTCTGTTTTGCTTATGCCTGAAGTTATAATTATGACAATGAAATAACCCAACATTTTCAATTCATTAAAGGGGATATACAAGCAAACATTTTTGATAAGAAATAAAGGAAGATTGTGTTTAGTGGATGTATTTTTTGCTCTTCGCCCTTAATAATATATACTGGATGTACATGTGCGGGAAATAACTTATATGCTTCAAATGAATTTGAATCTCATATTGTATTATTTTCTATATACCATATATGAATATATTATGTAACTGACTGCAAGCATTTGCTAAATATTTATTTAGTAATATGCTTATATATATATATAGGAATATGTTTTTCTATATATATATATAGATATGTAAATACATATATACACTATATAAATATATATGTATATATCTACATTGAACCATTCACCATTTTGTTCTGCATATTTTTCCAGTTCATAGTCAGTGAAGTGAAAATAAATAATATCACACATACACATGTCAATGCGCATAGAGATGTGGGTATATGATAGATTCAGCAACCACAACCAGTAACTTCCGTTTAAAACGATAAACAGCATAATATCGTTATCCTTTAGCTTAAGTACATTTTAGTAAAAATTGTGTCTCTCACATCATTTGCTGCCGCCATCAACACATATCGATTGTACCGAATATTTTCATCTTCCTGCTCATTTATTTTTTATTCTTATTTTTTTGTCAATCTCTATTCACATTATTGCTCTTCTGCTTCCTGCATTTCATCGATATCTCTGAATGTTTTTATTTTTTCTATTTTTTTTTTCTTGCAATGTTTTCTATGCAAGAAGCCTACTTTTAGATTGCTCGATACCCTTTGAAACAACATACGCTTCCGTTCTACAATATATGCTACATGTCAACAATTTTGCTCTGATGCTTTTATTTATTGTAGCTGTAGTTGTTGTGGTAGCATAAAATAATTTTTATTGATTGAATTGATGAACAAAATCATTTCCGGTTGGTACAAATACATACACATATTCCTGCATTCAGCATCTTACGTGTGTAAGATGCTGTCGTTGTTGCTGGGGAAAACAAAAAAAAAAAATTTTGTAGTATTACCAGCAAATAATTTCGATTATATTTTCGACATTATACTAAATTGTATTTTACAACTGGTTTTTTATTTTTTGTGTTCTTCCTCTTGTTACACATTACATGCCATACCATTTAATATGATATTTTTCCAATCATATTTATTAAGGTTTTTAGTTGATGCGAGGGCTGGTTGGTTGGTTAGTTGGTTGGTTTGTTGACCATTTTATTATAGTTTATTTTCGGTTTAAGTAAGATACCTTTTGTTATACATACTATACACACAAAAATGTATTAATACACAAGTTTAACCACAGCTTAACTTAAAGTTGATTTGGTTATTGGCTCATTTGTATGCTGAACATAAAACATATGTTGCGTTTTGTTGTTGATTATTTATTTCACATACAATGGTTTCTAAGAATATGTGCCGGTGTGTGTGTGTCAAGTTTTTTTTTTTTTTTTTTGTTGAATATTATTGAATGCATAAAAGTGTTGAATTGCAAAAGTTAAGCTATCTGTATAATATAATTTATTTTTCTGAGTGGGAGATTTATATTGTAAATACAACAGAAAACCTTTTTCATCTTTCATTCTCACAGTATCTGTATTTAATGGATTTCTTTTTTTCTTCTTTTATTTAAAGAATATTTTTTCTTATGAAAAACTTCTCATTCATCGGTTTGAAAAAAATTTTCTAGTGAATTTGTGCGTAGAAATACATACACATCAGAGTTGTAAAAGAATTTATTGATTTATAATTATGATTTTTTTTATTTTAATATTATTTAAGTTATTATTTATTAAATGCCTTATTTTTAACCTGCCAACAAAGAGGATTATTATCTCTTTTTCTTTGGTTTTCTCTAGAATTTGTTGCAGATTTGTGTATTAGTCACGCTGAAGAGGTAAACTTAGCATCGCATACAAGGTTCTATCGAATGTACTGTGTGAAAGGTTGAAGCCTATCCTTAATAACCTGATTGGACATTATCAGTGTGGCTTCAGACCTGGTAAATCCACCATCGACCAGATGTTCACACTGCGCCAAATCCTGGAGAAGACCCAAGAAAAACAGATCGACACACACCACCTATTTGTTGATTATAAAGCCGCTTTCGACAGTCCGGTAAGGGATTACCTCTACGCAACAATGTCTGAGTTCGGTATTCCTGCAAAGCTTATTCGACTTTGTAGAATGACACTGCATAACTCCTGTTGTGCAGTGAAAATTGGGAAAGGACCTCTTCGCACAGTTTAATGCCGAACGGGGTTTAAGACAAGGTGATTCGTTATCGTGCAACTTCTTCAATCTTATTATGGAGAAGATAATACGAGTTGCTGATCTACGACATAATGGCACTATCTTCAACAAAAGTGACATGCTGTTAGCGTATGCCTACGATATTGACATAAACGGCAATGAACATGCAGTCAATGGAGTATTCTCAAAGTTCGAAAGAGAGTCGCGTCGAATGGGTCTCACGGTGAACGAGAGCAAAACGAAGTAGTTAGTGTCAACAAACAAAAAGTCTCAGCGTCTTGGTCAGCACGGCACTGTTGATGACTACGCTTTTGAAGTAGTGCAGGGCTTTATCTATCTTGGAACCAGCATTGATACCACTAATGACGTCAGCCTGGAGATATTGCGAACGATCACTCTTGCTAACAGGTGCTACTTTGGGTTAAGTATGCAATTGAGAAGTCGGGCCCTCTCGCGAGAAACGAAAACCACACTCCGCAAGCCTCTCATCATGCCTGTACTTACATATGGCGCCGAAACTTGGACAATTCCTACGCAAGATCTTTGGACCTATTTGCGTTGGTGGCGAGTATCGAATAAGGTACAACCATGAACTGTATGAGCTGTACGCCGAAACCGACATAGTAAAGAGCATTAAAATTCAGCGGCTGTGCTGGATAGGTCATGTCGAGCGAATGGAAAAACACACTCCGGCTAAGAAGGTGTTATATTCAGAATCCGCTGGCTGGCTAGAAGCATTCGGCCTAAATCGATTTTCAGTTGTAATGGCCACATAAGTAATAAATAAGAAGCACAAAATTGTGCACATAATGCATGCAACAACTTCTCATCACCGAATTTCAACAACTAAGTTAGTTTTTGTTTGCTGTTTTAAGTTCCAAATGATCAGGTGGCGATATCAACGCCATTAGCAATGCGCATGGAGTTGAAACAACATCGGCTGCATTTTGGTTGCTGCAACTGTATCATAGCTAAGAGAAGTGCTACCTCCATAATGTCAGCGGACTTCTATTAATAGACTCCCTGCTCCCTGGTTATTATTTAAAAAACATCAAATTAAAAATCCAAATGACTTCAATTGGTTCCCAATCAAATCAATGATTCATGATTAAAATTTGTTCGAAAATTTTGATTCACCAATTCGATTAATCAAAATTTGTATTAATCAAAAAACTGTACATATCATTCTATTACAAATATGACATATGATTTTTGTGTAGACTTTCTTTTTCTGTCATTCCACTGAAGTGTAAACAACACAGTTCCTGTGTGCTCCGAAAATGTTAACTTTTGTACCGAATAATGTGTGTTTGTGGGGAGTTTTATTTCATTACTCCAACATGAAGAAAAAGGTTACCGAAAGTCTTCGTATTTTAGTGGAAGTTTATGGTGACCATTCTTTAACTGAACGAACGTATCACAAGTGGTTTGCATGATTTAAAAGTGGCAATTTTGATTTAGAAGACGAAGAATGATCCGGAGTACCACCAACGTTTGAGGATGAAGAATTGGAGGCAAAATTCGATGAAAATCGATCACAAATACAAGATGAACTCGCAAAAACAGTTGGAGTTACTCATCCAATCATTTGCCATTTGTTTGAAAGCAATGAGAATGTTCCGAAAGGTAGAAAATTGAGTGCTGTATGAACTGAAGCCAAGAGATGTCGAAACGCCGTTTTTTCACGTTTGAACAACTGCTTCAACGGCAAAAAAAGAAAGGAGTTTTTGGATCGAATTGTGACTGGCGATGAAACGGGGGTCCATTACGATCATCCAAAACTTCGGGCAACGTATGGATACCCCGGCCATACCTTATCATCGACAGCCAAGCCGAATATTCATGACGAGAAGATTATGCTGTGTATATGTTGGGACCAGCTGGGTGTGGTGTATTATGAGCTATTGAAATCGAATCAAACGATCATAGGGGACCTATACCGATTTGTATTTGAGCCGACCATTGCGAGAAAAGCCACCGTAATACGCTGATAGACACGACAAAGCTATTCTACAACATTATAATAAAATAAATATGTGGCACTTAAAGCCTCGAAGGGCTCATTGGCCGAGCTTCTCTTCAATTACTGTTGTGCGTGTTAAATTTTAGACAGTATTAGAAGGGACCTACTTATTTTAGCCGGTTCCGAACGGCAGAACCCTTGCGACATCACTTTTTCTGAGCTTTGTCACAGAGTTCTTTTAGAAGCTTTTCATGGCAAGTTGTTACTGTCGGAAGAATTGACAATTGCTTGCCGACAGGTGGGTACCGTTCGAAAGAAACATCTTTTCGATATTAAATTTATTATGCATGAGCCGGGGAGTGAACCACGACCTACAGATCAGAAGGCCAACATACTAACCACTGAGCCACGGCACCGACATTATAATGCTCGGCGTTATAATGCTGTGGCGTCTGTTAAAACATACTTAGAAACACTCAAATGGGAAGTCCTACCCCACCTGCCGTATAGCCCAGACATTGCTCTTTCCGATTACCAATTGTCTCGATCGATGACACACGGCCTAGAAGAATAGTGCTTCCATTCTTACGAAGAAGCCAAGAATTGAGTCGATTCATGCATTGCCTCAAAACATGTCGAATTCTTCCGACGTGGAATCTGTATGCTGCCAAAAAATATGAAAAGAAAGTAGTGGCTAGCGACAGACAATATTTTGAATTGTCGAAAAGAAACCGCACCAACTCATTTCATTATTTTCATTTGTGCCATTTCTGATACAAAAACTTATGTCACAAAGGGGTTAAAATAATCCGCTTTTTTTCTGTTATTTTAAATTTCCATCAAAAATATCGGCCAGGAATACTCAAACGAATTTATATCGTACAACAAAGACTGTGAAAGAAACTCAGCCTAAGTTCTTCATAGCCTTTTAGTAGACAAATAAAATATTAATTTGTAGGTGCATATCAATTTCACCTTTTTTTTTCAGAATATATGTAAATTTATTTTGCATAGCTTATTTATTAATTTATTCCTTAAATCCTTCCCATTGTTATATTTTCAATTCAAGAGTATGGCGACGATTTAAAAGTATCCGTAACCATTTAAATTAAACATCAACTTGTGGCTAACTTTAATATATAATATATTACATATACCTATATGTATTTTTGACTATTATGTGGTGAAAATGTTTAAACACTTGTATGAAACTATTTTGTCTGCTTTGTACAACAATTTAACATTTATGTATCGGTCATATGTAAATATATATATATTGTATATATATTATACTATAATGATTTTAGTAGTCAATATTTCAATATATAATGCCAGTTCTTTCTTATATCTATTGTATATACACTTATATGCATGTAGATATATGTAGCTTTAATATGTCATATTTTATCATAGCTTCTTGTTGTTAATATCTGCTAAAGTCCTTATTGATAGACCAACTCAATAGAGTGTGAGTATTATAATAAAAGTATATAAGTTTTAGCACTTTTTCAATAATGTGTTTTGGTTGGCTTCTCACAGCATGATATATTATATAGACGTACATATGTAAGTGTATATATTCAGTGTTCTACAACATTATACCTATAAGTATATATATATGTACTTATGTATATAGTTTAATCCTTACTGTTGTAATATATTCATGCTTAAACAAGTGTACCAATGTACATAATATTTCCAATGATGCTTGTTGTATATTATTTAATCATATAGTATTAGATTTTTGTACGTATTTAATATAGTTAATATTAAAGTTATATTGTCCGTACTCATACATACATACACATATGGACATACATATATCAATAAATATGTATATACATATGATTTAATATTAAAAGGATTTTGTATTATAGACACATAAATATATGTATACGCATATATGCTTAGAATATACCATACATAGTATATATTTGTCGGTACCTTAATACTCTTACGAATATAAAAGATTATATCTACTACTTATATGTATCTGATTTTTTTTTTTTTTTCTTACGATATCCTTTTGCAATATCCTATTGTAGCTTCATATGAATGAAAGTGTAAAAGTTCAAGCTCAATATTAGATTGTAAAATCAGTATGAACATCATATGAAGCATACATATAAATGCTTTGGATTATTTGAATTTACATGGTCATACTTATGAAGGTATAAAGAGATTAAATTTTATGTACAACATTTTTAATTGAGTGTTCAAGTTTTATATTAATCTATTGCAATTGTACGGAAATTACTTTTTATCTTATATAGCAATAATTTTAAATTTAAAATCTATTGCAAATTCAATAGAGAATGTCTAGTTAATATTATCAAATCATATACTCGTGTGTGTAAAATGTTAGTATTTCTGACAGTTCAATGTCACTCTTATACAGCGTGATGCAATTTAACTGTCCACAAAATTCACGCGACTATATATCTGTCAAACTATTAATGCCAGCTTTCTCAAAATTTGACTGATAACACTTTTTTATATTAAATTTGTTGAAGAAAAAAAGTTCTAAGTGTTAGAACTTCAACGCAATAGTACAGGATGATTTTTGAAGAGCCTTCGGATTTGATTTAAAAAAAAAATAACACATAAACTTTAGAGAAATGCATGAAATCTTTATTTGAGATAAAGATGACCTCATGTAAATGTTGACCGCGGCTGTGCCTCAAGTAGTTCATATGCTGGGTCCAATTTTGGCATACTCTCTCCAACATATCGTCCGGTATCTCTCGAATAAATTCTTTAATATTGGCATTCAGTGCGTCAACAGTTGCGGGCTTGTCGCTATAGACATGAGCCTTAACATAGCCCCACAAAAAAATAGTCTAAAGACGTTAAATCGTACAATCTAGGCGGCCAATTGACCGGCCCCAAATGTGAAATAAACTGTTCACCGAACTCACCTCTCAATTTGGTCATTGTTTCGCGTGCTGTGTGGCATGTGGCACCATCATGTTGAAACCACATGTCAGCCAAGTCCAGCTCTTCCATTTTGGGCAAAAAAAAAGTTTGTAATCATTGCGCGGTAGCGCTCGCCATTCATAGTAGCGATCCTGCTTTCGTCGTCTTTGAAAAAGTACGGTTCAATGATGCCACAGTTCATTTTTCGGGATGTATTGGCAGTTCTTCTGGCTGCTCTTCACATCAAATACGGCAATTTTGATTGTTCACGTATCGATTCAACCAGAAATGAGCATCGTTTCGTCGCTGAACACAAATTTCCGATAAAAAAGTGGATCTTCATCCAACTTTGCCAGTGCCCATTCACCAAAAGTTAGTCGTTGTGCTAGGACGTGTGGCTTCAATTCTTGTACCAGCTGTATTTTAACAAGTTTTACATCCAAATCCACCTCAACAGTGCCCCAAACGGCGCCGAATCGATAATTCACGGTCATCAACAACACTGGCGGATACAGCTGCGATATTTTTCTCTGTCCGCACTCTACGTATGCGTGTAGGCGGTTTAATAACCAACAATGTAAATTTGATGCGAAAGGTCGCCCAAACTGACCATAAAATTGAAGAAGTGCACGATGGACTTTCTTAACCGAGCATGAATTTTGATAATAAAATTCAATAATCTGCAAGCGTTGTTCGTTTGTAAGTCGATTCATGGTTAAATTATAGACCAAACTAAACATGTTTGACAGTAACATGTTACACGAAAACAGCTGAGCTGCCAAAAACAGTGTTGCCAAAGAGAAAGTTGCTACAAAATTTCCCTGTATAATTGATCTGTATTTAGCTAGATTTACACAAAACGATTTTTACTAAGCTCCAATATTTAAAAGTGAATATATTTTTTATGCATTGTACCATAGAAAGGTACTACGATACTAGTAGTAATGTGAAACGTAATCCCGTTGATCGAACAGCGCAATTTTCGGTCACAGATCATGGATGTTTTACCATATTTCAGCACTATCTCATTGCAAGCATTAAAAACTAGCTTAAACAAAACATTACATGATTGGCAATATATTCGAAAGTAGATCCCATTGGTCTGGGTGGTCTGGTGGTGTTTTCGCAAGGTAACGTGTCTAACTGCCTCAACCAGGTGGGGCTAGCGCAATCCTTGTTGAACTCATCGCAAGTCAACTCACTGGCTGTCATGTAGTTTGATCTGAGCGCTATGTGATGATACCTTTATTTGTTAATGAGGGGTAGTCATATAGCTTGCTCTGCTTACTCTGTGACGGCGCTTTCATTATTATTAATGGGGGCCCTCCATGTGGCGACCACCGGGCAACGTCTTTCTGGCACCCGCTGGGAGGCGGCTGAAGTGAGTGGCGAAAATCTCCACGGTTAGAGGTTGTGCGTTGGGTTTGGGACCCGCCACATAAAAAAAAAACCCCCAATGAAAAAAACAAATATGCCTCGGATAAGGACTACCGCTTTTGTTGATGACCCCCGCAAACGAAAAAAGGACAACGATTTACGGATATGCACCTGGAATGTCCGATCCCTTTATAGGGAGGGTGCCTCTATCCAGCTGGTTGATGTCCTCGAAAAATACAGAGCTGACATCACCGCTCTCCAGGAAATGCGATGGACAGGACAGGGCTGCTCCAAAAGAGCGTCCTGTGACATCTACTACAGTTGCCATGCTGAAAGGCACGAATTAGGATGTGGATTTTTGGTCAGCAAGAGACTACGACATCTTGTCTCACAGTTCACGCCTGTGAACGAACGGCTGGCCACAATCCGCATCAAGGCAAAATTTTTCAAAACTGTGTTGTAGCAACACACATCGATTGTGACTCGCCAGAAGCTCCGCGAGCTTCGTTGGGAGGTTCTTATGCATCCTCCTTATAGTCCGGAACTGGCACTAAGTGATTACTACCTGTTTCTGTCTATGGCGAATGATTTTTCTGGTGAAAAATTCGCCTGAAGAGAAGCTTGTGAAAATCGACTGTCCCAGTTTTTTGCCAATAGGGACGAGGGTTTCTATGAGAGTGGCATTATGAAATGGCAACAAGTTATAGAACAAAATGGTGCATATTTGGCCTAAATCGGCTCATTCTAACTATACTAAATAAAACTATCAATTTAATGCAAAAGTAATGAATTTATTTTTGCTAGACCTTATATATTTTTTATATTTTATCTTCTCAAACAGTTTTGATTATAAATTTTCAATTTCAAACAAACGTCCCATTTCTTTGAACTTTGAATTTCAAGTGAAACTGATAGCTGTCACGCATTGGCAATGCGTGATTTTTTCCATAATTTCGAAATTGAGCGCGACTCTCGTCGGTGAGAGAATGTGGTGAAAACACAGAGTACAGAAATTATTTTGACAGCTGTTGCGCTCTCGTTTTCGAACATCGCCTTGCATCACGCGCTATTGTAAATGGACCTTAATGTAGAGGTAAACTTATACACAGATTTTGTCAATTAAATAAAATATTTTACAAAAATTTTTGGAAAATACAATTGCAAAACAATATGATGATCGTTTATATATTCACCTTTATCTATTTTATAATAAATTTAAATATTCTTGAATGTGAGACATCGTTGACTGTTTTTAATCATATTGCTGTCTTGAGAATTAAAATTTAATTAAAAGTTTACGTTTTTTTTTTTTTTGGAAATATTATTTTTCACTCACTCTCGTGAACTTGTCAAAATAAATTTGAAAATATATTAAACTTAAAGTGTACTCTATTCAATCCATTGATAATATATTCATAAGTGGATATATATACTCGTATATATGTGATTTGACATTTGCTTATGAAATATTTCATATTTTTATGCAAATCATTATCTAAAATATGTATAATATAAAAGCAACACCAAGTAAATATAGAGTAAATATTGAAAAATGTGAAAAAAGAAAAATAAGATCAACAACTGAACCTTTATACACATACAATTTATGAGTATTTATTCAACACATGATTGCGCACCGATAAGTTGCTCGTTTGTTAACACATTTTGTGAAAACCGAATAAAAAAAAAAAAGAGGAATATATATATTAAATGCCAAAGGGGAAAATTTGGTGGCACATAAAAACACAAACATATGTGTGTGTGTGTGTATGCATACTTATATGCATACCTACTACGTATGTATGTATCGTATGTACGCATGTATTTATGAGGTGAACATCCTTTGTGAAAGTAATGACATTTTCAAGGCGAACATAATAATGGAGAATATTATAATTTACAAAGTTGCCCCCATAGACATATTGGTATATACTCGTACAATATTTCTAAGTACATATGCAAATGCATTAACATGTGCACGTATTCACACATACATATATGTATGTGCATATATAATTCAGTTAATGCACATATTAGAACATACCTATTTACATCATCCTGTAGGCTGCATATCGATGTTATCTATTATAAAAGTCACGGAAAACACAATGGCAAAGAAGAAACTCAATTTCATACTTAAATCAAATGCGGAAGTGACTTCAATTTCAATTTTATACAATATGATTGCATACTTATGTGCGCACAATACAAGAAATGACGTCATTAATATATACCAAACAGAAGAGAGAATGAAAATTCAAAGAGTATCACAATATCGAATACGCATGTGCTTGAATTAAAAATGAAACATTTCTCCTCATCTATGACATCATAAGCTACAAATAGTAATTTCTGCAAAAACGTGCACTATTATGGATGTATATGTGTGAGTGTGTAAATTTACTACATATAAATATATGTGTTTGTGTTCTAAAGAATTTATTCAGAAAATTTCACATACTATTGTATATGTTGAAATTAAAGTATTCTTGCCTTTGGGATTCTATGTATACGAATTATTTTGGAAATAAACCAAATTTGTGATTATCTCTCAGTCCTTTATGCAACAAAAAACAATATGGAATGTTGTTGTACACAAGAATGGGAAAGAAGCAAAAGCAAAAAATTTGAAATGCGAAAAAAAAATATAAAACAAGGAAAAATGCAAATAAAGATAGACAAACCAAAAAAAAAAAAAACACACACACACATTGTTGCTTATGCTCGTAAGAAATGGATGACATAATCGTTGTACTGCATAGTGTACTGCATTAATGTCAAAATTGTTTTGCCAATAATGCCAACAATTTGTTATTCTCTGCCTAAGTTATAAAGCGATTGAGTTTATAGTTGATACAATGAACTGACAGGGTCCGGGAATGGACGAAATCGTATGATAACCACATATGAAAATATAGTCTGAAAAAGATTCTATTGAAGCTGCGAAAGGAGCGACAACACAAAGTTTTTTTTTTCGGAAGCTACAACTCTTTCCCATCTTTGAAGGAGTGCATGAATTCCACCCCAGTAGAACCGATCATCTTTTGAGTCCAAGAACGTATCAACCCAATTTTTGATACCTTCGACTAAAATGAAACGTAGTCCATACAAGGCATTCTGCATTGATCGAAACAAATGCTAGTCAAAGGGTGCAATATCTGGACTATATGGCGGATAGCGCAAGACTTCCCATTCACTACTTTACGTAGTACGTTTTAACGGGTTGCGTAATATGTGGCCGAGCTTTGTCATGATTTAAAATCAATGACTCGTCTTTGGTCGCCCATTCTGATCGTTTTTGGGTGAATGCTGGCTTCACTTTGATGAGTTGTTGTCAGTAGCATTCCTCATTAATGGTTTCACCTTCGAAGTATGGATATTCGACTTAGGAGAATGATTTAGCTGGTTGTACAGGACTCACATATGAATTTTTGAGCTTAAGGTTGTCGTAATGGATGTATTTTTTGTCGCCCGTAATGGTTTCAGACATGTTAATCGCTCGCTTTCCATGTCTCTTGGTTTCAGTTCATATGGAACCCAATTTCCCATTGTGTGGATCGTACTCATGTTCTTTAGAAGCAATAAAATGACCTATTGAGGCACTCCCAAAGATTCAGCAAGCAAGCTTTTGAGTTTAACATGAGACTTTGTCCAATAAAGCCTTCAATTCAGCGTCTTGATGCTCTTGTATCAAACACTTGTATCAAAATCACCACTTTTAAAACGTCTAAACCAAAATGCACAAGTTAAAATTGATGGAGCATGGATCGATGATTATCTGTTTTTCTACTTTTCTTCAGATGAAAACAAAAAAGCAAACCTTGCCGCGAATGAGGTTCTGTAGACAGAAAAGTTGACATAGTTGGACCCACTTTTCATCACCAGTAACCTTACGCTTCAGAAATGGATCGATTTTGTTGCGATTCAGCAGCGATTCGCAGATGGAAATTCGGTCCATGATGTTTTTTTTTTTGCGTTAACTCGTGTGGCACCCATACATCGAGCTTCTTTTTGTATCCAGCCTTATGTAAATGATTCCAAACGGTTTTTTGTGCAATGTTTAGCTCCTGAGCAATAGAAACAGTGCTTACATGACGGTCAGACTCGACGATTTCCATTATTTTATCGATATTTTCGACAATTGGCCTTCCAGAGCCATCCAGAGCCTTCTTTGACATCAAAATTACCGGAACGGAATCGGCGAAACCAAAATTGCACGTGATTGGCTGTTACAGTATCAGGACCATAAACATTATTCACATTTTCAGCCTTGTGACTTGCGTTTTCGCCTTTATCGAAGAAAAACTGTACAATATGGCGTATTTTCTCTTTACTGATGTCCATCTTTGACGCGTGCTCAAACAATACTGAGTCAAGTTGAGTCACAAAACTGCCTAAAAAGTTTAATTAGTACGAAATTCTATCTTTCTAACGACATCTAGCGTAACCCAATCACACTTATACAACGCGAGATACAGATTACGATATTGGAATAATAATGGATTTCTTTTTACTACGCCTGATATGTACAAATGTGCACAAAACAAAATCATTCGATCGATTATACAATAGCTTTTAATTTAATTTCCAACACAGATTTGACGTACATACATATGTACATAGTCGCCAAAAAAATATTTATGACTCATTGCCGGCGTCATAAAACACAACAACCATAAAACGTGTACATGCATAATCATGATAAAATCACGCGCGCAACAGCATCATACATATTGTATATGTTATATAGTATCACGAAGGTCACTACAAAATTCTTTTTCACCACACTCACTCACTCCTTCAACTATGCAATGCTTAAATAATAATGAAATGCTGATAATATTTTTGGTTTACCCTCTTACTATCCTACATATTTATGTAAAGGATGGAGAAAATATTTTTATCAGATACTATTTTCAAAATTAGCCCGAAAGTTATGTGACGTCACTATTTTAGATATGTAAGTTTTTTTGTACGCTGTAATTTGTATGGAGGATGGCTTTTAAGAATATCGACCATTCAGTAATAGCATTCAGAAGCTTTTAAGGCCAATTTTTATTTGTGTTCTTGTTAGGCACACACACACACACACACTCATACCCACATCCATATATTACGCATATATATAAGCACATTTAAAGGCAAATGTACGAGCAACACGTACCATTGTTATATGCACGATGATGATGTTGTTGAAAAAACAAAATAAAGATAAAACTACAAATGAGAATGCGAGAGTGTGCGAGAGTGAAGTAGGAAAAGTAGGGAAAAGAAATGAAAAGATTCCTTTTCATACTTTAGTTATTGCCTTGCAGGCTGAAATGCTCGTTTATGTTAACTGAATTTTATATATGATTATTTTTTCTCTTTTGTTTCTGAAATTGTTATTACGTTTCCATTGTCATTCTCATGCTTTTGCGTAGTCGTATAAATAAATATATATATATGCACAGTATATATTTTGTACATGCTGCTACTTATAAAATAACAACCTATGGGCAAACTTTTAACGGCCCATTCATATAACTAGCAATGCAATATTCTTCATTAAAAAATTCCAACACAAATGAAAACGGAAATGGCCACTTGGGATGCTATCACAAATATGATATTTCCACAATTTTGATTTTGTCGCAAATGTTTCATCGCCATAAAATGAAATATAGTGTATATAAATAGCAACTTACATGTAAAGCAAAACAGCAAATATGTGCAATACATAAATAAATAAAGAACATCAACAACAACAACAACAAGAAGAACCTAATAAAAAGTTGCGAATAAAAAGAAAACGTTGGTGATTTGATTCCATAAAATGACATGGCAATAACAAGTCAAAAATCTTGGCTGTTATTCCGATTGTTTATAATATGTGCACAAGCGTATATTATTTTTTTTTTCCCCCAAAAATTTACCAAGAATTACACATTTTATTCAGTTGCAGCAATATACTTAAATACAGTTTGTAATTTTTATAACCGCTACGATTTTCGTTAGACATAACAAACGACAGAAAATATCAATTTCATTGCATACCTTTAGGCTGACGTAATTTTTTCATCAACATACCCAGCGAGAAAGCATATAATGTATTCTGAGTCTCATGTTTTCTTCATTGATTCAATATTTTGTAATCGTAAAATGGGTGCCGTAGCTCAGTGCCGTAGCTCAGTGGTTAGTGTGTTCGCCTTCTGATCTGTAGGTCGTGGTTCAATCCCCGGCTGATGCTGATGATGATTACAAGTGTTCTGCCGTTCGGAACCGGTTGAAATAAGTAGGTCTCTTTTAATACTGTCCAAATTTAAGACGCACAACAGTAATGGAAGAGAAGCTCGGCCAATGAGCCCTTTGGGGCTTTAAGTGCCACATATTTATTTATTTATTTAAAATAAATTTCTGATGGGAGACGATATATAAGTGCTTGCAATACACGATAATACAAATTAATTGTTTCGTTAATTTAACGTTCTTATTGTTTTCGTGTTTTTTCCTCTCTTATTCTCTCTCTCTCTCTCTCTCTGCCTCTCGTTGAGATTATTTGTCTCTCTCTCTCTCTCTCTCTCTGTGTGACTCATCTACTCGTTTTGCATACTCTCTGCCTTTCTCTGTTTCACATTGTGAATATTTATCACACTTTCTCTGCCTCTCTCAACTTCACCTTGGATTTCTTTGCCATTCTTTTGATGTGTCTGTCCCCTCTCTGCCTTTCTTCCTGACCCGCTCAGTCTTTCCGTTCATCTCCTCTCTCTTGCTCTCTCTCTCTCTCTCTAACTTCTACTGACCCTCAACATTTCTCTCTTATTAGCTTTTTGTTTCGCTTTCTTTCCCTCTATGCTTCTCTTCATCCCTCTCAGTCTCACCCTTTCTCTCCCTCAACCTTTTTCTGTCTCTCGTTATAATTATTTCACTATCTCTGACTCTTTTCTGCTTCTTTTGCTTTCTTTTTGCCTCTCTAAGCCTCACCATGAATTCCTTTGCCATTTTTTTTGGTGTATATGCCTGCGTCTCTATCTCTCTCCCTCTCTCTCTCTCTCTCTATGACTTTCTTCCCCTTTGTCCCTTTCCCCCCCTTCTTGATGTTCGATTCCTCTCAATGTTGCACTTGGGCTCGTCTTGTCTTCCTTGCCTCCCTCTACCACTCACTGTCTCACTTTATCTCATTATACCCGACTTTTTCTAACCGTTTACCTCTCTTCCTCTCTTTCTCTAGCTTACTATGGCTTACAGCCCTTTTCTCTGTATCCCTCTCCCTCTCTCTCTCTCTGCCTTTCTTCTCCTCTCTCCCTTTTTCCCTTTTGGTGATCTTCAATTCCTCTCAATGTCGCATTTGGATTTATCTTGACTTTCTTTCCTCCCTCTACCACTCACTGTTTCACTTTATCTTCTTGTGCCCGACTTTATCTTTCTGTTTATCTCTCTCTCTCTCTCTCTCTCCCTCTTTTTCTCTAGCTTACTATGGCTCACATCCTTTCTCTCTGTATCTGTCTTCCTCTGTCTCTCTAATTATGTATACTCTTTGCCTTTCTTTTTTGCACTGGTGTTTTTACTTCTATCTACAATACTTTTCTTCATCTAGTTCGTCCAATTTAAAAGATATATGACTCTTGGAGAGGTACCTTTATTAAAGTTTAGATTTAAAATTTACCGACTTACTCTTTCAAGACAATGTAAAAAGTTCTAAAAAGGCTTAACTGTCTAAAATGTCCAAACCCCTCATTCTCCAGTATATCTGTGATTTGTCAAAAAAAGAAGTAAAAAGAAAATTACACAGAACATTTTAAAATAAATTTTCTTTACGATTATTTGTTTAGCCATGATTTTTAGAGATTTTTTTTATATGAGCCATGGGAGCTTTATATACGTACTACTATAGTACAACTTAACAATCAGTTGCACATGTTGTAAAAATTCTGGGCGCAAATATTTGACGAAGTTAGACAATTCTACGATCAATATCGTTAAAATCGGCTTGATGAAAAATTTGTTTATGGAAAATAAGTCAAATAAGTCAATTCTAACTTTAAGATGATCTTAACTTTGACTATAACCATGGGCCTATATATTTAAATGCTTATGAATATCACAATATGGTCCAAACATATTTGTTCGTTTCACATAATTTAATCGCGCATACATATGTTTCATACTTGGTATCGAACCGAATATAATAACAAACCAAAAAAAGAATGTGTATGTTTAAATATGTATGAATGCCCACCGCATTCGGTTCCAACGATCAATATCAACAGTAATATAATACAATACAATACAATACAATACAATACAATACAATATGTTACAATACAATACAACACAACATAGCACAACACAACACAGCGCTGCACAGCGCACAACGCCAGCGACAGCGACAACACACACCTTCGATGGATATTCGCTTTAATTCAATTCAATTCAATTCAGTCAACAATCAGTTCTTTCTTTATCGTTGTTCGCGACGGTCGGTTTAACGAACGTATGTGTGCTGCCTCTCTTACTGGGTGTTTTTGTGTTGTATATGGGGATCATCTTCTTCTTCAAATTGGTCAATTCGGTCACTTGTTTTGTTCTGTTTGATTTTGTGTTTGTAATTTGCTGTGATTGTTGTTTCTCCATTTAAAATACAAAATTACAAAAGTATTAGTTGCAGCAACAGCAGCAGCAACAATAAAGCACAGAATTCTATTGTGATACTTAAGTAAAAGAAACAAACACAAAAAAAAAAAAATAATAAAAAAATTCACTGCACACTTAACTTGAAGCCGATCGTCGCTGTTGTCGCTGTCGCTATCGTCGTCATCGTCATACATTTTTTCGAGTTGAGGTGAATTGAAAGTGCAAGTGTTATTATCATCATCATATTTTTTTTTTATTGTTGCAGTTCTGGTTATTGTTATTGTTCTCATTTTCAATATCAGTCATAAGCAAAGGTACAACACATATATATGTAGGATTTTGTTGTTACGTGTATCTATACATACATACATATATGTAGTTATTGTTGGTGCTGCTGGTGGTGGTGGTGATGGTGACTATACCGTTGAAATGTTGTGTAAAGTGTCTGTATGTATTTGGCAATATGCATGTATGTAAATATTTGTGAATTTTTTTTTAAAGACTATTTCAGCAATAAATGCATTTTGTAGCATGAAAATGTTAAAATCACTTAAATGAAAGCATTAAATTGAAAGATAATGATGAAAAAAAAAAACCAATAAAACCATTTCAATGGAATTTATTAGTAAAAATGCAGTAAATACATTTCTTTTTTTTTTAATATTTAAGAGCACACAATTATGATAATTTCTTTATTTCTTCTTCATATTGACAATTCTTCTTTTCACTGATCATTCGCTAAAGTTGTCACAATGCAACTGGTTAACTCTTGGCATGTCAGAGAGCAATAAATGCACATTTTTTGCCATCTCTCTCTCTCTCTTTCTCTATCTACACCTTGTCGTAAGATAAAAACAAAAGAGTTGAAATGCATTTATTAAAAAAAAAAAGACACTAAAAAAGAAGGAGGCAGAGAGTGAAAGAGATTGTGTAGAAGAAAAAGATGAAAACAGAAAGTGAACTTGAAAGTTTGAAGCGAAATTATGCCTTTACACAACTGTTGCGCTTATCACAATGTGTTTAGTGATCATGTTGCAATTAAACTGCCTATTTCTCTCTCTCTCTCTCTCTCGCTCGCTACCTCGCCTCACTGCGTCTTTAAATTAGCAAATTAACCATTAGCAAGTGTAATATAAAACTTGGTCAAAATTATAAATAGAGCAATGCATAGTTATAATTTTTTTGCAAAAAAAAAAAAAAAACAACAACAACAACAAAATTCAATCACCATTATGCATTATGTGCGGGCGTAAAAAGAAATGGCATGCTTCAAAAGCTGTCTACTAGACACATGTATAATGTAGAGTAAGAAGAAAAAAATGAAATGAATTTTTAATCACATCCGTTACACTCTCACATACACATAACGGCAGCAACAAATTAATCAATTATTAATTAAAAAGTATTTTATTAATAAAACAAAAAACAAAAATAGCAGCAGTTGTAATAGTGATAATCGAAAAAGTGGTAAAAGTAAAGAAGAAGAAATGCTAATACAAAAAAAAAAAACAACAACAACAACAACAACTACATATACAAATTGCATAACAGATTTTGCTAATAAAATTTTTCACTTCATTTTTGTATCATACAATATGTACATACATATAAATTTATACATAATTTCTTTTGCATTTTTTCTTACATTGCCATTATTTGTGTTGTGCAGTTATTTGTATAAAAAAAAATTTTTTTCTTCTTATTATTATTGCTATATTTCTTCTTATGCTTCTTCCTCTTATTATTATCGTTATTCTTCTTCTTCTTCTTCTTCTTCTTCTTCTCATCCTTCTTCTTTAGTTTTTAATTTCATAACATTATGCATTTTTTGCTTCATTGTTGTGTTATCAAAGTGACCGCTTGAATAGAGGAAGTTGACAAACAGTGTAGTACATTGAAGCACATATTATTGTCCCAAAAATTTTTTAGAATTGTTTTTAATAAATTACAAAAATATTTGCTGTCATAAATACGAGAGAGTTTTGACTGTCTCACTTTGTTGAAACTTCATAGATAGTTGTCAAAGCTTAGCTAATTTTTGTAAACTCAAAAAATGTTGTTAAATTATTAAAAATTATATTAAAAAATATAATCACTAAGTTCAAAAGAAAAAACACGTGTTATACTGAACTGATTTTGTAAAATCTTATATGGAAAAAATTTGTCCTCAATCGTTTCATTTTCAAAACAGTCCAGAGAGCTGTAAAAAATTTAATAATTTTCACTTTTAAGTCAATTATTTTGAAGTTGAACAATTTAAGCTATATTTCTAATCAGTATTATTTTATTATTTACCAAAATATTAAAAAATGTGGCACAATTCGTAATATCCCATTATTCCCAACTTCACCTATATTAGTATATGTAGCTAAACCTGTATGCATTGTATACGATTGTGATCAAAAAGTTTCCGTAATATTTAAATAAAATACATGAATGAATTGTGGATTTACTCCGCAAAAGTTATTTCGTCACATTTAAAGTAATCCACATCGTATGTAATAGCCTAGACTGACGGCAGCGTTAATCCGGATTAACGGCGTACTTAATCCGAATTAAAGATTAACCTAACAGACGGCAGTATTGCGGATTAACTAAACGGCTGATTGCTGTTTTATTAGGTCTGCTCACTTACATTACTATCACTATCAATTTCTGTCATCTGTCATCTGTCACTCTCGATATGAGAAAATCTACAAGAAGTACGTGAACTGAAAACTATCAGTAACTTGTAAATTGATATTCACAATTCGTAATTGACAGCTGGATTTATTTGTTCGCCAACACTTTTCATGTCGAAAACTGTTAACAATTGTTGAAAGTTTTTTATAAGCGAACACACCTATTGTTTTGTAAGTTGGATCGAAAAAAATTCACAATAGAAATTTTCCAGCAGTGTTGCCGTCGTAAATTACCCTAATCCTCTTTAATTTTGAGAATTAACTCGTGGAGTTAATGCGGATTAGCTGCAATTAATCCCCGAGTTAAGTCGAATTAAATCGTTAATCCGGATTAAAGCTGCCGCCTGTCAGGGCTATAATACGATTGTGTACTACACAAAGCCGTCCAAACAGTCATTTTCGGAGAAAGAATTCAATTCACTAATTGTCTGTACCTTTTGGGTATTTGGGTATTAGGGTATTTGTACACTCAATATTACCTTCAGCGAGAAAAATTTTAAGTAAACTTTTCACTTAATTTTTTTTTATGACATTTTAAAAATCAAAAGTACTCGTAGCTCTTGATGACAGTACTGTCAACCCAATTAGGTGAAAAAAAATTTTTTTTTTCTCAATTAAATTTCTCCGCGAAACTTAATTTCAAGTGTTCGGAAACTTTTGCAACACAGTAGTATTAAAGTACTTGCTAATGTGTATGTACAATATTATGTATTTGTAATTTATGTTTATTAGTTTTTATAACAAATTAAGATTTATGAACCGGCAAATTAATTTGTCTACCATTTTTTTCATATTATTATTTTTTTTTTTTATTTTAAATTATTATTTAATTATTATTATATTTGTATTATTTTATTTGGTTTTTCCTTATTATCATTACATTGTGACTATTTATATAATTAATTTATCAAATCGCAAACAAACATAGTTCAATAATTTTTTTTTTTTAATTTTAATTTTTTATATTAAATTTTTTTTTTTAATTTAATAATAATAATAATAAATAATAATCAAAATAATAATTTTAAAAAAGAATAATATATATATATATGGATATAAATACTTTTTAAATTTATACAATTTGATTATTAGCAAATTTTTTGTGTATTTTTTATATGCCGTCTGCTGTTAAATAAGTTCATTGGCTTACATTAACATTTTTGTGGTAATTTAATTATTATTATTTTTTTTTTTTTTTATTTTTTTATACATTTAATTTCAATTTATCATGTGTGTACGTACGATAATATACAAAATATTTGTTGGCTCCAATTTAAAAGTGGCAAATCTTGAACCTTAAGTTTTCCAGTGGCAAACCTTTTACGCTTTTCTTGTGAGAAATTACATAATTTAATTTGAATATGTATAAATAACATTTTTGTC
The DNA here is from genome assembly GCA_963854835.1 of Megamerina dolium. Taxonomy (NCBI): domain Eukaryota; kingdom Metazoa; phylum Arthropoda; class Insecta; order Diptera; family Megamerinidae; genus Megamerina; species Megamerina dolium. The sequence continues at coordinate 110,283,754 of OY978525.1, forward strand.
ATTAAATTTGTGGTAATTATATCACTATTATAATGCATTTTAAGGTGTCATTCCTCATTCATTCTAAATGTAAGCCTTTGAACTCGTAAATAACACTGTTCTAGCTTTTGACATGAAATTTTTTTTATCGACATTCTAGTAAATTCTATAAGTCAAAGGTAAGCCTACTACATTGATCGGCACCCATCGGAGGGCTGTATAACGTCAAATTTTCGAAAAATCGATTTTCATGATTTCTCACCTTTTTTCACAAAAAAAAAAACCAAAAATTTTTTAAACATCACATAGTATAATGATATGGGTATCAAACGAAAGAGTAAATACGTGGCAATTGAGCAAAAATTCTAATTAAAAATTTTTATAAAAAAAAAATGGCAGAAAAAAATTTTTTAATTTTAAATAACCTTGAGGAAAATTCAACAAAAAAAATGAACATATTACAAAATTCCAATTTTTGCATTAGAGCGAAAAAATGGCAGCTTTTAACATGCATTATATAATTTTTTATTTTTTTTTTTTTGTTTTTTGAAAAAAAAAAATTATATATTTTCTGTAATTTTTACTGAGAAAAATTTTTAAGTGTGATTTTTGATTCAAAAAATTTTAAAGTAGGATTTTTACCCAACTGTCACGGCGTGAAGTATAAAAATGTTTATAATTTTTTGTTGACGTGAAAAGCTGACGTGATACAACCCTCCGTACCGATCACCTAAAACGGTTTTCCCCACAACAGATATAATTTACTAGAACGTCAATAATATTTTCGACTATAATAATTGTAATTGAATAAAATATATTCGATAATACAATATTAACTTACACCACATTGCTTAACCACATTTCAATTTATTATTGTTATAGCTAATTTTAGATATTTTTTAATTGAATTGTCAAAACTGAACAAAAAGAAAAACACACACACACACACACACGCACAAGCATTAATTTTTAGTCAATTATGCGTTAAATAAATATTGAATTATTACTATTACTGACATTATGATGAATATTAAAACTATTATTTTATTATCGGGTAACAACAAGCCAAATTCAATACAAAAAAAAACCAAGCACATACATACAATTACATATATATATATATGTACTAATGTGTTGGTAGTTGTTTAACAAAATGAATATATTCACATGTTATCTAATAACTGAGTGTTTATATTATTATTATTATTATTAAACATTTGTGGTTTTAACAGGTTTTTATTCATGATTTCTTTTTTTGTGTGTATGATTTTACTTTATTTTTGGTCACAATGATAAACAATAATAACATAAAATACGCCCTCTCATCATATATTAAAATAAAGAAAAAACACACAAGCCAAATTTACAATAAACAAATAAAAACTAAAATATAAAATAATACTAAAATCACGGATCTCTAAATTAAAAACAAACACAGGAATATTACCACCACTTATATTCAATTTCACATAATATTTATTTTATTTTATATTCAAATTGACATACTTACTTACTTGCTTACTTATTTACGATGACAAGATATGCGATAGGAGCACAAAATTCTTAACTAGTCAATCATAATCTGTTTGAAAGAATGATTCTTCGCATAATCATCAGCCTGACATCAATATTGATGTTATGAGGCCTGTCCCAGAACTGCCCGACCTAACAAAGAAAACAACAAATTTGGAAAATTTGTTCTTTATTTCCCAACATAATCTCCTTTTAGCTCTATACACTTTTTCTAGCAATATTCTATAGCCAGCTTATAGTATGAACTGTCTAGCTCAATAAAATAGCCATCTACCGCAGACTCCACCTCTTCATTGTTTGCAAATCTTCTATCACCAAGCCATTTTTTTAAATTTGGAAATAGCAAATAATCCGAAGGAGTTAAATCTGGCGAATAAGGTGCGTGTTGAAGCAATTCGAGCTTGAACCACTTTCTTTTTTGCCAAATGCGGTATTTTTTCTTTAATTTCATCACTTAAACGCTAATAAAAAATAACTGACGTGCATCCCAAAAAACAGACGCCATAACCTTGCCTGCAGATGGAATTGTCTTCGCCTTATTTTGATACGATTCTCCACTTTCAGTCCACTGTTTTGACTGCTGTAATTTCACCTACCTCACGCAGCTTCAGCCGGCGATCACCCAATACCATTTTGTTGATTTTCTGTATCTGGCGTGGTCACCTCAATTGGTCGACCACTACGGTGTACGGCTTGGCAGCTCACACGACATCGTTTAAACTCTGCCACCCAATATTTTATGGTCGTAAACGAATTACCAGACTCCCCCAGAGTAGAATCTAGTTCAGCTTTAATATTCGTTGGACTGAGACCTTTCAAATGAAAGTATTGAATTACGTAACGGTGACCAATTTTTTCTATGTTTACAAATTTACTGAGGTCGTTAACTTTCGATGGGTCCAAAAAAAATACTAAACAACGTGGGACCTTGAGACTTAAAACATGTGGTTTATAAGGTTGCCACTTTTCAGCAAAATAATTTGTTTCAAACTACTGCCGCCATCTATATGTCAGGTCGGATAGTTTTGGGGCCACCATTGTAATGTTGTTTGCCAGGTAGAAAAAGTTCTTTACACTTTCGAAGAGCGATATTTAATGCATGAGATAAAATTATTTCTTATAAAGATCAGAAATCACGCATCAGAGGGTTCATGTAGAAACATGAAATATTCCAAATTGTATTACTTTTCCTCAAGCGTCATATCTCTATCTCGTTAAATTTATTTTTCTTACGACTTTTCAGCCATAGAAATGGGAATTTAAATAATAAGAACGTATTGGAATATAGATTTGTTCCGCAAAAACTGTCAATTCATTTCCCATCTTTTAGAATTATATAAGGTCTAGTAAAAGGAAATCCATTATTTTTGCGTTAAATTGAAGGTTTTATTTAGCATAGTTAGAATGATCCGATTTAGGTCATATACGCACCGTTTTGTTCGATAACTTGTTGCCATTTTGAAGGTAATTTCATAATGCCACTCTCATAGAAACCCTCGTCCCTATTGGCAAAAAACTGGGACAGTCGATTTTCACAAGCTTCTCTTGAAGCGAATTTTTCACCAGCAAAATCATTCGCCGTAAACAGAAACATGTAGTAATCACTTGGTGCCAGGTCCGGACTATAAGGTGGATGCATAAGCACCACCCAACCAAGCTCCCGGAGCTACTGGCGTGTCACTATCGATATGTGTGGCCTGGCGTTGTCCTGATGAAACACAATTCCTCTCCTGCTGGCCAAAGCTGTCCGCTTCTGGGCGATTACTTCCTTCAGACGGTCCAATTGTTGACAGTACAGGTCCGAATTAAGAGTTTGGCCGTAGTGGCGCAACTCATAGTAGATGATTCCTGACCGTCAATCCTGGCTTGGTCACCGTTTGAGCTGCGATTCGCAAATGAAAATTCGGTCCATGAAGTTTTTTTGCGTTAACTCGTGTGGCAACCATACATCGAGCTTGTTTTTTTTGTATCCAGCCTTATTTAAATGGTTCCAAACGGTTTTTGTGGAATGTTTAGCTCCTGGGCAATAGAAACAGCGCTTACATGACGGTCTGACCTCACGATTTCGATTATTTTATCGATATTTTCGACAATTGGCCTTCCAGAGCGTAGTGCATCTTTAACATCAAAATTACCGGAATGGAATCGACGAAACAAAAATTGCACGTGATTCGCTGTTACGGTATCAGAACCATAAACACTATTCACATTTTCAGCCGTCTGGCTTGCATTTTCGCCTTTATCGAAGAAAAAATTGTAAAATACGGCGTATTTTCTTTTTGCTAGTGTCCATCTTTGACGCGTGCTCAAACAATACTGAGTCAAGCAATCACAAAACTGCCTGAAAAGTTTATTTAGTACGAAATTCTATCTTTCTAACGCCATCTATCGTAACCCGATCGCACTTATACAACGCGAGATTACAGATTACTAAAGTCATCTATTGGAAAAATAATGGATTGCTTTTTACTACACCTAATACAATAAGTACTGTTTTTCAAAAATGTTGTTAGAAAAAATTTATATTTACAAACAAATTTAAATTTTCAGTGATAATAGCTTCAAAACTAAAATTCGTTAATATTACTAATATAGTATTCAGTTAGCGATTTCTTATTATACTCCATGTCATTTGTAATATGTTGTTTTTTTTTTCTAATTCCGGCTTTCTAAAATATAACAGCTATCAAATACATTGATTAATTTAACAATCAATTAATATATGTCCATATTTTTAAGACATGTTTACACCAACGCACCATCAGAATTAGTGAACTACATTAATTATATATTTAAAAATTTTAATCTGATTTTTATGATATTTATTACACTGCGGACAAAGCGTTAGAATTATATAATATAATTTCAATAATATATAAGTATGTCATCTCATACATATTAATATGTGCTAAAAATTTGAATGAAAACATCATAAACATCATAGTTATGAAGGTAATCATAAATAATATACATACTAGTATGTATGTATAGTACATAATCATTTTAGTGTCATAAATAGTATACTTAATATATATACTCACATATATCATATTTAGATATCTATAAATAAATGTTCAAATCAAATACCCTTTATTGCCAATTCTATATAATTCTAATGTACTAAAAATTTACATTAAAATATTCTCAATTGTTCAAAGCTTTAAACGTATTTTAGCAAATTTTGGTATTTGATGTATATGTAGTACATACATATACATACAATATATGAGTGTATGGTGTGACTAAATACATAAAGAATTTGTAATACTTGTTGTATTCAAATTACGAACCAGTTTAATCGCTGTTTAAATTTATGCAAAAACTTTTGTTCACAATTTGGCATTGTTGTTGTTATTTTGTATTATTATTATTATTGTTATTATTGTTTTTGCTTTTCATCATTAGCATTAGTACCTACTCGTACTATTACCACTGCAGACTTTATCATCCCCACCAGAGGCTACGTATGTATATATTATATAATGCATAATAGCATTAAAGCTTTAAGCTATTAATAGAAATCCTAAGCATTTGAAGAAAGCATAATTAAATTAAATTTTAAACAAACAAACAACAACAAACGATTTGCATAATTTAATATAGAAGTTTATAGAATAGAACTCAGAAATAACATATAATTTGGTTTTTTTCAACAAAATATTTTTTATGCGTTAGGTTTGGCGAATACATATTAGATTTGTTTTAAAATAAGATTTCTTTAATAGCATGATATGTTAATGACCTTTATTAAACATTCATACATACATATGCATATGGCAAGACTACCATCTGTCACATTACACATTCGATTTTTGGCATTCGTACTATCATAGCCAAAAAAGAGCCGAAAAATCGATGTTATTAAAACGAAATACATCAGATAAAATCGAAAATATTAATTATATTTATATTTTTGTTTTTATTTGCTAATTTCTAGAACTTTTCTCATTGCACGAGCCCAAACAGAGAGGTTTGAGAAATGTGAAACCGATACTGCTTTCGAGTTTATCAGATAGTATATTCTTTCGAAATTCAAACAAATGAGTATTATATTTCAAGCAAACTAAAACGTTATTCCAACGACATATCAGGTGTAGTAAAAAGAAATCCATTATTTTTCAAATAGATGGCTTTAGTAATCTGTATCTCGCGTTTCTATAAGTACGATCGGTTTCTTCGATGTTGTTAGAAAGACAGGATTTCGTACTAAATAAACTTTTCAGGCAGTTTTATGATTACTTGACTCAGTATTGTTTGAGCACGCGTCAAAGATGGACATCAGTAAAGAGAAAATACGCCATATTTTACAGTTTTTCTTCGATAAAGGCGAAAACGCAAGCCAGACGGCTGAAAATGTGAATAGTGTTTATGGTCCTGATGCTGTAACGTGCAATTTTGGTTTTGTCGATTCCGTTCCGGTAATTTTGATATCAAAAAAGGCTCTGGATGGTGTAACGCGTGCCTTTGTTTTCCAGCTGGGGTAACGCTCAGTCAGCCAGGGTAAACAAGAGGGCAGCGAAAAACTCTTGTTGTAGGAGGAAAACCGAATTACACACTTACTGTCAAATTGACAGTAATATTACCGACACTAGAGTGTTCGGCTCGGATGATATACCTCTCGCGGTACAATTCCTACTTTTATTATTCTTTTCGTTTATTTGGCTTTACAAGAAATAAGTATTTACAAAAAGAAAAGAGGCTTAGAAGTACAGAAGAATTGGCAAATTGAATTAACAAATTAATGAAAAATATGCTACAATTGAATTATTCCACTAAGGCTACAAATTTATGAAACTATCCTACTCTATTCGTATCCTACGCAAGTAAGAGGGAGACAAGGAGGGGAATGCAGGAGGAACCAGCGCTCGAGCTGGTTGATCTTGGATTTGAAGTGGTCAAAGTGACTACTTTGGCAGAGCAGAAGGCTCGCAGTTGACTACCCGAAGCTCCCGTATATGGGATCACTTTAGGGCAAGAACTCGTATTGTCGCGCACCGTATATGGTTCTGCTTCAATAGAGCACTCGTTGGTAACAATTCGCCCAACGGGTCGTTGTTGCAAAATAATTGGCAACTGAAGAAAGACGCTTCGATATTGTTCCCAACTGGTCAAGCACATGTACATATGTCGCTTGTCCGATCAAGTACGGAAGCCGCTTTTCTTCCTTTTTAGTTGGTTCAGCATGATCTTTATCTATGAAATGTATGCTAAACCAAACGAGAATTCTCATATCTGCTCTATGTGTTTGCCTTTATTTAGCTTGTGCTTTTACCTTTACTCAATTAACTTACATTACATGTAAATTCAAATTAATTTATATCAATTAATTTACATCAATTGAATTAAGCACAAGCAAATATACAAACTTATTTATCCGTATCGACGTAGTAATGTGATTTGGCGCAAGTGTTTCGTGGGTTCGTCCCACCACCTGACTTTGCCCACGTGTACGGGTTCGATCCCGGATCGCGACGTTGATTTTTATATTTTTTTAAAATTATTATTATATTTTAATATTATTAATTTGTAACACGAATACGCGTGTTACAATGGCTCTGGAAGGGCAATTGTCGAAAATATCGATAAAATAATGGAAATCGTCAAGTTCGACCTTCATGTAAGCACTGTTTATATTGCTCAGGAGCTAAACATTGCACAAAAAACCAAATGGAACCGTTTAAATAAGGCTGGATACAAAAAGAAGTTCGATGTATGGGTGCCACACGAGTTATCGCAAAACAACCTCATAGACCGAATTTCTATCTGCGAATCGCTGCTGAATCGCAACAAAATCGATCCATTTCTGAAGTGGATGGCTACTGGTGATGAAAAGTGACTCACTTACGACAACGTCAAGCGGTCTTGGTCGAATCGCGGTGAGCCGGCGCAAACGGTGGCCAAGCTACGATTGACAGTCAGGAAGGTTTTGCTATGTGTTTGGTGGGATTGGCAGGGAATCATCTACTATTAGCTGCTCCCCTACGGACACACTCTTAATTCGGACCTGTACTGTTAACAATTGGACCGTCTGAAGGAAGTAATCACCCAGAAGCGGCCAGCTTTGGCCAGCAGGAGAGGAATTGTGTTCCATCAGGACAACGCCAGGCCATACACATTGATACTGGCTCGGCAGAAACTTCGGGAGCTTGGTTGGGAGGTTCTTATGCATCCAACTTATAGTCCGGACCTGGCACCAAGTGATTACTACCTGTTCCTGTCTATAGCAAATGATTTTGCTGGAGAAAATTTCGCTTCCAGAGAAGCTTGTAAAAATCGACTGTCCCAATTTTTTGCCAATAGGGACGAGGGTTTCTATGAGAGTAGCATTATGAAATTACCTTCAAAATGTCAACAAGTTATCGAACAAAACGATGCATATTTAACCTAAATCGGATCATTCTAACTATGCTAAATAAAACCTTCAATTTAATGCAAAAATAATTGGTTTTTTTTACTAGACAGACCTTATATATTGTATATAAAAAATAAGAAAATAAATCTGTGATATCATTCTATATTTTATTTTAGATATTTTAATACAAAAATTTAATTCTCCTTCCTATAGTTTTTGTGCTCAAAAACTTTAAAGTAAGAGCATTTGATCTGTTGTTGCGCTCGTAATTCAGCCAATTTATTGAAAATATTTACATCATAAGTCGGCATAATAGCTAACATTAAATTTTATTCATTCTAAAAACCATTCGTACGTAGCAAATTACCTACTAAAAACGTCCATCCTTCAGCTAAATTAATAATTCTTGATTCAAAATCATAATAGAAATTACATAAATATCACACAGAACCACTAATAACAACAATTATGATATAATCACTTAGCTATTTGTTAATGGTCATTTTAAATTCAATTACACAATTAACTGAAGAAAAACCTTCATTATTTATATGCATTTAAGACAAATGTGTATCTAAAAAATTTTAAATATGTACAACAGCATTACTACACCTCATACAGATTAGCTGTAGTATAGTAATTAGTAGAAAACATGAAATAAAATTATTATTTAATATTAATAATTATATATGAACAACTATTTCAAACAAATCTACTTAATAATTATGCACGGAAGCAGAAGAAACATTATATATGGAAATACATGTAAACAAAATATGCAGTAGAAGGTTGTTCTCATCTTCAATGTCATACTTAATGAAAGTTTCTAGAAGATTTTTATAAAAAAAAGAAGTCAAAAAACAATCAACAACAAATCAATTAAAGATAACTTTATGAACATTAGTTAAAATGTATATTTGTAGAAATTCTTTTGACCTTCTTGGCATGAAATCGTAGATTCGACCTGAGACTCAACCAAATCGACATATCATTTTCTTAGAAATAAAAAAATTTGTTCCTATATCGTAAGAAATATATTTTAAAAATGTATGTCATGCATGCATCATCACAATAAATAATACAAAACTGTGTGTATGTCACATTATAACACACAAATGTTACAACAAGATAGAAACATAGTATGCAGAGTTGTATTTTAATAAATCATTTTTATGTGGATGCCAACAGTGACATTTTTTTAAATAAATGACACATAATTATAGTCAAGATAAAATGAGATTTTGAAAATTCTAAAATTAACACTGTTCTAAGTCTCTCTCTCTCCATAGCAGTCAGCTGTGTAATATTGATACAATGAAATTATTGAATGATCTTAGCTATGTTTACATTACTTTCGAATACAATCAAATTCATTACTAAGTAATTACTTAATACTTTTTTTAGTTATATTTTATATTAAGCATATATATTCTATCCTTTAAAATTTGACAAAACAATGCTTCAAAAACAATTGAATAAATTTAACATTCCGATCTATATAACATTAATCAAAATTGGATCAAGGTGTGTTTATATACATCCGGTTATATGTAATATTATATTAATTACAATTCCTAGGGAATAAGTATACAAATAAATTGATAATAAATAAAAATACAATATATGTATTTTTTTACACAATACCATTTAAAACTTTCGCCAATTTGCTATACACACACACATATTGTAGATATTGTTCGAGTAAATTGCAAATATTTATGTAATTACAACAACAATGAAAAACGTGTGAAAAATGTCTATATGTACAATTGAAATGTTCATACTTACATATATGTAGCAATGTGTGCACGTGCATTAGAGTAGTCCTTAGCTAGGTGCAGAATTTCATTTGACGCGTATGTATTAAGACTGCCTCTAGAAAACACAATATCGAAATATTCTCATCCTGATTCAATACACTTGTTACATCGATTTAATAGTGATTCAAACGCGTGTTCCAGCTTATTTTTCGGAATTGCCCCCAGTGCCCTCGTCGAAGCCCGTTGTATGATCTGAATGTCATCAAAAAAGCATCCTTTCAACTTCAATTTCTGTTTTGGGAACAAAAAGAAGTCGCACGGTGCCAAATCAGGTGAATACGGCGTGTGATTCAACACACGACTTGATTCCGAGCCAAAAATTGACGAGCAATGAGTGCTCGTGCAACAGAGACCAAGTTTTTGGATCGCAGTATTCTGGTATTCTGGGTGCCGTAGCTCAGTGGTTAGTGTGTTCGCCTTCTGATCTGTAGGTCGCGGTTCAATACCCGGCTGATGCATAACAAATTTAATATCGAAAAGATTTTTCTTTCGAACGGTACCCACCTGTCGGCAAGCAATTGGCAATTCTTCCGACAGTAACAACTTGCCATGAAAAAGCTTCTAAAAGAACTCTGTGACAAAGCTCAGAAAAAGTGATGTCACAAGTGTTCTGCCGTTCGGAACCGGCTAAAATAAGTAGGTCCATTCTAATACTGTCCAAAAATTTAAGACGCACAACAGTAATGGAAGAGAAGCTCGGCCAATTAGCCCTTTGGGGCTTTAAGTGCCACATATTTATTTTATTTTTTTTTATTCTGGTCGAACACGACGGATTCTGGACATCAAACGCTTCAAAACTTCGAGGTAACATGCGGAAGTAACTGTTTGACCAGTTGGAACAAATTCTTTGTGGATAATTCCTTTGCTATCAAAGAATGTGATGAGTATTGTTTTGATTTTTGATGGAACTTTTCGTGTTTTTTGGCTTGTGGTGATTTTTTTGATTTCCATTCCGCACTTTGACGCTTGGATTCTGGATCGTATTGGAAACACCATGTTTCATCACCCGTAACAATTGTTTTCAGGAAGTTTAGATCATTTTCTGCAGCTGCAACTATGTCTCTAGAATGACTGACTCTCATTAGTTTTTGGTCCTCGGTCAATGTGTGTGTTTAACAAAGCTCGCGCAGACCTTTGTTTTGCCCAAATCATCGTGAAGAATGAGTCGGATAGTTTTTCTGTTGACGTTTAATGCCTCTTCCATCATTTTCACTGAAGCATTGCGGTCTTCTGTAATAAAATCACGAATTTTCTGAATCGCTTCCGGCGTCCGCACTGAAATTGGCCTTCCTTCTTTTATTTCATCTTCCAGCGACTCTCTGCCATCCACAAACCGTTTATGCCATATAAAAACATTTGACCTTGATAAACAATCATCGCCATACGCTTGCTGCATCATTCCGAATGTTTCTGATGCACTTTTACCAATTTTTGCGTGGAATTTAATGACCGCTCTTTGCTCCATGTTAAAATTTCAACATCAAACGAACACGTGTTTTATAAAATGAATGTCAATAAACATTAAATGTCAACCAAATGCTTGGAAGGTTGAAGCTTCAAAACGTATGGCGCGCTTGGTTGCTGAGATATGGTTCGAGTCTTAATACATAATTATCGCACCTTGTATACCCTCCCCATTATTACTTCATTGCCAAAATTGCATGAAAACATAACATAATTTAAGAAATGCCAGATCTATGAGAGATATATTTTTTAAAAATTTTTTACTTTGTGAAGAGAAGTAAATCTAGAAGTCATTCAATTCATCATACTCATCCTTATTTTCGAATCATGGTGTAGTAAATGGTTTCCAAATATTTTAATATTAAAATAAAAAAGTATTAAATTTATACAATTAATATTTTTCAAAATGTCTAATATTTTGTAATAATTTCGCTCGATTAATTTGACGTATTTTGCATACAATTTTTACTATAGACTTTTGATTCATGATAGAAAATATTAGAATTAAAATTGATAGATAAGGACCGCTCTAATGCATAAAACTTGGCAGGCCAACAAAATTAATTAAAAAGTGTATACGCAAAAAATAAAAAAACAGAAAAACCAAAATGCGGGAGTAAAACCATAACCAAAAAAAAAAAAAAAGATTTTTAACCAAAAAAAAAAAACCAACTCACTCACAAATCAAACAAAAAGAACACTCAAATGAAAAATTATACAATTCATTGATCAAAAAATTCAATTACATGTTAAACAGAGCAAAAGTAAAGCAATGCCGGATTAAGATAGCATAACGACGATATGTTCATATGCGTACTATATCCACTCGTATATCCATTTGTATATGAATCTTAAACTTGTATATATACTCGTAACTTATGTGCGAACAAAATCATTAACAAATTGTTAGAGTACAAGTACAAGTATAAATAGCAAAACAATAACTTTGACTTATAATACATTCATATATGTATATACTCGTATACAAGTATGCATGTATATATGTATTTGTATCACCACAATATTAATAGCTAAAATATTCATCGCATTTGAATTGATAAATTATTAAGATAAATATAAAATAAATTTAAAAGAATTGAAAAAGAAATGTTCACTTCTACTATATATAATACTTGCTGATTGTTTTTATTATTGCATACGTTTCATAATTTTGAATGTTAATTAAACAATAAATACATTTTTTTTTTATTGTAATTGTCAGTGATGCCATTAGGAGGTGATGATGATGATAATTCGTATATGGATTATTCGAATTTTTTTGTGTATACATTTTAGTATCCAATATGTATATAGAAGAATTGAAAAAAGAAGGGCTGAAAAGCATCCTAGAATGTAGCATATTTTGATACAAATATTTCCTGATGATGCAAATACCAGGTGTACAAGCTTACATCCGCTGTTTTTCGGTAAAAGAAAAACATATTATTTTTTTTTTTTTTTCATATAAAGCCAAAAATTAATTTATTCAAAGTATTTGCCCTTACTAGCTATACATTTTTCCCATCTCTCGGGCAATTTGTGTATACCATGCCAAAAGAATTCCTCATTTTTCGAGGCAAACCACTCGTCAAGCTATTTTCCGACGTCTTCATACGAATCGAAGTGCTGTTCGGCGAGCACGTGACCCATCGACAAAAACCGGTGATAGTCAGAAGGGGCCAGGTCTGGTGAATAATCGGGATGAGGTAGCACCTCTCAATTGAGTGTGTCCAAGTAGTTTTGATGTGTGCGATGTGGCGTTGTCGTGGAGAAAAATCAGCTTCTCATGTCTTTGTTCATAACCAGGCCATTTTTCACCCAAAGAACGGCACAATTTCACTAGTTGTTGGTGGTAGCGGTGAGCATTCACAGTTTCACCACGTTTCAACAGCTCCTAGTAGATGACATCCTGCTGATCCCACCAAACGCACAGCATCGTCTTGCATCCAAAGCGATTTGGTCTTGGAGAAGAAATTGCTGGTTGGTCGGGATCGACCCACGATTTTTTTCGTTTAGGATTCTCAAAATATATCCACTTTTAATCGCAAGTCACCACAAGATACAGGAACGACTTTCTTTTTTGTCTAGCAAGCAAGATTTCACATGTGTTTTGGCGTCGCTCCATTTGCCTATCGTTCAATTCATGGGGTACCCATTTTCCAAATTTTTGAACCTTCCCCATGGCTCGTAAATGTATGGAAATGGCTTGTTGAGTAACACCTAACTGTTCGGCAATAATTTTTTGCGATTGAGTGTTGTCCTCATCGAAAAGAGCCTGCAAATCATGGTCCTCAACTTTTCTGGGTCTATTTTCACGCTTCTTGTCACTCAAGTCAAAAAGGCCTTCTTTGAACCGACGAAACCAGTCTCTGCAAGTGGTTTCCGATAGTGCACTGTCTCCACAAGCATTCAATGTGACTCAACAGCAGATTTCTTCAAATTGAAGCAAAAAAGTAGAGCTTCCCGCATATGCTCTTTTCCTGGCACGAAACTAGACATGATTATATGAGGAAAAATGTATGTTGTTGCATGAAATCACTGATGATGTTTACTAATTGATGTAAACAGATGTCGAACTCATAAAAAAAAAGGATGCACAGTCGATAATAGCTCAATATACTAACTAACGCTATCTACGAGCAAACAGCAGATTTAAGCTTGTACACCTGGTACATAAAAAAAAAAATATTTTCATTTAATATTTGTATAGTCTTACAATACCTAATTTTTAGTCTAACCTAATTCATTAATAATTCCCCACACCTTTATACCATCAGCATATATTGGCTTGCATGAAGACGTGATTTCATTAAAATTTGTTTGCAACTTGCACGAATCTGAGTTATTAATAGTTTACAGCATTTTATCGACTTTTATCGCAAACACTCCTTCACAATACAAATGCAAATATAATTTAAATTAACATACAGGCTACTATACAGGCCACTTTAGATCGACACTATTTTAAATGCCAATTTTTAATTTTTTTCATAAACTCTTTTTCTAAAAGGTTACTTTGGATTCGACTCATCACTCATCATTCAATAATCATAATAATATTTATAAATACATACATATGTATGTATGTTAAGTGCATGAGTAGAAAGAGTTTGGACCAAGTTCATTAGAATTGAAATCATAAACCTCCACCCCCCATTGTCATACTCTGTATTTATTGTGTGGGGGCAACATTGGTTGATTAGACGTTGTATGTAAAAATGCCGCTGACATTGTGGCCGAGTGTTTTGTTTTGAGTTGATTTTTTGCTATACATACAATGAAAATTGATACTATTGTGATGGCGTTGAAATTTAATACATAATCATATAGCATACATGTATGGCGTCTAGGTCTTTTGATGATGTTATTGTGCTTTGAAAGAAGATCATCGATCATGTCAAATGATGATTTGTAATTGTAATTAATTATTCATATACAATTTCAATTTTATATACACATTACTACAACTATTTTTGCCGGACTTTTCGTTTTTAATATTTATATTATATAAATACAAATTGAATTTTTGTGCAATGCAATATTTTGTAATAATCACAGGATGAAAATAATATTTCAATGCATTGTTGCAATATTAATTTAACCTTTTAGCTTATAAATTTAACTATTGCCAACGCAATTGTATTTCCAACAGGGACTGTAATTGTTATAAGTAATATTTGAAAATCAAAATTTAATGATTATTTTGTGATTTTAATTTTTTTTTTTTTTATCAACGATAAAAATAATTTTTAAACTTTTCGTTATTTTAATCATTAATAAAAATTTTTGTTTGATTTAAATGTTTTTTTTAGTTCATTGGCAGACGAAATTTTAACAAACAAAATAATTTTACCGTGCTCACAACCACAAAGCTATATGATGTTTTGAGTTTTATTTTTGGGTGAAAAAAATAAAAATCAAAATTTAATTTTTATTCCGGAACAAAAAAAAAATTTAATTCAAGAAGCAATTTTTATTCCTGAGCAAAAAAATTAAATTCAAAAAAAAATTTTTATACTTGAATAAAAAAATGAAAATCAAAAAATATTTTTTTTTGTTTGGTAAAGCAAAAAAATTAAAATCAAACAATAATTTTTATAAAAGATTAAAAAAATACAAATCTAAAAATAATAATTAATTTTAATTTTTTCACGTAATACTCAAAAAATAAAAATATTTAGTGGTTGCAATTCAGCGTTTAACCAGTATCATTTTGATGTACTCAGCTGTGCTTACCGACATTTAGAAAATTTTGATATTTTCATTTAAATTTTAAAAAATCAAATGTCAGTTTTTCCGTTTTTTTTTTTCTATTTCAATATTATCTGATTTTATCTGAGAAGTGAATACGAATTATTTACAAAATATTATCTTATAATTAGATCAGTTGTAAGTTATAGTTAATTATAATGAAAAATAAAATTTGATATCTAATTTCTAAGATTTGCTAAAAGTGTTTTAATAAAATGTTAAAATTTGGAAATAAAATATCAAATTACAAAAAACCTGTAAAAAAAAAGTTAGTCGTTTTTATACGTTTTAATCTTAACAACAATTTGTCTTCAAAGATATGCATATACAACGAAATTCTTGATTTTAATAAATACAAAGGTGTCTAATTTCAATATATCAAAAAAAGAAAAAAAAAAATCCAATTATTTTAAATCTAATTCTAAACAACTCAAATGTTTTTAAAATAATTGCAGATTAATTGCAATGAAATTGTTCAATTCTATTTAAATTAAATTGATTGACTACCAATTCGATACTATTTTTACATATTATGAACCCATTTGCATGTAATGAATTCAAAAAAAACACAAGAAACATAAATAAGTGTACGTTCGATTGAGCAAAATACTTTAATTTTATTTAATAGAAATATTTTCCATCATGTAACTGGAGTGAAATACTTACGAATTGATCTGAATCAATGATTACCCTTATGTAAACACTCATGCTATGAAATTCGCAAGCATAATTTTCTATTCAAGTTCTTTTCATGTTCCTATAAGCTCCCTATAAGTTCACACTAAATGAGCTGCAGCTGAATTGGTTGCTATAACTTAACCCAGATTATGTACCGAATATAACCTTTTTTTTTAAACTCATAGTAATTCAAAGTACACCGTCAAAAATAATGTTTGCTTGTGCTTCGGAAGATGGAATAAAATCTAAAAAGATCTTAACAGAGATAAAGTATAAAATTATTACTCTGAAAGTCTAGAAACATTCAAAATTGTTTCCAGCAACATGTTGCCAATAAATTTTGATTCTTATGTACAATGTCTAAGAAACATATTCCAATGATTTTCGTTTTTAATCTAAATTTATTTCAAAGATGTTAGCGATCAATTAACAAGTAAAATATTTTATCCATGAAACGAATTTGGGTGGGATCAATACTTTTTGTAAACCCTATTTGCCACTATAGCGCTAAGGAAGCAATTATGATCATCAAGTGTCAGGCATTTATGAACGTTGATAGCAATATAATATTTGACTTTTAGAACTTAAAGAATATGTATTGTATATTCAAACAAGTCAAATTTTATTAATAATACTTCATCAAGTAAACACGTGTAGTCAAATTTTAATCAATTCATTTATGAACGGTGTGGAAAAAATAATTTTGTAAAGTAACTAATCCTTTTTTGTGTTTTTTTTTTATTTGTATAATAATAACGAAAAATAGAGTGCAAATGTGTAATTATTAGTTGCATATGAAAATTGTGTTATAAATGAACAGCAAAAATGCTGATATATGAGAACAATTTAGAGATAACAGAAATCTAGATCTACAGTCGTTATATACATATATTGCGACTGACAATGTTTGTTGCTATTCAATCGAAATTTATCAAGCAGCTAACCAAACGACTAGTCAACTAAACCTACCAACCAAGCAATCAACCAAACAACCACCAACCAACCAACAAACAGAACACAAGTGAAAGGGCAGTCGAACCGGAATTATTTGTTGTCAAACACATGCAAATAAACATATTCAATCGTACATATATACATGCATATATGTATATACATATAAATTTACATGTATGCAATGTATTTTAGAACGAACTTGTTTCATAAAAAAAATAAATAATAATAAAAAAAAAATAGAATATAAAATCATCTGAATACAAGAAAAGAAAAAAGATTCTATATAGAAACAAGTAACAAAAAATTGAATTAACTTTGAATTTATATATAATTTTTTTTTTTCCATTCCAAGCATCATACTATACACACACACACACACATATATTTTATATTGATAAAAACCCAATATATACACGACTATACCTTATAAAAAAACTAAGTCGACATCATAGTAATAGCAATATCAGCAGCTGTTCATAGCCAGACATCATTATAACAAACAGATTTTTAACAAATTTAAATGAAATCACAACTAATGTTTTAAAATAATATTCTTAATAACATTTTTTAATGCATAATGGCTTTGTTTTTTATTTTAGTATTTTTTTTTTTGTTCTTAATTACTTATTTACGTATAGTACTTGTATGAACGTTTATAGTATTTAAATGTGTTTAATTCTATTGTTTCATCAATTTATTTGTATTTGATCAATATCTTTATGGTTAGATTTTCAAATGATACACCTTCTTTGTTACTAATATATATATATTTTGGCTAATTGACTAATTAATTTCATTTTAGTTGAACCGGTTTTATTCATTTTGAGTACAAACCAACATCAACAACAACATCAAAAATCGCCTAAAATCACCATAATAGAATATGAAAAATGTATAAATAAAGATAACTCTATAAAATTATTTACTATTCAAATGAAAATATTAATGAAAATTGTTATGAAATTATGCAAATACATATACGATATAAAAGCAATATGTTTCAAGTTGACTTCTGTTCATGCATAAATTAATATGATTCTAAAATTGGTCAAAGAACGCCCTCATATTCTTATTATACATATGAATGTCTGTATTTAATGGTATCTAGAACATAAATATTAAATATGTATACAAGAAAAAGTAACAAAAAAGGTATTAGAGAAAAAAATTAAAAATTATTTCAAACAACAGGATGTATGAGTGTCATTTATTTATAATATAACACGTTCCACTTCAAGCCAAAAACCAATAAACTAAGAAAGACCTAGTTTATAATATAAAAATTACAACAACAAAATTATCAAATAATATTGTAAAAAATTATATTAGGTTTTTAAATACACATGTGGGCAGGCCTCAGAGAAATTATGCCAACAAACAGGGATGTGTCATCTCAATTTGTTAAAAAAAAAAATTAATTTCAAGTTGATCAATCTCTACAAAAATTTTTATATTAGACGAAATATCGATAACTTTAGCTTCAATACTAAATTTCAATACTATAACTTATGCCACTCCCAATTCAATGTAGTGTTCATAAATTCTTCTCTTTCAATAGAAATAAGAGCTGTTCAATTAATTCTTTAATTACAAAAATCAATTTGAAAAATTCTGATTATACACCTATTGAATTAATCAAATTACCAGTTATTAGATTATTGACGTCTATATACCAGGCAATGCCCATATATTTAAATTTAAAATTTAATAGCAAATTCATTTTATGTGACGTTGTTTAAGATTAATGAAACTGATTAATTCATTAAAAATGTATGAAAATGAAGAAAAGAAAGTCATAATACAATAGAAGAAAAAAAGTGATGAATATTCAAGAATCGGATGATTTTTAAAATATTTCATAAAATTTAAAAAAAAAGCTGTGATAAGTCTTTACACGCGTTTTATGCTTTTTTTAGATATTTTCAAGCAAATTGTTTTTACCTCACACAAATACTCACTAATAATCAATATTCATGTAGATTTGATAATAATTTAAAGAAAGAAATAAATAATTTATGCATTTCTGTAAACTATAAAACGAAAATATATGCTTCTTGTAATCATCACTACCACTTCATTCCAAACAACCCTGTCTCTGTTTAGTTTCGACAACTAACAGCATGATGATGTTTGTATTAAAATAATTTAAATCAATAACTTTGTCATATGGCATCTTCAATATTCCGTCGATCAAACTCCCAACAACTTTGAGATAAGTGAGTCTAAATAAATCGGCATAGACCCAAGCCTGGGCCCTGACCCCAAAAGAATATATGACTGATCCAATATTTCTAACATAATCGAATTTACTTTTAAAAGTGAATTAATCATTGATAAATAAATTACTATAAATTACTAAATAATTTAAAATAAATATAATTAATGATACAAAATGAATATAATCTCAGCCTTGACAATTGCATGCATTATTCACAACATTTTTTCTAATATTTTCTTTAAATCACATAATTACTGATATATTTTTTTTTTTATTG
This sequence comes from Megamerina dolium, assembly GCA_963854835.1. Classification (NCBI taxonomy): domain Eukaryota; kingdom Metazoa; phylum Arthropoda; class Insecta; order Diptera; family Megamerinidae; genus Megamerina; species Megamerina dolium. The sequence continues at coordinate 110,303,280 of OY978525.1, forward strand.
CTTAATTTCAAAATTTTTCATATTCTTAACGGATTCATCATAATTAAATAATAAAACATCTTTTAGTATAACGAAATAACGAAATTGAAAAGATTTTATTTATTTTTATGCGCACGTACTACAATGATGCCAGACTCATTGTTTAATACATTGAATTATCGTGCGTGAGATCATGGATTATTATTTTAGCTTATTCAATAGCATTTTTCAGATATGAAAACTTTTTTGTTATTCTTTCTAATATCGTGAAGATAAACAAATTTCATATAGAGCTAAATTAAAAGCGTGACAAGCGCCGTTTTTTTTTTCGAAATAAGTTTTTAATTTAATTTTGTTGATTAATTTATTTTATATATTTTTATTATTTAATTATTCAAAATTATGTGGAAATTTTGCTCATAATAGTTGATAAACATTTTTTGTACTTCCTTTAGAGTTATGTGTTGATAATTGATTTTCTCTTCCCTATAAAATTTTGAAATTGTCTTTAGTGTATAGACTCAAGTCAGTCTTAGTCTTAGTCTTGTACACTGACGGATCTAAGACAGAAGAAGGAACAGGATCTTGAATTTATTGTCCCAGTACGCTAATGTCAATCAGTTTTGGTAGCTTCGCAACTGTCTTTCAAGCGGAGGTCCTTGCTATTAATCAATGTACCAGGGAAATTCTTAACCTTCATCCTTATAGGAAAAGAATTATTGTAATGTCGGACACTCAGTCAGGCTGCAATAAAAGCCTTGCATTCGTCCACATTTAATTCTATGTTAGTTTGGGAGACAGCTAATCTTCTCCAACAACTATCAATTGGGAATCAAGTGATAGTTCACTGGATTCCAGCACACTGTGGCCATGATGGTAATGAGAATGCAGACAGATTGTGCAAGGAAGGGAGCTGAAAAGCAACCATTTGGACCCGAACCAAGCCTAGCAGTCAGCTATGCTCACTACAAAAATTGCATCAAGCAAGAATATATGACTAAAGCTCTCTTTTCGCATTTAAAAAAAAAACAAATAATTAATATGTGGCACTTAAAGCCCCGAAGGTCTCATTGGCCGAGCTTTTCTTCCATTATTATGGTACGTGTTAAATTTTGGACAGTATTAGAAGGGACTTACTTCTGCCGTTCGAAAGTTATTTCACAGAGTTCTTTGAGAAGCTTTTTTCATGGAAAGTTGTTAATGTCGGAAAAATTGCCAATTGCTTGCCGACAGGTGGGTACCGTTCGAAAGAAAAATCTTTTCGATATGAAATTTGTTATGCATCAGCCGTGAATTGAACCACGACCTACAAATCAGAAGGCCAACACACTAACCATTGAGCTACGGCACCCACTTTTCGCATTACTCGGTGAAAAACTCAAAATACCTTTTGAGTTTGAGTAAAGCAGAACTAAAACTTATAACAGGTATAATCAGTGACATTGTTAATCAAATATAAAACCAGTCTGAAATTGACAGATAGCAAAATATGCAGATTCTGTATGGATGTATGTATGTATGGATGAAAACAAACACTCGAGAAGGAACTACTACAGACTAGCAATCTTTCTGAACTTGAACTCACAAGAATCAAAATGTTCTTTGAGAAAATATGAGGATATAATCTCTTCCAATATTAAACTCGGGTATGGCATAATAGTTCGAGTCGGACGCAATGCCATAGACAGCAATTGTCTACTCCTTACCAATCTAATCTAATCTAGTAGATAGACACACGAAATGCCACACTGAGCCGAACTTTTGCAATTCACACTGCGAGTACTCCCACCAATAGAACTAAAAAATAAAATCAAAAACTAGGTCATCTCACAAAAGGTATTGAAACCTCGACGACTTTTTTTTTTTTTACAAAGGAAGCAACTCTTATGGGCAGTGCTAAATAACTTGTTTGATTAAGGAAGAGTTATTTGTCGAAGCCAACTCATCATTTTCGAAATTCCCCAGAATACCATGGTTTTTCCAAAATGAAGCATGCCATTTAGATGCTAAACAGAGAATAGACTAGGGTGGATCGAATAAGTTCAACAAATTGTATACCACTATGAAGGTATTAGAACGAATTTCAATTTTTCAATTATTATTTAAAGCAAATTTTGCTTGGAAATCTCAAACTTCATATTCAAAATATTTTATTTGTCAACTCTTACCCCATATATACTTCATACAGTAAGATTAGTTTACAAAGAATAATTTTATATTTTACAAAGAAAAATACAGTAAGCCAAATATCGTAAATAACAGTATTAAAAATGTCGATAAATTCGTTTGCAATTGTGAGTAAAAAATAATGAATAAGTAAAAAGAAAAATTGCAATAGACATGTCTAAGTACTGTAATAAAAATATTGTAGGTATTGAAAAAGTACTGAAAAAAACCTATGAAATATTAATTTATTTGGTCATGATTTGTAATGGACAAATGTAGAATATTTATTTGCTGAGTATATTACAACATTATGTGAGTCACTTTATATAGTGGATCTACTTATACATATACATATATATATGCAGAATTTTAAAATTTTGTTCAACTATAAATTCATCTAAAGCGAATATCATATATATATTTTTTTTTAAAAATACTCTTATAGTTATTATACATAAATTATGCAGAATACATTGCACTACATATACTAAATATAAAGAGCAGCTTTTGTGATGAATTTTGTGTCAAATTTAAATTTTATGTTTTTTTTTAATTATTTATTTTTTTTGTTGTTAAACAATACATATGTGTGCAAATTTACATATGCAGTATGTGTATGTTAAATGCTCACGCGTTTACTGTCATTGCTAATATTTCATTATTTAGTTATTATTATTGCTACCATCATTGTTATTAATATTTCTCTACATATATCTTGCTTATGACACCTATGTTTAGGTTATTGTTTTCTATTTAAAAAAAAACATTTTTTTTTTAATATTACAAATTTAAAAATTTTGACATACAAATGTCAATGACAATAAAATTAATGAATAGGAAAAAAATGTGTTTGGAATTAGTAAAATATTAATACTGCTACATTTCCATATATTGCGAATTTATCAATGGGCTTGATGATGTACAATAAATATTAGCCTTGAAAAAATTTTTTGTTTATATGGTTTTTTTTTTTCTTTTTATTTTAATTTTTTTGTAAATTTTGAAGGGCTTTTAAATTGGTTATAAATTGATTTTCACTGTGTTATTATTTATTATTGATGTTATTATGATTATAATTAATATCATTATTAATAATAATTTTTTTTTTGTATACAATATGATTCGTATTTCTTCTTTTAATAATATTTATTTCGTTTATTATTTTTTGGTTTTATGTTTTGGAAATTTTTTCTTGTCTTATGCTATTTACGCCAGCGCCTTTTGTATATGGGTATATATTGTATTGGGTAGACATTGGATTGGCGGAAAAGTCATGACATATGTGGCAACAGAGGGCGTCATACTTATTTTGAAACTACTATTGTACTAGCAATCATCTCAAATGCTATTGATTATGACAGATGATAGTCCACCCTACATTAATATGTCACAGTCCAAGGAAGCCCAATGAAATATCAGCGAATTAATATTTGTGATCTATTCAAACAATATTGAATATTAAGCAGTGGCTAAAATTCAGTTATAATGCCATTCAAAACCGATCTTCAAAAAATAAAATAATGTTCTCCCTGTATTTTGGTTTTCGAACTTCAACTGGGTGAGCTAAGTGCATTTTTTTCGGAAAAGTGGTCAGCACTCATCAATCGCTAGACCACATACAAATTTGGCAAATGATTTAGCTTGATTGGAGTATCTTAGACATGATTTATGTTGTTGCTGACGACATAACTTCAATGGTACATCGCTCAATTCCGAAGAGGCTGTCAAACAGCGTCACATCATAATTTTTTGGAAGGAAATCATATACCTTTTAATTGAACTTAATTCTATATATGAAAAAATTAACCTTGACAATCACTCTATAAATGCGTCATGACTTTTTCTGCAAAACAATACAATGCTAGTCTTATATTACAAATAGTACAACAATTACAACACCCTCTTTTTCGATATTTCGTTTAATTTCTAATGATTTCGTGAAAACTTTTCAAACAACCCAATATAATAATATACATACGTAGTTAGGGTTAAGGGCAAACAACTCTTGTACTTTTTTCCTTTTTTTGGTTATTTCTTTTAGTTTCTGATGATTTTTCATTTAGCCTTTTCTTTTTTTTTTTCTTTTGTTTGATTTTATTTGATTAATCTGTTTAACGTATTTATTATTTTATGCTATATAATAAATAGTTTTTTTTCTATTATTTTGTGGCACATTGTTTGTAATAATCATTTGTTATTGTTATTAATTGAAGAGTATAAAATCAATTTGATTTGCATGATTTTCTTAATAATTTCTCAACTTGTATACATACAGGTACGTATTTATTATTCAGAAAAAACAATTAGTTGATATTATTTAACAAATCAAATAATATTTGACTACACGGTGCAACAAAATTTTGAAAATGGAACAAATGTTGATTTTTCATAATGAAGAATTGTGTATAAATATGAGTAGAGAAGCGCATATTCAACTTACAACAGGTCACCCTGAGATAAATTCAGTTAAAGTTATTAAATCATCCAATACCAAGCGAAAAAGATTAAATGTTTTTTATAATATTGATTCCTTTATAATAGTGATAAAAAATATTATAAAAAAAAAAAACTATAAAAATATAATAATCCGACAAAATTCTAAATATTAATTACTTAGTCAAAGTGTTGAATTACTCAAAATATTCATGAACCCATTTTTTCATTAATTAAAAATTTGATTCATCAAAATATATTCAAATATGGACCGTACGAATAATCATTTAGTCGAACAATTCAAATAATCACAATTCTGATTACTCAGTTATTCGATTATTTAAGATTTTGATAAATTAAATATCATATTATTCGCACAATCATGATTTGTGTGAAGAACAGGTCAGGAACAGGAAATCACTTGATGTCAGTTACGGACCATAAGATGGATGCATAAGAACCTCCCAACCAAGCTCCCGGAGCTTCTGGCGAGACAATATCGATGTTTGTGGAACACTGATGGAACACAATTCCTCTTCTATTGGCCAAAGCTGACCGCTTCTGGGCGATTGCTTCCTTCAGACGGTCCAATTGTTGACAGTACAGGTCCGAATTAAGAGTTTGGCCGTAGGGGAGCAGCTCCAGAGCAGATGATTCCCTGCCAATCCCACCAAAGACGTAGCAAAATCTTCCTAACCGTCAATCTTGGCTAGGCCACTGTTGGAAATTCGGTCCATGAGGTTTTTTTGCGTTAACTCGTGTGGCACCCATACATCCAGCCTTATTTAAATGGTTCCAAACGGTTTTTTGTGCAATGTTTGGCTCCTGGGCAATAGAAACAGTGCATATTTAACATGTGCATTAGAAAAGCAATATTTGAAAAATTACAGAGCCACACCCACTATTTAATGTGGCTTTATATCTGTAAAATAACGCCCACTAATTGACAAATTCAAGATTTTTTCTTTGTTTTTTGAAATTTTCTTTTGAAATAATTGTAATTTTATATAAAAAAAAAAAAAATATAGATATTTTATTAAAATAACTTTATTCTGATTAATCGAATAATTTCAATTTTGATAAATTAAAACCATAATTATTCGAATAACAAAAAATAGATTAATTAATAAACGATTACGATCGTAATCTGAACATATGACTGACTTGCTTTACGTATTCTCCACAAAGTACTACCTGTATCATGCTCAAGTTGTATGAAAAATGTATTAAAATAGAACAGTTTTATTGTCAAAATTATTTGTTTGAGATTTAGTGTGAATTGTTTATTTAACTTCAATCACCTTATTTTTTAACGTCGAAATTCATATTTTTAGAGATTTTACAAATAAAAGTGTAAATTTATCTTTACTGTCTTATTGTTGCTGATTACGATAAAAAATTAGAAATTTTTGTGAATAAAAATTCCAAACGCAAGTTTATTTTGAATTTTTTAATATCAGGTGTGTGAACTAGTAAGCGTTTAAAGAGAGCAATGATTGAGAAACGGAGTCGGTAATTTTTCACCATAACAACGCACGGCCACACATTCCTATTCCAATCAAAAACTATCATACTAATAGCAGATGGGAAGTTTTACATCACCCACCTTATAGCCCAGACCTGGCGCCTTTAGGTTACCACTTATTCCGGTCCAAGCAGAATGCCCTTAATGGAATACGCTTCACTTCAGTCACCGAAATCAAAAATTGGTTCGATTTGTTTTTGACGGCCAAGCCCGCGAATTTCTTTTGAGATGAAATTCATAAATGCCAGAAAAATGAGGAAATGTCATAATTTCTGATTGATACTTTGAATGACATGTTTTTTACAGAATTTTTAAAAAATAAATGATTTTTGAGCACTAAAAAAGGCCGATTACTAATTCACACATCCAATATTTAACATCAAATTAAATGGAAAATTCGTTTTTAACCGCCAAGCCAGCAAAGTTCTTTTCGGATGAAATTCATTAATTGCCAGAAATATGGGGAAATGTCATAGTTTCTGATGGATAATACTTCGAATGACATGATTTTAGAAAATTCTTAAATATAAATGATTTTTGAGCACTAAAAAAGGCCGGTTACTAATTCACACAACCAATATTTAGCATCAAATTAAATGGAAATTTTTCTTTACTCTTAAATTGCCACTTTTCTGCTTTTTTTGTTCGTATTGTCTTTATTTTTAATTTAATTTTCCTTATCCATACCAACACATACACATATGTATGTAGTCAAAACACAATAATAATAATCACAGTATGTACGAGTATATGTCAACGATAACAATATTGTCCACCAACTAGTCAACCGCCAACAACCACGTAAATATGTAGTCATCATCAACCGGTTTAACAATGTATATTGTATTTAATCGACCAGTGCATATGTATGTATACACAATATGTCCAGTCAAAGTTTTTATTTCCTCCTTTATCAGCTACTACGTTTCGTTTTATTTCATATTATTTCAAGTATTTCTTCTTTTTATCATTATCATTCTTTTCGCTATTTTAACTATAGTACGTTTTCAGTTTTTTTCGTATGATGTCAATTGTCTTTTTTATTTATTTTTACATGAATTCTCTATATTCTCTATATTGGCTGACTTGTCTTGGCTTTGGCAATTTCACACACAACTTTCGCTTTCGTTGATACGGCATACATACTCGTATAATATCTCATAGAGCTTATACTACGAGTATGGTGGTGTCCATGAGCAGCATATAGTCTGTCTGTACACATATTAACTATGTGTGGGCACGTATAGACATCTGTGAAATATAGTCTACAAATTGTATTTGGAGCAAGAGTCAATGGCATAAGGAATATTTCAATCGAATCAAAAAGTGTACAATGTCAATCAATAAATATAAAGAAATTTATTTATGACAATAAAAATATGTTAAATATCAAAGATATAAATATTATATATGTATTTGTACATATATGTACAGCTTATGTTATATATGCTATGTACATATACGTTATACCCAAAAAAAAAAAAAAAAGTCAACAATAAAAAGTTACATAAGTTTGTGTACTATAATAACAGCATCCGTGAAAGCCGGCAATATTTATTCTCATTTGAGTTATGAACAATTGAGAGTGTGTCCTACTTAAAATTTCATTCATAAAATATTTTAAGTTAACAGCATACATATAAATTGATACTTAACAATAACAACAACAACAACAACAACAACACGTATGTACCTACGTACATATATGAAACTGGTTTCATTTTACGAAAATTTTGTTGTTTTCTTTTTTCATTTCTGTGCTGCTGCTGCGGCTGCAAGTTAAAGCAATAACGAGAAGTAATGAACAACAACAACAACGAAAATAAAAATCATAATGCAACTGAACTGTACATAGCATTCTCGCATCATACATACATATAACACTCATGGGTGTGGTAATATTGTCAACAAATTTGTCTTTTTGCCCTCTATTCATTCGTCCTCCTTTTTAGTTATACTCGTACGTATGTACATAGCGGTTGCTTGTGAACACGTAGAAAAAATATAAATAAAAATTGTGAGAAGAAAAAAACAAAACTTCAAAAATGACAAACATTTGTTGAAAGATGATGCTTTGACAGTAAAAAGCAATAAAAGAATTACATACACGCACACACACTCGTATACCATGAGTAGCAGTGGTATCGTATATGGTGCAGTTCAGTGGTGCATTCGTTGCATGATGTGTTTGCATTAAGTGCTCCCATTTGCATTATTGGCATGAATGTGGTAGTAATGATGTTCATTTTTTATTTTTTTTTTTTTATTTAGCTTCAGTTGTTGTGTTTACACAAATGCGCGAGTAAACAAATTAGTTAGTTTTATTTTCTGCTTTTGACGGTTTTGACGCTGTCTTCTCTTGTTTTATTTATATATACAGAGTGATTTTTTAGCAATGGACTTTCAAACGAACAACTTTTGCAGATTATTGAATTTTTTTATCAAAATTCATGCTCAGTTCATTCATTCATTTGTTTTATGGTCAGTTTGGGCGACCTTCTGAGACGGCTATTCGAAAACTTGTGGCTAAATTTCGCACAAAATTTACATCATTGGACATTAAACCACCAACACGCATACGTAGAGTGCAGACAGAGGAAAATATCGTAGCTGTATCCGCCAGTGTTGTTGATGACCGTGAATTATCGATTTATTCGTGAGATATCGGCCGATTGAGAGAGTTTGCCAAAATTGAACTCAGCGTATGAACCATTTGAGGAGCAGCCGCGGTCAACATGAAATGATCTTTAAACATTGAATTATATAGATCGTTCTATCGACTCAAAGAAAGATTTCATACATTTCTTTAAATTTTGTGTATTTTTTTTTTTAATCAAATCCGAAGGCTCTTAAAAAATCACCCTATATACAGTTCTGTATTACACATACGTATACGCATAATTTTTGTGCTTTTAAAAGGCTATTTTTTAAATATTAAACACAACTAAAATATGATGTAATAATTTTGCATAAAATTTGAAGGAAAATTGCGCTCAAGTAAGACTTGTCGGATCTTGAAAAAATTAATATTTCATAACATTTGACTTAAATAGCTAATAGCTTTTGCCGAAAACAATATTTAACGACTATTTACACGCAAGCCCAACTTTGAAATATTTATCTACAAATTTTCTAAAGAAACTAGTATATAAATATTATTGAGAATTTTTCCACAATATTGCAATACTCGCCGAAACATGCTGAAAGTATTGCAGCACCAAGAACATAAATTATTTTGTCTACAATCAGTTTAATATTTAATTAGCCATAACAGCTGAATGGTCGTTTAAATACGATACATAATAAACTTTATTATATGCTCATTTAGTTTGCATTAATTAAAAAAAAAAAAAAAAACTCCCATAGCATTATAAATATATGGAATTCTAATTATATTTGTATGGATTCCAATAACTGGGAGCATTTCAATATTTTGTTGCTTTAAACATCGGTTAACATCACAACTTTCTGATACCAGAATGAATATACATATTTATAATATAAAATCGCTTCTGAATTTGAATTAAAATTCAATAGAATTGTGAAGTAAAAATACAAAAAAAAAATGACTGAAATTAGCAATAACAAATCAATGCTACTTTCAAAAACCCAAATAACCACACCTCGAACAGAAAAGAGATTGCAATTTAAGAAATTTATATTAAACCCTAACAAATATATGAAAATAAATGGCATTTTAGTTTGCTAAAATAGTTTTCTCTTCACATGTTATTTTATATACAATATCTTCCAAATGAAATTAGATCATTGTAGGTAATATAATGTTGTTCCATTGGAGCATCAATGAATCCACATTACAAATATTTACTTCATAAAGTCAACTTTTTTAATTTTTGAAATAAGGCAAATAGCTTAGAGATTATTTGAAGCTTATGAAGTAATTTTTGCTAATGATAACCACTTGTCGAAATGTAATTAGTAAGTTTTGCGAACACAAAATATTTACCTTTAAAAATCTTCTCGCTGAAAGAGTTGTATGATGAAGCTTATGGTAATTTCGTTTCTACCAAAAAATTTTGATCTTCCACAATGAAAAATTTGTTCAATGATGCACTCAACCCTGTAAAAATCCACATTCTGGTCTACTCAGAAAAGAACACCAAGCACTGTGTCGATATTTTTTTGAAAAGCACAAAATGTAACTTAAATAATTTTCATTATTCACTTCTTGTAATTTGACATTAATTTATCATAAATATTTTCGACAAAACAAAAAAACAAAATGCCAAATTAACACATGAATTTGAGTAACTATCTTTCCTTGTCTAACACATGCACTTTATAATACTTTCGTTTCAAGCAATCAGCTGATTTTCAGGGGGCAACCATCTTTCATGACAAAGTTTCGCAGGGCAGAGAATGTGAGTTGATTCGTTCATTTTCTGTCATTAAGCACAACTGTGTGAGTGAGATAGGCAATAGAAAAAGATAGAAAGAAGTTTTGCGCCGAAAATCCAATCCAAAATTAAAAATCGGCGCAACGAGCTATGTTCTATATTCAAAGTGTTTCGATTTTGACAAATATGTTCACAAATTTTTAGATGTTGAAGCGATAACAGTAAGTAAGAAGAAAAGTTCTATAAGAAGAGTTCTATATTAGGGTTGTGCAATTGTTTATTCAAAAAGTTTGATTACTCATATTTTTCGACTAATCAATTCGCTTTATCTGTATTATAATTTATCAAAATTGAAATTATTCGATTAATCAGAATTTTGTTTGATCACAATATTTTTCATTTTTATTTTTATACCCTGCATAATGCAATATGCATGGTATATTCATTTCGGTCAGATGTTTGTGTCCACTTGAAGGAATCTCCGGAGATATAGACATGGATATATATTCGTGATCAGCGTCGATTAAATTTTCGATTTAACGCTGTCCGTCCGTCCGTCCGTCCGTCCGTCCATCCGTCCGTCTGTCTGTCACCTGGCTGGTTCGCACGATAACTTGAGTAAATATTGAGCTATTTCGATGAAATTTGGCATAAGTAATCTATGATCCAAGGGTACGGAGGGGATTGATATTGGGCATGATCGGTCAATAACCACGCCCACACCAAGCATTCAAAGCGACTAACCTCGAAATTTTCAAAATCTTTAACTTGCTATAACTCACATAATATACCACTTGGGACAACAATATTTCGCTCATAGAGTTACATTATACTACTATATAACCTCGCCAAAAGTGGGTGAGCCACGCCTACTTTCTAGCGTAGCTCCCATACAAAGTGTCTGTACTTCTTTTAAATTGAAACTGCTGTAACTTCTACAATCTTCTGTCTAGAATAACCATAATTGACACTTAGATTAACACGGTAGTCGGAAATAATATGGCAGAAAATCAATGTGCCACGCCCACTCCTTTTTGGGTCTCCCATACAAAGTTGCGGAAATTAAAAAAAATGTTACCGGTTATAACTTGCAAACTATTCAGCGTAGAATAACGAGATTTAAGGTGTGGATTAGTATTGTACGAGCAACTAGGCTCACAGAAAATGGGCGCACCACGCCCAGTGTTTATCGTAGCCCCCATACAAATTTTAAATTGAAACAGCTGTAACTTCGGCAATCTTCTGTCTGGAATAACCTTAATTGACACTTAAATTAATATTATAGTCGGAAAAAATCTGGCAGAAAATCAGTGTGCCATGCCCACTCCTTCATGGGTCTCCCATACAAAGCGAGTGAATTAAACTAAAATTTTAAGCTCCATAGCTTACAAACCATTTAGCCTAGGACAACGAGACTTAGGGTATGGATTAGTATTGTACGAGCAACTAGGCTCACAGAAAATGGGCGCACCACGCCCAGTGTTTATCGTAGCCCCCATACAAATTTTAAATTGAAACAGCTGTAACTTAGGCAATCTTATGTCTACAATAACCATAATTGACACTTAAATTAATATCGTAGTCGGAAATAATCTGGCGAAAAATCAGAGTACCACGCCCACTTCTTATTGGGGCTCCCATACAAAGTTGAGGAAATTAAACAAAAATGTTAACCACCATAACTTAGAAACTATTCAACGTAGGACACCAAATTTAAGGTGTGGATTATCATTAAAAAATTAATTGGATTTACTAGAAAGTGGTAAGCCACGCCCACTTTTTATATAGTTCCCATACTAAGCCTCGGAATTATCTTAAAATCCTTTTACTTCGTCAAAGTCAACCATATTTCGGGTGTAAATTAGTAGTATATGCAAAAATTGTTTCTCGAAAAGTGGAAATAAAAGAAAAGTTGGATATTCGAGTAAACTTTTTATATATAAATCTACATATGCAGGGTATAGTTTGGTCGGCCCCAGCCGACTGTAAGGAGATTTTTTTCTTTATTTTTGAAATATTCCTTGAGAACAAAAAAATTTAACCACATTCCATAGCTTTAAAAAGCTTCCTATCTACTTTGTATTGAAAAAAAAATAATATAAATATTTTGAAAATTTTATTCGAATAAACTGTTTTAGTTAATGTTTGAATTAATCAGAAATTACAACACTGATTAATCGAATAATTTATGTTTTGAATAATCAAATAATCATGATTATTTGAATAATTTCTTATTTGATTAATTAAAATTTTTGTACAAAATATTAATTGCACAGTCCTACTTTATTACAAAATTCCAATTCCACTGTAGTATTTGATGTCAAATAAAACCGGTGTAATTGCATTAATGTGGTCGTAACGTTTACGGGCAGGATGCTCCTGGGCAGACCAATGTGGACAATCACTAATAGAGCAAAAACAAATTAAAAATCAATGTGAGAAAATATAAAGAAAGTACGCGAACGGAAACTTATCAGAAACTTGCAAATTGACAATCACAGTACGTAATGCAAGCATTTTTCTATCACAAAGTATCAGCTGTCTTCAATTATTACGCTATCATTTTTGGATTCTCTGTCACACAGATTGTGTACGCGAATGCTTTCCTGTCGACAATTGTTAACAATTCTTAAAAGTTGGCAGCGAGTAAAGCTTGTGTCTTTTTTTTTGTCTTATTTGAGTGTAATATTTTACGAAACGAACACCGAATTTGCTAACATATTTGCATGGCTTTAGAATCGAACACTAAAAAAGAAGTAGGCATTGAAGGTGCAACATTTTTTAGTAGAAACAAAATCATCATTAGAAAAAAGTAATGTCACAAAATATCATTATAATTTGATTCTTCAACTCGTGTTCGCATTAAGAGAAAACTCTTTGCAGTTGCCAGTGCCAAATGTATATGAAATCTAGACTCAAAAATTCGTAGAAAATATTAAACATTTGTACTAATTTCAAAGACAACATCAAGAGTTTAGTACGAAGTTAAAGTAATTATAAATTGTTACTTATCAAATATATAGCTATAAAATAGAAACTGATCCAAATTTGCCATAATATAAATTTGTACAAAGTAAATATATGCTAAATAGCTTACAATCAATATTAATTAGATTACACAATTAAAATAAATTCAAAATAACTTTTAAATATAGAGTTCATTACATGCATTTGCCACACAATAATTTTGTAATAAGTATTCATAGCAATTATGTACGTATATTGCAAATATAAAGCATCATTTGTAGGACACGATTGCATATGCCACAATATAGACGCACTGCAAATTGTTATATGTAATTTCATGTAACTACATGTGCCAGTTTTTGCTAATTTCTTGATATGATATAATCTAATTTCATGATATTATGTATACCAAATATGCTCGTATTACATTACCGCCCTAAGGGTTACTCATTCGTCATCATCAACATCATAAAAAGCATCTTAATGAGTATAGTATTGAGAAAGAAAATATATTAAAAATTTAAACGTTGGCTATTGGAGTGATGTACACAGACAGCAAATAGCACAAGCCAAAAAAGCAAAGAAGCACTTTATTGAGGAAGTTAAAACCGATAGGAAAATAAATAAATAGGTGTATATGTACATATCTCATACATGTGCGCATATATTTGTTTATTATAAAATGCATTAACAATTGAACAAAATATACGCATATAGATATTTGTATATACATACGTTTACAATATATATGTAGGTTCAGTATTATTACGAAGAAACAAACAAACAATTAGTTGTATATGTATAAATCCACATATAAATACAAAGTACAAAGTCATTATATTGCTTTAGCAATTCAAGTATCTAACCATTCATCTATTGGTAGATTATCAAGTGTACCTATTATACAATATAACATAAAGTGTGTACCTACAGCAGCAAACATCTATACGAATATATAGGCGTACGTATGGTATCTACGAAAATTATGATATTTTTGTATTATATTAATGATCCCTCAAATACTAAGTATGGAAGTTAATTTATCCACTTCTTCTATATATATGAAATTACTGTGAGCAAGAGCTAATACTAAGTTATTATTTTTACCTAACACAAGGTTAATTTTAAACCATACCATATGATGATGGTATTCAAATGTACACATAGCCTTTTAATCATTTAATTGTTATCTGAATTTTTCTTTTTTTTTATGTGCATATCTGTATATAAATACAAAACATAAACACAACTCACACACACAAACATACATAAAGTATGTACAAAACATAACTATAATGATCATCACCTGTTCAAATCATCACCAATTTAAATGAGCTCAGCATAGCATACATAACATGTACATACTCGTTGCAAACATAACATAATTTATTATAGCCGGCTCTGACAACAAGTAGCTGCTATTCAATAACTACTATTTAGCTTTAATTTTTCCCGTCTAAATTTTTGTTTTTTATTTTGTTTTTCCAAGCCATTTTAATCATTCTATATATGCTAGTATAATGAAAAATTATGATCATTTGTTTTACATAGCCTTCTTCATAGTGGAATCAATTCATTCTAATATCTCGCACATTAATATTCCATTGTAAATGTATTTATTTACATATATGTAGTATATAAGTAGTTTGGTTTGTACGATGATAAGTGAATAATTAGTGAATGAATCACTTAGTCAGTCCAACAACAATTTTGAATTGCATTACATAAACACTTGAATGAATTGCGTATTTGTATATTCACATGAATATTATATTAGCTAAACTTATGTACCGCTAGTAATATGTATTACTTTTGCAGATGATAGTTGATTACCAAAAGAAAGAAAATTGCCTTGATGTCGGTCTCGGCAGCTAAGACTCATTTATTTCCTTCACATGTAAGAATATACATACAATATTTATACAATTTAGGAAGTGGGCACATCTTTTGTGTAGTTTTGTGCTATAATTTAGGGTATAACTATTTAAAATTTAACATTTCAGTGGGTATAATAGTAGGCGTGATACAAGGTGCGACAATTATGTATTAAGACTGCCTTTAGAAAACACGATATCTGCTAATTTTTCGGTATATTTATTCCAAATATTCTCCTCCTGATTCAATACACTTGTTACATCGTTTTAATAGTGATTCAAACGCATGTTCCAGCTCATTTTTCGGAATTGGCTCCAGTGCCCTCGTCGAAGCTCGTTGTATGGTCTGAATGTCATCAAAAAAGCATCCTTTCAACTTCAATTTCAGTTTTGGGAACAAAAAGAAGTCGCACGGTGCCAAATCAGGTGAATACGGCGGGTGATTCAACACACAGACCTGATTCCGAGCCAAAAATTGAGGAACAATGAGTGCTGTGTGTTAAATTTCATGTTGAAATTTCAACATCAAACGGACACGTGTTTTGTGAAATGAATGTCAATAAACATTAAATGTCAACCAAATGCCATGAAATTTTGACAGTTAGTAGAGGAAGGTTGAAGCTTCAAAACGCATGTACTCACACATAGATGGCGCGCTTGATTGCTGAGACATGGTTCGAGTCTTAATACATAGTTGTCGCACCTTGTATGTCCGCTTTTTCTTAGTGGATCGCAACGATGGAAAGCGACTAACGTGAGTTTTTTTTTTTTTTTTTTGGGTGAATCGGATCTTCGTTTTCTGATTAAACACTATTATTTATGCCAGAAATCGATAATCAAGACCAAAGCCAAGGTAGATGTGTAATATCCGGACTCTGTGCCCTCAATAAAAATGATTCAAAAATGTGTTTCTGACTTACGTTGTGGCCATACAAGCACCGATGGTTCTGAAGATCAGAGCGCCTGCTCACTAATCGTTAGTTGCGCAAGCCAAATTTGCACAAAATCAGATTTGAACTAGTTCCTCAGACACCCCAGACTTCGCCAGACCTCACCTCCAGCGATTTATATCTGTTTTCAAACCTGAAAAGATGGCTCATCAGTAGCCGCGTTAACTCAATTGACGAACTATCTAAAACAGAGACAAAAATTGCACAAAATCAGATTTGAACTGGTTTCTCAGACACCCCAGACGTCGCCTTCGAGTATTTCTATCTTTTTTCAAGCCTGAAAAGATAACTTACCAGTAGGCGATTTTACCAGGTGTACAACCTTAAATCCGCTGTTTGCTCGTAGATGGCGTTAGTGAGCATATTGAGCTATAATCGACTGTGCATCCTTTTTTTTATGAGTTCAACACCCGTTTACATCAATTAGTAAACATCATCAGTTATTTCATACAACAACATACATTTTTCCTCTTATAAGCATGTCTAGTTTCGTGCCAGAAAAAGAGCATATGAGGGAAGCTCTACTTTTTTGCTTCAATTAGAAGAAATCTGCTGATGAGTCGCATCGAATGCTTGTGGAGGCCTATGGTGACAGTTCGCTGTCGGAAACCACTTGCAGAGGCTGGTTTCGTCGGTTCAAAGAAGGCCATTTTGACTTGAGTGACAAGAAGCGTTAAAATAGACCCAGAAAAGTTGAGGACAAAATGCAAAAAATGCTTGCCGAATAGTTAGGTGTTATTCAACAAGCCATTTCCATACGTTTACGACCATGGGGAAGGTTCTATGAAAAAAAAATGTGTCTTTTTTTTTTTACCAAAAAACAGCGGATTTAAGCTTGTACATCTGGTACTCAATTGATGAACTCATACATATCTAAAACATAGACAAAAATTGTACAAAATTATATTTGAACTGGTTCCTCAGCCACCCCAGATGTCGCGAGACCTCAGCTCCAACGATTTCTATCTATTTTCAATCCTGAAAAGATGGCTCACTAGTAGACGATTTTACTCAATTGACGAACTCATACATATTTAAAACTGAGGCCTATTTTAAAGAGCTATTCTAAAGAACTACTTATTGATTCGAAAACGAATTCGGCCAAAAAAACAATTCAAGATTCGGCGTGCTCTGTTCAATTCTTACAAAATTATTGTCCTAAGTGGAATACTATGTAAGTTATGCTGCAAACTACATGTAATGGGCGTGACTTGCATATTTCTTACGAAAATATTGAACAATATATTGTCAATTTACATGACTTATATTGTTGTCCTAGATACAATATAGAGTGAGCTCTAGAGCAGGTTAAATTTATTACAAAAAAAAAAATTAATAAACATTTTTATAATCCCTATAATTTGTCTGCCTGTAGTAACAATTTTCCAGTAATGCTTCTGAAAAGAGCTCTGTGACAAAACTAAGTTAAAGTGATGTCACAAGATTTCTGCCGTTCGGAACCGGCTAATATAAGTAGGTCCCTTCTAATGATGTCCAAATTTAACACGCACAACAGTATTGAAGAGAACCTCAGTGGTATTACAAAGGTCCTTTCTGCCCTAAGTAAGCCACATTAGCGTATCAGTTGACCGATCGTGACCATTATCAATGGTGCCATTATTCAAGTTACCGTTAGTACCATTCATGTGGTAAATGACAGGACACCTTTAACGGACTGACATCTTTAAATAGACTATTAAAAATATCTATATAAATTTCTATATCTCCAGATCTAACTTCAAGCGCTTACAAACATCTGAGCAAAATAAACAAACACGCAAAACACCAGCACAAACAATTTAATTTTTATTGAAAATTTATCCAAAGTAACAAATTTAAATAATAAATAAAAATATATATCAGTTAATGTGTTCTATGATGAATTTTTTATTTCTTTTATTTAATTTTTTTTTTTTGTTTGTTTTGTTTACAAGTGTAGCTTATATGTAAATATATGTATTACTCGAGTAACAAAATATCACTTTATAAAATAAAAAATATAAATATTCTGCAAAATACATAGTATAATAACCACTTCGAATGTGTATTAATACGCATAAGCAATACAATCACATACACGCACACGCACACGCACACTCGCACAATCTACAAAATTTAACTGGTCTCAAGGGCAAGGTTCTTCAAAATTTTAAGCTTCTTTTTCTGTTTTTTTTTTCTTTTTTTTTACTTTTTTGATTGTTTATTTAAAAAGATATTATTTGTGGTATTTTTATTTAGTTTATAATAGTTGTACTTTGTAAATCTGATTTTGTATATTAATGATATATTTTTGTTTTTTTTTTTTGTGCATATTACATATCCATTTATTTTATTTATGTATTTTGTTTTATATGCATATATAATACTTTATATATATATATATATATATATATATATATATATATATATATATATATATATATATATATATATATGTATGTATATATATATATATATATGTATATATATATTCTTTATGAATTTACGATAGTACCTGCTTCATACATCCAATAACTGTTTATATGTAAATGATGTTGATGAGTTTTTAATGTTATTCATATATATTAGAGACGTTGCTTGAGAATTTACATTAAATAAATTTATTTTACTAATTATACAACTATAATATTCTATTATCTTTCTTACAGATATACCATCACATTTGTATTTGCTATTCAAAGTAAGTTTTTTATCAAAATTTACATTAAATAGAATATGAATATAATGAATTTTATTTTTTCAAGTTCAGCAATGCCATCTAATGAGTCAGAAATCAAAATTCTTTCGTCACAATTGAAATGTAAATATACAAAAATGATTAACTTAATATTGCATTTAATGAACATTTTAGTTATGCTCTCAAATGTTGCACGCTGCTCTATTCTTTATTTGTTTTACGTGCATTACAACATGTACTCATTAATGAACTATTCATAAGTGCATATGTATAAATGTAATATTTAGTAATTTAATTCAATACTATACAGAATATAGAATATTATTACATAGTATACATTCACACACATGTACAAGGTGCCAAAAATACTGCATACATATAAACAATAATTAAATTTAAACAATACCATCGCCAACTATACCCCAAGAGCATACAATTGCCTTGAACCACTTTAAAATATTATTTAACTGCATTGGTTAAATGTATGAAACCTTTCAAAACAGTTCACTATATTTTTGAATTCTTTATTTGACTTAGCATATTAGTATACACACACTCTTAACACTATTAGTATGTGTATCAATAAAAAAAAAAAATTAAAATACAATAAAATGCACAAGTATCCATTTGTTAAATTTAACACGTTCTAACAAAATAGAAGACACACAAATAATAAATATATTCAAATAGTAACATTAAGTATATTTACATCGAATATTGAAATAAGAAACAAAAAAAAAAAAATTTAAATACAATAAAATCCATGAAAAAAAAATTAAATCATATATACGCAATTCACTTGAAATATCAAATTATTTCAAGTAGCAATACACTCTTATAATTATACTTGTGAGTTTATATACACTTTCGGACATTTAGATGATAATTTGTTTACCAATTTTCATTTCTTGGTACTAGTATATAAAAATAATATTTAATCGTCAGCAATTTCTTGGCAATCTTTAATAAAATTTCATAATTTAGTTTTCTGCAAAAAAAATTTCGTACTTATTACTTATTGCTTTTTTACGTAGTTTATTTTTCCAAAGAACTTCTTAAAGTGTCAGTGATTATCGTTTTGGATCATCTTTATTTTTTATATTATTGTTTTTATTTATTTATCTATTTTTTTTTTCTCTTCCATTCTATACTTCATTATAATTGCTTTACGAGAGCCTACATCAATGGATGATATTAAATTAATATTTAATTTTTATTTATTATGCACTTGTGTTTCTGTCAGAAAAAAATATCATATTACAAAATTCATAAAAATTATAATATTTTGAAATTATTAACAATTAATTTCGTTGTTTCAATTATGATTCATATGAATTTTCAATTTTCAATCATTTAATCCCTAGCCGGCCAAGAGTTGCACAATGCTGTTTAACGTTTGACGAATGAAGACTGTTGCGCATGTTCACCTGCTCCCTTTGACACACACACACACACACACACACACTAATGCAAATGTTTTAGCATTCGTGTGGCCGGCAATGATTTAATCACTGAATACAAATGTAAAAATGATTGAATTCAATAACATTTTCTTATAAATATAAATGCACATTGAATGAAGAGTTAAAGTTAAATTTGATTTCTTTTTATAGAAAAATGGTGTTCTTTTAAGATTTGTAGATTTTAGTAAAGAAATTCATTATTTTTACGTTTGCTTCTATTGGGACTATCGATTAATTTTAAAGGATTTACGAAATATATTATTATGCATCGAACATACTGCCACCATTTTTATTTTTTTTATTTTCTTGTCTGTCATGAGGTTATGATATTTTAAATTTCAGTATTAGTTTAGTAACTGCTGAAGTATAAATAACAAAGTTTTTTTTTAGCATGAATTTCAACTTGTGAGTACTAGTTCAGACGATTCAGAAGTGGTTATTTTGACACAGAAGACAAAGAGAGGCCTAGTCAGCCAAGTAAGTTTGAAAATGAAAAATTAGAAGCATTACTCGACCAAGATTGTGGTCAAATGCACAAAGAACTCACAGAATTCTTGGAAATAACTCAATCAACCATTTTCGAACGTTTAAAAGCAAGCAGAATGCATTCAAAAAGCAATGAAATCGGGTTCTACCATTGGGCTCAGACCAAGATATGTTGAAAGGCATTGTTGCATGTCAGAATGTTGCGCGTATGACACAAAACTTAGTCAGTATGGCATCGGATTATGACTGGTGATGAAAAATGGATTCATTACAACAACCCGAAGCTCAATAAATCGTATGTGAAGCATGGCCAACCAACGAAATCAACAGCAAAGCAGTTGGTACATTTTGCTCAGCACTTGGTGGAGCTGTTGAAATCGGGTCAGACTATCACAGGAGACCTGTACCGAATACAAATGATTCGTTTGAAGAGAGCAATCGCCGAAAAAGGGCCAGTCTATAATATTTCATCAAGACAACGGTCGGCCTGATGTTGAAAGACCGATTAAAAAGTATTTGGAAAACAGCGGCATAGAAATTGTCTCGTCTGACTACGATTTGTTTCGATCGAAAAGAGCTTGATTCGTTTTGGCCTCAAAAAATAAGTAATTCTTTTAGGATGAAATCCATATGGTACCAGAAAGATGGGAAAAAGTTGTTGTTGTTGTTGTTGTTTCAAAAATACAGAAATGTTTTGTTTTGTTCCCGTACAAAACATTTCCGTATTCTGATGAGGTGAATGAACCTTGGTCGACCACGTGGTCGAGTGCTTTCGGGGCATAGACGCGTCCATCCTTGAGAAGTAATGGGAATAAGTCATAGCTAACGATGGCCATTACTTTGAATAATGTCTTCATACATTTTGTTATTGAAATAAAGAGATATTTTTGCCAACAAATTCTTTAAAATTAATCGATAGTCGTAATAGATTTTTTTTTTTTTTTTTTTTTTTTTGACATGGTTCAGATTATCCGATTTGAATTAGATATACGCCGTATTATTTGATAAATAATTATCATTTTAAAGAGAACTTGATAAAGTATCTCCCATGAAACCCCTGGGCAATATTAGCAAAAAAAATCGACTCCAGCGATATTGACAATCCTCTTTTATGCCAATTTCTTACCCTTAAAATTTTGACTTGGCGCCAACGATAAAAAAACAACTTCCCAACCCAACTTTTCCAGTTTCTGGTAAGACACTATCGACGTTAGCGTGCTGTGACGTTGTCCTGATGTTGCAAAATACCTCTCATGCATGTCAATTCTGGTCGTCGCTGGTCAATTCCTAGTTCTTGATAATACAGCACTAAGTTTATGTTTTGACGATATGAGCCGCTTCAATGCGCTTTTATCACGATCATTTACGCACAATATTGTCATGCGCGACTCATTCTTCATGCCCAGCCATATCCATATTCTTTTTTCATCAACCTTTATGCATATAGTTTAAAACGGTTTTGAGCTGTTAATTGCTAACACATCGACTTCAACTTCAATCATCTACATAATTCAACTGATATTTTCGGTGACATATCAATCTGTGTGAAGTGCTTCTATCTATTTTTATACTGTACATATTCTGAAACACCCTCAAAATAATAAATATTCAATGATAATAATTACAAATCAAAACAAATGGAAAAAATCATCATTACTTTGGCATTTTACAGAAAACAAATAGAGACATACATACATTACACATGCATATGTATGTCAGGTATTGTTAATACAAATACATGAAATCAAAAGATTTAAGCGACAAACTCGCGAGTGCGCTGTTTAGATTGAAACACTGCATAAAAATAGTAAATTAAATGAAAAATAAAACACAACGCCAGCAACAAAGTAAAATAAAAGATATTAAATAGCAACGCCTGCAATTTCAAAGTGTTTACAAATACACACATACACACACATACACGCAGAAATTTGTAAAAACAAATTCATAAGCCCAGTGCATATAATAATATACTAGGTATTGTATTGTATTTTCACTAAATACAATACTTAAATATAAACACTTTGTTTAAAATGCAATTTTAAGCTAGCAAACAAAAAAAAACTTCACTTAAAACCTAAACGTTAATTTAAAAATAACAAGCAGATAGATATATACATACCACCTTGGTCAAAAAGTTCCCGGAATAACCACCGTGTGGAGCTCCCATCATTCCAATTTGAGTTCTGTTTTTTTTTTTTTGCATGATTTGCGAGGCTGAGTCCGATCCCACATTCATGAAAAGAATCATTACTGGAGACGAGACGTGGGTTCATGAGTACGACGGAAAGAGACCAGAATTGTGGGCAGAAAACTTATGGATTTTGCACCATGATAACCCACCGTCGCACAGTGTATTCATTATTCGTAATTTTTTGAGGAAAAATGCAACAAATACCATCCAACAGTCACCGAATTCACCTGATTTAGCTCTCTGTAACTTTTTTCTGTTCATTCGAGTTAAAAACTCGAAGTAATGGAAAAATCGTAGGAAGCACTGAGATAGATGTACTCTGGGCTACGTAACTTTTGCAAATGTCAAGCTATGACGATAAGATTCAGAGGGAAGATGGGAGCTCCACACGGTGGTTATTACGGGAACTTTTTGATCAAGGTGGTATATACGCTTACGTACATACGAGCTTGTGCTTATACATTTTGACTTATTGAAATTATACACCAACCGCAACAACAACAACAAGAAAAGAAGACGTCATATACGAGCGAGAGAAGATAAAACAAAAAAAAAGGTCGAATATGTTTATGCAATTTGTTTGGATTTTTTACCGCATATTAAAAATGCTCAAATATATATATATATAAACATTTTAATTAATTTAAACAAAGTGGAAAATGCTTTATAAAAATAATACGCATACATGAGTGGGCATTACATTATTGATAGCAAAAAAAAAAAATGAAAATTTATTTTTTAAAAAGACAATAATAATTTTTTTTTTTATATTCTCTTTTATTTTCTAATTGACTACACAGTAAAAACCCATCTTATATCCTATTCAGACTCTTGACTTTTCATATTAATTTCAAAAAAAAAATTATATATGACACACATATGACTATATTTACCAACCCCAACACTTGTACACACACACACTCAAATAATTGACTTAAAAATCTCCTTACAGTCGGCTGGGGCCGACCAAACTATACCCTGCATATGTAGATTTATATATAAAAAGTTTACTCGAATATCCAACTTTTCTTTTATTTCCACTTTTCGAGAAACAATTTTTGCATATACTACTAATTTACACCCGAAATATGGTTGACTTTGACGAAGTAAAAGGATTTTAAGATAATTCCGAGGCTTAGTATGGGAGCTATATAAAAAGTGGGCGTGGCTTACCACTTTCTAGTAAATCCAATTAATTTTTCAATGTTAATCCACACCTTAAATTTGGTGTCCTACGTTGAATAGTTTCTAAGTTATGGTGGTTAACATTTTTGTTTAATTTCCTCAACTTTGTATGGGAGCCCCAATAAGAAGTGGGCGTGGTACGCTGATTTTCTGCCAGATTTTTGCCGACTACGATATTAATTTAAGTGTCAATTATGGTTATTGTAGACATAAGATTGCCTAAGTTACAGCTGTTTCAATTTAAAATTTGTATGGGGGCTACGATAAACACTGGGCGTGGTGCGCCCATTTTCTGTGAGCCTAGTTGCTCGTACAATACTAATCCATACCCTAAGTCTCGTTGTCCTAGGCTAAATGGTTTGTAAGCTATGGAGCTTAAAATTTTAGTTTAATTCACTCGACTTTGTATGGGAGACCCATGAAGGAGTAGGCGTGGCACACTGATTTTCTGCCAGATTTTTGCCGACTACGATATTAATTTAAGTGTCAATTATAGTTATTCTAGACAGAAGATTGCCGAAGTTACAGCTGTTTCAATTTAAAATTTGTATAGGGGCTACGATAAACAGTGGGCGTGGTGAGCCCATTTTCTGTGAGCCTAGTTGCTCGTACAATACTATTCCATACCTTAAATCTCGTTGTCCTACGCTAAATGGTTTGTAAGTTATGGAGCTTAAAAGTTTTAGTTTAATTCCCTTGACTTTGTATGGGAGACTCATGAAAGAGTGGGCGTGGCACACTGATTTTCTGCCAGGTTTTTGCCGACTACGATATTAATTTATGTGTCAATTATGGTTATTCTAGACAGAAGATTGCCGAAGTTACAGCTGTTTCAATTTAAAATTTGTATGGGGGCTACGATAAACACTGGGCGTGGTGCGCCCATTTTCTGTGAGCCTAGTTGCTCGTACAATACTAATTCATACCTTAAATTTCGTTATTCTACGCTGAATAGTTTGCAAGTTATAACCGGTAACATTTTTTTTAATTTCCGCAACTTTGTATGGGAGACCCAAAAAGGAGTGGGCGTGGCACATTGATTTTCTGCCACATTATTTCTGACTGCCGTGTTAATCTAAGTGTCAATTATGGTTATTCTAGACAGAAGATTGTAGAAGTTACAGCAGTTTCAATTTAAAAGAAGTACAGACACTTTGTATGGGAGCTACGCTAGAAAGTAGGCGTGGCTCACCCACTTTTGGCGAGTTTATATAGTAGTATAATGTAACTCTATGAGCGAAATATTGTTGTCCCAAGTAGTATATTATGTGAGTTATAGCAAGTTAAAGATTTTGAAAATTTCGAGGTTAGTCGCTTTGAATGCTTGGTGTGGGCGTGGTTATTGACCGATCATGCCCAATATCAATCCCCTCCGTACCCTTGGATCATAGATTACTTATGCCAAATTTCATCGAAATAGCTCAATATTTACTCAAGTTATCGTGCGAACCAGCCAGGTGACAGACAGACGGACGGACGGACGGACGGACGGACGGACGGACGGACGGACGGACATCGTTAAATCGAAAATTTAATCGACGCTGATCACGAATATATATCTATGTCTATATCTCCGGAGATTCCTTCAAGTGGACACAAACATCTGACCGAAATGAATATACCATGCATATTGCATTATGCAGGGTATAAAAGGCAGTACATTACAGTCCACAGTTAATCTTTTAGTTAGTGAAGTCATATCGAAGCGGTTAAGCATATATGTATATGACGACATATCTGTCGTATCAAACAATGCGTTACGCTTTTGACACAATAAGATATTTTTTTTTTTTTACTCATGCTTCGAGTGCATGAGTATGTATGCCTCTGTTCATATGATGGAATGTTAAGCATGCAACGCTGAAATATATAGTAGGTAATTATTAATAATATTGTAATATAAATATTGTATAAACAAAATCAGAAGAAAGATAGAAAACAAAATAAGAAAATGCCGACAATAACAATAGCAAAAGTTTTATACATTTTGTCAATTAAGATGCCTCACCAAAAAATCAGCAATCAATTTATTGGTAGATTTTCTAAAAGTTTTTATTTTCCTATTATCATAAAACTATTTATTAAAAAAAATTTTTTTTTAAAGGTTAATAATGTACAAAGTAATTAGTCTCATTTTTTAGAGATTTTTTCCAAAATGATTTAGCACACGAATGAATTTACAAGTCGAGCTATTTTCATAGACGTCATAAAAAAAAATAAAATATTTTTGTTTCTTTTATATGGCCAATGAGTCATCCTAATGTATTGTACATATATGTACATAATCTTTATATCAATATTTAATTAAGTTAACATTTTGTTATACGATGGTGTCACAACTGATATGTAATTATGTAATTATTATTAATATTGACATGACTTAATTTATCAAATTATCCCTATGTATGTGTGCCGTATGTACATAGCTAAATATGTATGTATATTTTTTTTCGTGTATTTTTGCGTTATTGTTATCACGTAACGGTTGGTTAGTTGTGGTATTCGATCCATAGAGATCTCCTATGGATTACAAAACTGTCATATTTTGACTGAACATTGATTTAATGGTAGATATCTATTAGATCCAGTCGATGGAGTTAAGTTATACCAGAAGATTCATTGACAGATCGACTGATGAGCAATGTCAGCAAAATACTTCTTGGTAGTAATTGCAGCACATAGCAAGAAAGATTAGAAAAACACACAATCAAATTGTGCTCGAAATGACACTAGTGTCACAAGGTGGCAGTCTAAAGGCAGTTTCTCTCTCTCTCGTTCTCTCTCTTATGTAAGCACCTATGAGACAATGACTCGATATGTCAATGTTATGATTTTTTTCTTTTTGACATTGGTTAGCTGTCACATTTCTCTTGCTTCAAGAGCAAATTGCACATATTTTGCAATTTGCTTCTTGAAGGTGATAGTTTGGAGTCAATTTGTGTATGAAAGCATAGGCAATACCTTTGGCAAATTCTTAATTGCCAACCTATACTAGTATTTATGCAAAAAAAATGACTACAGAAATCAAAATCATGCCACATAAGTATTCTCCTGATTCTGCACCATCGATGAAGAATATTCAAAATGTATTTCTGACTTTCTATGTTGTCATAGAAGCACCTGAATGATGACCCTTAACGATCTGGATGACCAAAAGACGTCAGTATATCAAACAACGTGGAAAAAATCCATGATATTATGTTCATCGGCCCCAAGGTGGAAAGTAAAGGAGCTAGCTGAGAGCAAAAAGATATCGTATGGCAGTGTGTTCAATATCAATATCATACATAACATTTTGGTTATTAAAAAGCTCGGTCCGTGATGGGTGCCGCGGTTGCTAATGGTGGACCACTAAGGAATTCTTTTTAGCTGAGGCCATTGCCATACAAAGATGTTGTATGGCAATAGTTTTCATATCATTAATCATTATCATATTTTGGATATGAAGAAGCTTTGCGCGTGATGGGTGCCGCGGTTGCTAACAGTGGACCAATAAATCAATTTGTGTTACGACCCAGCTGAATTTGGCAATGTTTATGTGAAATCCATTGGATGTTTTGCATTGCTTTATAATTATGGATAAAAGATGGATATATTTCTATATACCATAGACCAAGCGAACAGTCAAAACACAGAGTTTCTCCAAATGAAAAAGTTCCGAAGCCTCCAAAAAAGCAACAATTTACGAGAAAGATTATGGCCTCCGTATTTTGGAATGCATGTGGGGTAATATGCGTTGATTACCCTAAAAAAAGCTAAATCCATAACTGGTTTCATATTATTCATCAATATTGCATCGTTTGATTTGAAAAAGTAATCGTTATCTATCAACATAACAATGCGCCTGCTCATTAATCGTTAGTTGCGCAAGCTAAATTGCACAAAATCGGTTCGAAATTGGTTCTTCAGCTATCATATTCACCAGACCTGGTCTTCAGGAACTTCTACTTGTTTCCAAACCTGAAGAGATAGCTCATCGGTTCAGCGATTTTACTCAAATGAGGAGCACATACCTGTGAAACTGAAGCCCAGAGAGCTTAGAGGGTGTTCGATGGATTACTTTTTGGACATGATACGAAAATTAGAAAATCATTAGACTCACTGTATTGACTTAAAAGGAGTAGATGTTGAATAATGAAACTGTTTTGTTTTTTTTTTGCTTCACTTATTCCAAACTTTTTGAACCACCTACTACAAGAGACAGTATAAACACACAAGAGACAACGTTTTACATTATATTATTGTACATTTGTTTTTTGTATTTTATAGTACCATGTATATCTCAAATTTGCCAATGTAATTGCTGGATATTTAATTTTTTTTTTATTTTTTTTTTTTATATATAAATCCAACTAACAAAATTGAGTACTTTTTCAAAAATTGTTATTTTTTTAAATATTACTAAATTTTTAATTTTTTATCTGAATTAAATCAACTTGGGTTACCGTGTTGCAGTACCTAATATATTGGTCTTCTACTTATTACATCCCAATTTCAACATCTGGCTCATCCAACTTACTCAACAACAACAATATTGATGGTGTCTTGTATATTTTTTTTAGCCATGATAGAAAACAAATAATGATAAGAAATTTGAATAATTTTGTCTCTTTTATTGTTGCATAATAATTTTACAAGTTTTACACTATAGCGAAATGAAAAAATCTATCACTGCAATTGGTGAAGCTTCACATTAGCAATGTGTGCAATACTAGTTTTGCATACAAAACATATACATAATATATCTAGTTGTTGTATTACAAAAATATACAATTTATTATTAATTGTCAAAACACCTAGCAAAAAAAAATATTTCATGTCATGATGAATACTTAATACTCGTTCATATGATTGTAACATATACTGACTGAAAAACCACAAAAATGCACGCAATATAAAAATGATGCTCATAGAGTTAAATATGTATGTAGTTTTGATTATATCTACTACATATCATACATGTAATTTTCACATGTGTGGTTTGCACATTGATTGACAATTTACTTATTTGCATCTTCTATATATCTTATGCTATCGTATTATATAGTACGAGTATGGTATTTCATGTTTATAGGAACATTCTGAAAATAACTTTCAACATTTTTCCGATTTATGAACAACATAAAAAACAGCAACAAAATAAATTCTTAAATCATGTCATTGTGATAATTCGATTTTTATCTCTGCTTTCTTTTATGAATACAAAAAATTGGAACTAATATTCGGTATACTGTTTAATGGTATATACAACAAATCACATCTCTGTGAGGATTATAATAGATTAGATTGTATACAAGGTTAAGTAATTCGTTATTGTAACGAACCTCTGGCATTTTTATTTTAGATAATTTGGGTGAATATATATTGCAATTTTAAGTATATATTCCAGTTTTAAATATGCATTTTTTTAAGTTTTCCAGTCATACCCACTATGTAGAATGTCACAGTGACACTAAATATAGTCAGCTATTTTATATTCTTCATTGCTTAAGCACTCTTGTTTGTTATATTTACGAAATCAAGTATTTTTCTAACCATTTTATCAGATATTTTAGTTAAGAAGAAATTACTTTGTATTGGCGTTTTTGTTTGTATTAACCACATGGTACACTGGGGAATGGTTAAAATCCAATGAAATAATTAGAGAAATCATTTATCTGTGAAAACTTTTTATCAAATATTCAAGGTATGAATGACGGAGTGCTATCTTAAAATATCATCAAGTAGTATAGCCGTAGCTCAGTGATCTCTAGTTCGAGGGTTCAACCCCCAGAATGTTCTTTCGAATGATACCCACCTTTCGGCAAGCAATTGGCATTACTTCCGGCAGTAACAATTTGTCATGGAAACACTTCTAAAAGAATTCTGTGACAAAACTCAGAAAAAGTGATGTCGCAAGGCTAAATTCGGGATTCGGGATTCGGGATTCGGGACTGGCTAAAATAAGTAGGTCCCTTCTAATACTGTCCAAACATTTAACACACACAAAAGTAATGGAAGAGAAGCTCGGCCAAAGAGCCCTTCGGGGCTTATTAATACAATATATTTCGATATATTGTTGCCATTTTGAAGGTAATTTCATAATGCCACTCTCATAGAAACCCTCGCCCCTATTAGCAAGTAACTGGGACAGTCGATTTTCACAAATTTCTCTTGAGGCGAATTTTTCACCAGCAAAATAATTCGCCATAGACAGGAACATGTAATAATCACGTGGTGTCACGTCCGGACTATAAGGTGATTGCATAAGAACCTCCCAACCAAGCTTCCGGAGCTTCTGGCGTGTCACTATCGATATGTGTGTGGCCTGGCGTTGTCCTGATGGAACAAAATTTCTCTCCTATTGGCCAAAGCTGTCCGCTTATAAGCGATTGCTTCCTGCAGACGGTCCAATTGTTGACAGTACAGATCCGAATTAGATGATTCCCTGCCAATCCTACCAAACATATAGCAAAAACTTCCTGGCCGTCTATCCTGGCTTGGCCACCGTTTGCGCCGGCTCACCGCAATGCGACCATGACCGTTTTCGCTTGACGTTGTCGTAAGTGAGTGACCCACTTTTCATCACCAGTAACCATCCGCCTCAGAAATGAATCGATTTTGTTGCGATTCAGCAGCGATTCGCAAATGGAAATTGGTTCAATGAGGTTTCTTTGCATTAACTCGTGTGACACCCATACATCGAGCTTCTTTTTGTATCCAGCCTTATTTAAATGGTTCCAAACGGTTTTACTCCTAGGCTACAGTAGGAAACAGTGTTTACATGATGGTCAGACTCGACGAGTCAAGCAATCAGAAAACTGCCTGAAAAGTTTATTTAGTACGAAATCCTATCTTTCTAACTCCTTATACAACACGAGATACAGATTACTAAAGCCATCTATTGGAAAAATAATGGATTTCTTTTTACTACACCTATATAAATGACCTCAGCAACATATTTTTTATTTTTTTTTTTTTTTTAATTTTCCATATTTCAGTAAATTTTTTTGTGTTTTACAATCAATATTTTATGTTGTACTTTAGAAGTTACAGATAATAAAGTATTGATGGATGCTCATATATATTTTCAAATATTTTTTATGATGACTTTTGGCAAATTTTATTATTTTCAAACAAATAAATCATAAAGCTCGCAAAATTTTGGTACAAAATCTTGATTAAATCATTTAGAACCTAAAGTGAAATTCAGCTTGGTATTAATTAGGTTGATTATTGATTGCTCTGGTCTGCTTCTTCAATTTTCGAATATTTACATTATTCGAAAAATATTTAAATTAATCAAACTGAAGCATTTGAATTTATATTAGGTGTTATTTGGGTATAAATCTCAACCCAATCTCGACCAATCTGTTTTTACATTTTCATTACATGTTTCATTGTTGTAGCGTTGTTGTTGTTGTTAGAGTAAGTTGGTAAATATTGTATATTCCATGGATTTTATCACACTTAACAATCACAGAAATGTATTAGTCAGTAGGTAACTTACCTATATGCTTATGTGATATATCAACTTGATTTGTTTACCATTGTTGCTATCACTGCTGACACTTTTGTTGTGGTAGTAGTAGTAGTAGTTGTTGTTGTTGTATGGGTTTAATTGCGGATAATGATGACGAATTGCATTACATGCTTATACAAAAAACATATGACACATATGCGCATATGCTGTGGATGCCATACCGCAAGTGTACTGCCAACACTGTACTGTTGTTATGACCGCATATATTTTATATTGTATTTTTTTTTTCAACTTAATTTTTAATTATGTATATATACAAAAATTTACGACGATTGATATAAAAATGAATTGGATAACATAATTATATCGGTGTAAATAAAATGTGTTCACATTAACAAAATATATGTAGACCATATGACAATTTTCGTGGAATTTTACGGCTATAATAATATTGTCATATTTTTGGACGTAAGTATGTATGTACATGCATGCTCGTATATGTGCCTAGGTACATATTTTCAATAGTGACAAATATACAATTACAAGAACAACAACAACAACAACAACTATAGTTTTAGTCTAGCACTGCATTTATGTCATGGCCAGCATTGTAGTAATTGGTTATTTGTTATTATTATGTGCATGCACTCTATCATCATGATGATCATCTTTATCTAATGGGCATTTGTCAAAATATGCCATAACTCAAATACAGCTTGAAGTATATTTTGCAACTTACTTAAAGAAAGAAATACATACTTAAAAAAAAAATGCAGCAATTTTTTGTTATATGTGGTTACGCTTTTGATTTCTTATTAATACCTTGCTTATTGCCAATAACATCAATAATCGCTATCTCGAATAGCTAAAGTGCAGTAAAAATAATAGCAACACATAAATGACATGTGGCAATTCTATAAGTAGTATATGCATGTAAAAATACAGATGAATATAGATGCAATTGCAAAAGCATCAACAAATTAAACTATGCTAGGTGATTGCTATTGTTGTGGTTGCTGAACTAATTTAATGCATGCCAATGCATAGCTCAAGGCAACAAAACTTCTTAATGGCTTCATTGACACATGCATATGTGCCTACACAATAATATACTCAAGTTTGCATCGCTCACACTCATCATCATCATCATCATCATCGTCATCATCTTATTATGATAGTCAATTGTCTCGCCTGTTGTCTTGCAATTTCTTGCACTGTAGTTCAAAGTGTTTATTTATTTATTTTTTGTTTTTTTTTTTTCTCTAAACATTACTTTTAACTCATTTTGTCAATTATATCCAATGACTTTGCAAATTAAGCAATTTCCGTCACTAATTGCAATCAACTTATGTATACCATATCCATCCAGATGAGTATGCGTATAATCGGAACGATAGTTTTTATTATTGTTGGTCTCTTTAATTTACAAAATACAAATGATGACAATACGTTTTTGCTTTGTAAATATGTTCAAGTGACAGCATTAAATGTCATTTGTATAACTGCATTTTTTATCCATGAACAAATGTAGAGTAATCAAAAATGTTCTGATGGATTGATGTAGTACATATTTTCAAAGTCTCTGGAAGTCATTTGATTTCTGATTAAAATAAATATTTTAAAAATAATAAATATATGACACATATAAGCCCTGAAGGGCTCTATGGCCAAGCTTCTCCTCCAATATAGTATTGTATTGGAAAGGGACTATTTGTATTAGCCGATTCCAAATGGCAGAACCCTTGTGACATTACTTTTTCTGAACTGAACTTTTTATTACTTTTTAGAATTTGCTTATTTAATTATACGTTCACCAAAAGCCAGATTTGCACCTACGAAACAAGACCTGAAAAATCAATTTTGTAAATAGCGTAATATTAATAGAACTTTATGATATGAGCGATTGAATCAAAATGCCTCCAAATCATTTGGGATCAATTGAAATTTCATAATTTTTTACTACATAAATATTCTTACTATCGATCAATAATTGCCGATTTCTTTCAATTGCTTATCGCAATAATTTCAATTAACCCATTGGTGACAAAAGCCTAAAAATTGTCCGATTTTTCTGAAATTTTGTGTAGGGCCTTTGCTTGGGC
Source organism: Megamerina dolium (assembly GCA_963854835.1). Classification (NCBI taxonomy): domain Eukaryota; kingdom Metazoa; phylum Arthropoda; class Insecta; order Diptera; family Megamerinidae; genus Megamerina; species Megamerina dolium. The sequence goes on from OY978525.1 coordinate 110,337,101, forward strand.
CCGAAAATTGGTTAGCAAAACAAAAAACACAAATTTATTTTTTGGAGGCCGGGTGATGTTGACGTGGGCTGTTATATACATGTCACTAGCCCAATAACCAGATGAAAAATATATAAATTCCTTACAACGATGCAATTTTTTTGTTGTTTTTCGATCAAAACACTAAAATACATCAGTGTTAGAGAGTTAGAGTATTCAAATTTGATTGAGGAGTTGCATTTCAATCCCGTCACACACATATCATCATTGCAATGCGAAGCACACTTGATCGACCGCTATCTTTTCCGCATCTTCTTATCATGTGTTGTAAGATATTTCGAAATTGAACACAAAATTTTGGTTAATTTGTCCTAGCCTTTTCCTATTTGGGGTCGGCTCTCCTTGTACGATATATCCAGGTCGTGCGATCCTGTGTCGTCTTGTACGTTTACTCTCTTCCATAACCAATGTTCTCCTCAATACGTGATCTTTCGGTCTCCTCATTACATGACCATACCAGCAGAGGCGATTTTCTTGCAGCTTATCTGTGATAGGCGCCACCTTGCTGCTTCCACGGACGTACCTATTCAAGATTTTATCAAGTAGAGTAACACCACTAGTCCAACGTAGTATACGCATTTCCATCACATGTAGTTATTGTTGTAGGTTCTGCGGTACCGACCAGCACTCAGAGAAATAAATCATTGCTGGTTTGACAATAAAAAAAAAAAAATAAATATGTGGCACTTAAAGCCCCATTACTGTTGAGCGTCATAAATTTGGACAGTATTAGAAGGAACCTACTTATTTTAGCCGGTTCCGAACGGCAGAACACTTGTGACATGACTTTTTCTGAGCTTTGTCACAGAGTTCTTTTAGAAGCTTTTTTATGGCAAGTTGTTACTGTCGGAAAAATTGCCAATTGCTTGCCGACAGGTGGGTACCATTCGAAAGAAAAATCTTATCGATATTAAATTTGTTATGCATCAGCCGGGGATTGAACCACGACCTACAGATCAGAAGGCGAACACACTAACCACTGAGCTACGGCACCTACTGGTCTGACAATAAATTTGTAGATTTTGCCTTTTATGTGTTGTGGTATCCTCTTGTCGCAAAGAACGCCTAAAGTGGATCTCCAGCTCTGCCACCCACATTGGATGCTATGCGATATTTCTTTGTCAAGTGTGCCGTTTACACTAATATGCGAGCCGAGGTATTTGAAGCTTTCGACGCTCTTGATGGAATCGCTGCCCAGTTTTAGGCTGGTTCTTTCGGCTTCTCCTTCGAACTGGAACAGCCATATTTAATATTTTATTTAGTTTTGAAGGAAGAAATAATTTTGCGAGCAATAGGCAACCATTGCCCACTTTTTTATATAGCTCCCATATAAAGCTACGGAATTTGTTTTATGTTTAAAGTACTAACTTAAGTAGTGTTTATCGTAAGAGAACCATACTTTGTACAAAGTTTAATATAATAGTTTGTGACGTTGTGAAACGAGTTGTTTTAATACCAACCATATTTATCTACTTTTAATGCACCTTAGTTTCGAATAATATTTTATTCACCTCAACCATTTCACTTCCGAGCCTAAAGTGCTCTAACAAAATTTCTAAACAAGGAGACTGATATTAATTTTTAAACAAATTTGTTACTTCAGAACATTGGTCATATTAATTAAAATCTCAAAAGAAAAGAAAACATTTTCTCATCGTAATAAAAATTTAGCATTAAATTCAAGTAAGCAATATTAACACATCTCTGAAAAATAATATAAAAAATAACGATAACTGCAAAATATATCCACGAGTTAATGAAAGAGAGAAACTATAACAATAACCAGCAACAAAAACTTGTTCCCAATATTTCACCGAGTTATATCAAATTGTGACGGATGTTGGTCAGACGTTGTCATCAAAACCAACAGAGCAAAGCGATGCAATAAAGTAATTTTGCACAACAACAACAACAACAAACTTTCAAATAGAAAATAAAACTGATTGTATGAGTAAAAATTATAATTAAATACACTCAAATTTACATGATGTTACCATATACATATGTACTATATGACGATATGCTCAAATTAGTAGTCAACTCACTTTCTTCTTACTACTTTTTTTTCTTATTATTAATTTCTTGCAGAAATCCATTGACTTCAAAGCCACTAATTGACTGATTAATTAATTTGAATGACAAAACATTACTTATGCACTACAACAATATCGCTCCATTATAATTGAAAATAACCAACATATTATAATATACATCATCATAGCAAAAAACGCATTCTAATCAGACCATAGAAACGTCAAAATGCCCATTTGTAATAAAGCACCTTTGCCTGGTGGCAAAAAGAATAGTGCCGCCGAAATTGATGATCATGCTTCAGAGGCGGCAAAAGTGAAACGCACACGTGAGCAAGCCTATTTCAATTCCTATGATTTTGATGCAATTGAAGTCTTACCATACGATGAGGATGATGATAGTGAAGGTGGTAACGGCGATAAGCAGAGTAAAACTGCTGGCAGTAATAATGCGAACAGTGGTATTGCCACAGTAAAGTCAAAAATGAACGCAGGAAAATATAGTAATCGTTCGACTTTATCAACACAATCTCTGAGTCAACGTCAACGTCAACATCAGCACGCATCGATATCATCCAGAAGTAATTCTACTGTACCGAGCAGTGTTAGTGATGGTAGTAATCGTAGCAGCAGTCATAGCAGTGAACATTCTGTACATCATGGTGGATATTTACAACAACTTGGCTCATTTCTAATCAGCACGCAACCACCATCATCATCAGCAGCGGCAGCAGCAGTGCCATCTTCGGCGAGATCAAATGTTAGTCAACATCATCTAGATCAATTGCCATCACATAATAAAAGCAACGAATTTGGACAAATGTCTGATGTGGATAATGCAAATTTCCTATTACCACGTGCTATGCTGAAGTATCAAAGGTAAGCTATTGATATTATGCATAGGGTTTAACTTAGAACTTAACGCATAACCGCTGTAGAAGCTATAGGTTTTTTTTATTATTCGGAGGGGAATCTTCACAAAACACCGTCATCTCGGACGGCATATACGTTTCATACTGCCCGCTGAAGGTACACTTCATTCGAGCCCACTCCCAGTCAGTACTATCTTACCATGCTGGACTCGTGGAACAGTACGCCTACGTTTGCTAGTTATCAGCCCTACGGGACCGCAGTTATGCATTACGTCGCAGGGCCTAGTTTAGTCATTAAGGCTATTCACATTGAACAGTACTACTCACCTTTACCGCAGTTGCAGTTCTTCGCTGGCGCTCCTTCATTTTGAGCTCTTGAAGGGCTGCAGCTGACCACGCCTTCATCTGTAACCACGCCTTCATCTGTGACCACACCAACCTCGATTGTAGCATATGGCCCACTATGCTGTCGGGTGTCATCATCTCTTCACAGAGTTTCTCGATGCTTGCTCTCTCCGCATCAAATCTCCGGCAGAATAAAAATATGTGCCCCTCGTTTTCCCCGACACTACCGCAGAACGAGCATAGGTATAACACAATATTTGTGGGGGCGAAATGATTCTAATAGAGGATGAAAAACCTAAACCCGTATAGTAAAATCTCTAAAATTTTTGCATTCTCAGGCCAAACTATTTTTCTATGGCCATATTAAATTTGCAATTTTTTGTTTGACTGATTTTAGAATAACTGGGAAAAAAAAAGGTTAAAATTCATATATAAGCGAAATATGTAGTTCGAACACATACAGTCAAATTTCACAAGGAATAATTTTGTATAACATTTTAACCCACTAGTTGTATCACAAAACGGTCGTTTTGACTCCCTTCTTGGAGAGTCTGACATATATTGCATTTGAGAGGTCATTAAAGGTTAAACTGTTTTAGAAAATTATTCACCAAAAAATTTTACTAGAGGTATTCTCAGACAAAATCTTCATGCAAAGAAGTTTAAAGTCCTCATATAATAAAAAGCCAAGATGAAGAAAGTATAAAAGAATGCAAAAAAAATTTTGTGACTATCATTTTTGATTATACAATGAAATACAATGCAGATATGCGATTCCCATGATGCTTCCCAAGAGAACTGAAATTGATAACTCTAAGTGCATATATCGATTTACCCATCGGCTCCACCACCTTTATGCACTGTGACCAATCTGGTCTATTGTGCACCCCTTTATACTTAGATATTTAGTATATTTGATATATCGAGGAATCAAACCAGCTCCTTCGAGGGGAGCATTTTATGGTATTCATCTTCCAGTAGACATAAACCTAGGATTTTGTGCCTTCTGTGGCCTAGTGCATCACAGGTTGTGATTAAGTGTTCCATGGACTCTTCCTCATCGCAGCAAAATCTGCAAGTACTTGTATTGGATACTTCTAATTTGTGTATGTCTTTACTGCATACGATGTGGCCCATTAGTGCTCCGGAGTGTAATCTAAGATTCTTTTTGTTTAAGGAGAGAGCGCTGTTTGCTCTTTTGGCATCAAAGCTCAGAAATTTTATGGAGTGGTTGAGACCGCCAGTTTTCCAATATTCTCTGATTTTATGTTGGATCCATTTCTTGGTATCCTGTTTTATGTTGTTTTTATTAAAGCCAAACAACGAGGTTGGACCGATAAATGGCACTTCAGGCCCTTTTTTGGGCATAAAGGTCCGAAAGGTCAGAGAGACTTGATTGTGAATGGCCCGTTTGTTGAGTGAATTTGTTACACTCTGTGAGGACTTTTGATGTGAATGTGTAGCTTTTAAGAGCTTTGAGGTCAATCAGTCCTGAGAGTATTTTAATTTTGAGTCTTTGGAGTCCTCTTTTGGATAGGATTCGCACTGTTTCCATTATGGCATAAAGCTTTGCATGGAAAATTGTGGTGTCCGCACTTTGTGTCATTGATTTGTGTGTTCTAGGTCCAACTATTCTTGCTCCTACACCCTGAAGCGTTTCGGATCCATCTGTATAATATTTTTGCGAATCGTCGTGCATTCATGTTAGGCAAACGTTCCACTCCTCCCTTGATGGAAAAATGACTTCTATTTAATATTTAATATTTAATAGATGATGATTTAATGGAAATTATAGAAATGATGATATGGGATACAGAAAACAGAAGTAGTGACAAATTGTCGCTATATCCTTGTTATTCTCGCAAAATTTATAACAATGACTATTTATACTCAAAAATGCCACTACTTAAATCTTTCTTTCTTTCTTATGTGGCCATATCAACCGAATATCAATTTAGGCCGAATATAACATGCTTCGCCAGTCATCTCTGTTCTTCGCTAGCTAGCGCCAGTTAGAAATTCCAAGCGCTGTCAGGTTCTCCAGTACTTTGTCTTTCCATCGGAGGTTCGGTCTTCCTCTTCTGCGTCGTCCTCCAGCGGGTTCCGAATATAACACCTTCTTAGCTGGAGCGTGTTCTTCCATTCGCTCAACATGTCCTAGCCAGCGCAGCCACTGTATTTTGATGCGCTTTACTATGTCAATATCGGCATACAGCTCGTACAGCTCATGGTTATACCTTATTCGGTACTCGCCACCAACGCAAATATATCCAAAGATCTTGCATAGGACTTTTCTCTCGAAAACTCCAAGCATTCGCTCATCCGTAATGGAAATTGTCCAGGCTTCAGCGCCATATGTTAGGACAGGCATGATGAGAGACTTGTAGAGTGTAGTTTTCGTTCTTCGAGAGAGAGCTCAACTTCTCAATTGCTAACTTAGCCCAAAGTAGCCATTGCTTGCAAGAGTGGTCCTTTGCAATATCTCCAGGCTGACGTCATTACTGCAGTTAATGCTGGTTCCAAGATAGACAAAGTCCCTTACTACTTCAAAAGCCACTAATTAAATACCTAGCGGCTTTTAATATTTTGTGTTTGCATGTTTCGAATATGGAAAAGCAAAACTCAAAATACTAAATTATTTATTTACAAGTTAACTTATATATATGACGAAAACTACAATATAAGCTAACAGAATGCATCAATGTCTTTCGACTAACTGAAAAAGTTTTGACTTACCGTTTAACAATTACAACAAACGCAAACAATTTGCTTATTAATTAATAAAATGAGAAATCTAAAATGATACTAAGGGCTACAATGAATATTGTAATTAATTTTATTATAAATGTGTAGGTATTCCCACGATTGATAACATCTCCATAATAAAGTAATTGAAGTAGCATTGTTTCTTTAGACCAATGAAAACATCCTTGAAAGCCATTCTTCATAAATCTAATGATGCTTTGTTTCGATAAGTTTTTAGTAGTTTATTGGTAAGAAGTAAAAGAATATCATTATAAAGATAAACAGAAGGCTATAAACTCAATTCTAAAGAAATACAAAATATTTACAAGGACTCCAATATTAATTGGTGTATGAAAGGTATATAAATTGAATAAATATTAAAACAAATATTAAAGGAAAAAAAAAATTGTATAAGCGTGTAAATTCAAGAATCCAAAAAAAAAAAACAAAAATATAATTAATTAATTGAGTTCATTATTTTCATTTTAAATGTAATAAAAACGACTGAGATGCTAAATTTAAATACAATTAATCATGACAGCAGCATAAACAGCAGTAGTAGTAGTAGTAATAATCGCCAAAAGTGTGTGAATGTTGTTCTGTATTCATTGTACTTGTAATGTGATACAATCGCGATAATATGATGTGATAAGAGACCAGTTGACAAAGTAACTGCCAACCAAGTATACCAAAGTAAACGCACGCATACCAGATACTGACGGGGGAATTTAACCTTCGTAGAATGCTAGCAAACAGCATTTAAATTAAAATTAAACTAAAATATAAATACACGCACATAAATATAAATGAAATTTAACAGCTACTGTAACCATATGACTTTTTTTTTTTTTGCCGTGTCTAAATTGCGAATTAATTAACACTGACGTTACTACTACTACTGCTGCTGTTGCTACTGCTGCTGCTACTACTGATGGTGATGATAATTGTGATGGATCATTGTATTTCAAAAATTTTTTATTTACTTATATACAAGTATTATATGTAGAAATAAAAGAAAAATAGCCAAAAACAAAGAAACCTTGATTTTGAGCCAGAACACATATAATTAAATAATCGTACACGTATTGAAAAAGTTTTCAGACACTAATGAAATTAAAGAATTTGCATTAAAACTATATGCACATATTTTAAAATATAAGAAAAAATAAAAAAACATATCATCATATCTATTAATTATATTGATGATGTATCACCATCGAAATAATACATACTCGTAATAATTGTCACCACCACAATGATAACGTCATATTTTTAAATTATAGCACAATGCTATAATTTAAGATTCTAAGCGAACACAACTTTATTTGGTATGCAAACAATTTTTGTCACCACACATCTCAATGCACATAGAGTAATTAATGAGCTTAATATATACATATATGAGCATATTAAGCATATTAAAGTGTAGGTGTATTAGTTCGACTTGAGAGAGACAGAGATTCTAAGTAATAGCATTTGTCAATATATTATGTGTTATATAACACATATAGAATCGTACACTAATAATAATCTACGAGCTAATAATGGGACTTTATAGGCTGCTTATATGATTCAGTCCTCAAAAGGTTTGAAGACAAAGAGAAAAATGATATTAGCTTAGTGCTGTACTAAGCACAACTTTAAGCTGATCACATCCGTGTTCGTACATCATCGTGGCACGTATGTTTTGTTGAAAATATTGTTGCATCTAATGAAAGTGTTGATTTTGAAATATTTAAAGGATTGACTCAACACTTAGGCCTTGAGTTTTGTTCTTATGAAGGTCAACTGATGCAAAAATTATGGAAAGATGTGATTTATGATTTTTGTCCAAAAATTTTCCTTAATTTTTTGTTTTGAGGCAATCCATGATTCGATCCAATTTTCGGCTTCTTCGTAAGATTGGAAGTACTGTTATTCCAGACCGTGTGTCATCGCTCAGAATAAATTGTAATCGAAAAAAGCAATGTCTAGGCTAAACGGTGGTATGAGTTTCCATTTCAGGGCTCCCAAGTATATTTTAACGACTTCAGCAACATTGTTATGCTCGGCAACATGTTGCAAAATTACTAGCTCGTTTCTTTCGAGGTATTGTGGCCATTTTTCCTTCAATGTTTGGCTCAAATGCAGCAATTGTGTTCGATAAAGGCCATCGATGATGGTTTCATTCATTTTTAGCATCTCATAATAAACAACTCTGTGACAAAGCTCAGAAAAATTGATGTCACAAGGGTTCTGCCATTCGAAACCGGCTAAAACAAGTAGGTCCCTTCGAGGTTAGGTTAGGTTATGCGGCCATTTAGGCCAAAAATTGGACCATTGTGTCACCATGCATCACTGAAGCTTACTATTATGTTCCCACTGTTAGCTCAATGGTATCTGTAAAAAAAAAGGCACTCCCCAGTAGGATGTACCTTTTGCGTACCAAGGCGGGGCATCTACAGAGGAAGTGGTAAACAGTTTCCTCCTCTTCCTCGTCCTGGCAGCTGCGACAAAAATCATTGACCGGTAAACCAAGCCTTGTAGCATGCCTACCCACAAGCCAGTGTCCCTTGAGTACGGCAACTACATTACTGTTAGTTTTCCTACTCATTGACAACAGCGAACGAGTTCTTCTATTGTCAAGAGTTGACCAAACTTTCCTAGTAGTAATACAAGAGCTCTGATCACGCCATCTTCTGTTGGCTATGGTGAGGTAATGTTGCGTGATAAGAAGCTTGCATGTTGCAAGCGCAATTCCTGCTTGATGAGATGGATAGATCTCTGGCAACGTAGTTTCCGATCTCGCCATTTTATCTGCCTCACAGTTCCCTGGAATATCCCTATGCCCCGGTACCCGTACGATGTTGACATAGTGTAGTGCTCCACTAGCTCGTTAAGAGCTGAGCGCCATTTAAGGGCAAGTGCCAATTTGGTGAACATTTCTGCGAGAGATTTAATGGCGGCTTGACTGTCCCTTCTAATACTGTCCAAAATTTAACACGCACAACAGTAATAGAAGAGAAGCTCGGCCAGTGAGCCCGTCGGGGCTTTAGGTGCCACATATTTATTTTTTTTTTAATAAACAACACCGAGCTGATCCCACCAACTACAGAGCATAAGCTCGTCACCATGAATATTCCAGATTGCTGTGGATGTTGACAGTTGGCCGGACATAACCCACAATTTTTCATCATCAGTGACGATACGATGCAAAAAACTCTTTCTTTTTTGCCGTTGAAGTAATTATTCGCACATGAAAAATCAGCGTTCAACATCTCTTGGCTTCAATTCGAATGGGACCATATTTGAATCATTCATATTGCCTTTAAACGCTCAGAAATGATTGATTCGTCAATTATATTGATGTTGCCAATTTTTTAAGCATTTGACATAAATCTTCGCCCAATACATCGGTCAGTTCTTCATCTGCACACATTTTTAGTTGGCCCGAACGCTCTTTGGCTTCAATGTGGGGTCACCACTTTTAGAACGACAAAACCTGTACTCCACATATTAATCGATATAACTACAATATTCCTTGTAAGTTTCCAATAGGAGTCGATTACTTTCAGCGACACTTTTCATTGAATTAAGCGCGAAAAGCAAAACTTCCGCAAATGGGTTTTTGTTGACTCAAAGGTCGACATGTTTGAAGTTCAATAAAATAGGGTTGTTTATACTTTTACGAAATAACAGACACTGAAAAAGAAAACCCAATAATGGCGCTTTAAAATGAATATAGTTAAAGCATATTTCGATAGCAAATTGTCAAGTTACGCCATTTAAGGAAAGTCTTTCAAAACGAACTCAAGACCCCAATACATATTACGGAAATTAAAAACCCAGAAGTACTTCAGCAGAAGCCAGCGTATACATACTAACTTACTGGCTTATGTGACAATTGCAACCGAAAATTTATTTAAGCCGAATTTATCATACTTCGACAGCGTCTGGCACCAGTTAGAAATTAAAAGTCCCGTATCCTGTAAATGTATCCCGTACTTCTTTGAGAATGATGGAGAATCCACGATTAATGTCAGTTCTCAGTGCAAAATTTGCTTTTAATAAGACAGGCCCACAAAATTACACATTAAGGGGGTCAACCTGTGTAAAATTTTCGAAAAATCGATTTTTTTTACATTTTTCGAATCTTTAACGAGAGCTTCTACAGGATGAGGAAGGGGAAGTTTATGGTCCTGGTATTGCAATTTAATTGTGAGTCTATAATACAAAGTTTTGTTGTGTTTCAAAACTTTGAAAGCGTTTTTCTCGAAACCATATTTTTGAATTTTGTGGACAGGATTAAAAAAAATCTACTTAACCGATTGACTTGAAATTTTGACAGACTCATTAATACAGATAACTGAAGATACCCACGTAGCGGTTTTTCGAAATTTTTTTTTTCAATTTTACAGCAGTTTTTATATCGAAAAAAAGCATGAAAACGAATAATTTTTATAAAAACAACTGCCATTTCTTCAATTTTTAAAAATTCGTTAAAATCCTACGTCAGTACCTCAACGATATAAACAGAAATAAGATTTTTTTTACTTTTTGCGTTTTAGATAACTGGTTCGAGCGGAATCTTGCCCACAATTTCGGTATTTCATTTTGAATGGGTCACTTTGAACGCCCTTAATGAGTACAGGCCTTCGGATTACACTATTGGAAAAATTTACTATTGAAATATAAGTACAAACCTTCAAAATAACGTAAAACTTATTCTTATTTTCGAATTAGTTCTCCTAACGAAAATTCCCGAAAAAGCGTTCGAAATACCGCGCTCACACAGGTGGACCCCCTTAAGATTCATAGTACGGATTTATTTCAAAAGTAGCTCCCGGGAAGAGGAATTTCCTAACTTTACTATATCATTTGGTTTGATATGGAAATTGACGCGGTTGAAAATTTTTTTGGGGACTACGAGGAAGATCTTTCTCTTGAACATTTTTATTACCAACATTCGTGTAATCATGGTCGACCCACCTGACGAAATGTGTCATAACCTTCAGTCAATCCATAGCTATCGTTTAAATGACGTTACATTACATTCGATTGAGCTCTTCATTCGTAGTATGGAGCAACAAGCGTATGCTTTGTCAAACAGTCATTTAAAAATAATTAAATAAATACACAAAAAGCAAGTGTAAAATAATTATTAAAATATTATAAGTAGATATTTAATATCACAAATGCGTTGTGGCTATTTAAGGCTATTTGTATGAAAAAGATTAATGAAATAAATGAAAAAATCTATTTTTACTGAAAATTCGCAACGTCTGTTTCTTAGAGTATTTATTAACACTTGAATATATATATTTCAGTATATTTCGATTATACGTCCAATCTTATCATACGGCTCAGTTGTTTGGTGAAAAGCCCTGGACAAAGCTTAAACCATCAACAAACTTGGCAGAATACAAAAGTCAGCATGTGCAGCAGCGGTCGGAGCGATTAAGTCATGCCCTGGGGAGGTTCTTAATATCCTGACGCACATGCTTCCAATTGATCTACATTTTAAAAAAGACGGCAACCATAACCGCCTTAAGGTGAAGGGAGGCGGGTTGCTGGAAGGAAAGACCCTACGGCCATATATGTCTGTTAACAAAACAAACGCAAAACCTTTCTGACAAGACTGACAATATCATCCCGAAGGTGATATTCAATAGGAATTTCACTGTACTTCTACCCTTGCGAAAGGATTGGACATTGCGGGATCCATATTAAACAGCTGCGACACCACAATGCTTACGGGTGGCTCCGAAATGGGTTATGGTGTCGGAAGTGTTCCAGCAACTGGAAGTGTTTGCCATTCGGGATGCATATAGGACACTAATAGCAGACTGGACATTTAAGAACAACATCACTATTCTTTCAGATAGCCAAGCTGCAATTCAGACTTTGAATTCAGCCATCATAACTTCTAACCTTGGGGAACAAAATAGTAGGAGCCTCACCACCTTGAGCGAACGGCACAATGTTACCTCTGATCTGGGTCCTGAGACATCAGAATATAGAGGGGAATGAAAAATCTGACGAACTGGCTAGAACAGGGATCTACCATGTGAGAAACTCTTGCAGAACCGACACGCACACCATTGATTGCGGTTAAAAGAGTTATATATAAACACTAAATACCTCCAAATAACTTGTAAGACTAGCAGTTGACTATGGCCTGGATACAATCTGAAACGAACAACATCGCTGATAAAAGGGAATCGTAGGGATGTCTCCAGACTGACGGCAGTCATCACTGGCTTCTGGCTCATTGGAGAGCAGGTAGCCAAAATGGAAATTCATCATAACGTTCATCATTGTCACAGCTGCAATCAAGCAGAAGAAGAAAAGGAAACTGTTTCCCATTTCTTCTGTGAATGCCCTGCTCTCTGGAAACAGAAAACGGATACCTTAGGTAAACCAATTTTCAACAAATCTCGAAGAGCTAGCGGCAACAAACATCAAAGACCTCCAGAGGTTTCTAAACCGCACGTACTGAATATAACCTAGCTGTTAACAACCGAATAAACAGTTGGATTTATGGAATGAGTCAACCAACCAACCAATATATTTTTTATTTAGTTTTCAAATAAATGGTCTTAATAATATCAAATTGAATTAAGAAGAAGAAAAAATTAATATAATATAAAATGTAGTAAAAAGAAATCCATTCTTTTTCCAATAAATGGCTATAGTAATCTGTATCTCGCGTTGTATACGTGCAATCGGGTTACGCTAGATGGCATTAGAAAGATAGCATTTCGTACTAAATAAACTTTTCAGGCAATTTTTTGATTGCTTGACTCAATATTGTGTGAGCACGCGTCAAAGATGGGCACCAGTAAAGAGAAAATACGCCATATTTTACAGTTTTTCTTCGATAAAGGCGAAAACGCAAGCCAGACGGCTGAAAATGTGAATAGTGTTTATGATCCTGATATTGTAATAGCCAATCATGTGCAATTTTGGTTTCGTCTATTCCGTTCCGGTAATTTTGATGCCAAAGATGTAGGGCCAATTGTCGAAAATATCGACAAAATAATGGAAATCGTCGTGTCTGACCGTCATGTAAGCACTGTTTCTATTGCCCAGGAGCTAAACATTGCACAAAAAACCATTTGGAACCATTTAAATAAGGCTAGATACAAAAAGAAGCTCGATGTATGGGTGCCACTCGAGTTAACGCGAAAAAACCTCAAAGACCGAATTTCCATCTGCGAATCACAACAAAATCGATCCGTTTCTGAAGCGGATGGTTACTGGTGATGAAAAGTGGGTCACTTACGACAACGTCAAGCGAAAACGGTCGTGGTCGAATTGCGGTGAGCCGGCGCAAACGGTGGCCAAGCCAAGATCGATGGTCAGGAAGGTTTTGCTATGTGTTTGGTGGGATTGGCAGAGAATCATCTACTCTGAGCTGCTCCCCTACGGGTAAACTCTTAATTCGGACCTGTACTGTCAACAATTGGACCGTCTGAAGGAAGCAATCTCCCAGAAACGGCCAGCTTTGGTCAGTAGGAGAGGAATTGTGTTCCATCAGGACAACGCCAGGCCACACACATCGATTGTGATTTGCCAGAAGCTCCGGGAGCTTGGTTGGAAGGTTCTTATACATCCCACTTATAGTCCGGACCTGGCACCAAGTGATTACTACCTGCTCCTGTCTATGAAGAATGATTTTGCTGGTGAAAAATTCGCCTCAGAAGAAGCTTGTGAAAATCGACTGTCCCAGTTTTTTGCCAATAGGGACGAGGGTTTTTATGAGAGTGGCATTATGAAATTACCTTCAAAATGACAACAAGTTATCGAACAAAACGGTGCATATTCGATCTAAATCGGATCATTCCAACTATGCTAAATAAAACATTCAATTTAATGCAAAAATAATGGATTTGTTTTTACTACACCTTATAGTATTTGGTAAAAACAATTTGACCTCCAACAGCAATGCATAATAAAAGACACCCATTATTTTCTAGTTTTTTGAGAACTAGAAACATCTATATTCAAAATACAATCACGATTATTATCTATACATATACATATACATACCTATACATGTGTACTATGTGTACAAATACTATACAAATACAATATCATAATTTCTCAAACAAATTGACATAGCAAATTTGCAAATTTGCACCTTTTAAGACATTCCATACCATAGAAGTAAAGTCATTGCAAAAATGTATATATATTATATATAAAATATAATATAATATATCAATAAACCCTGACCATACACAATAAATGAAATGTAAACATTATACATACATATTGCAATAACAAAAATAGGAGAATAATGTACAGTGTTTGCATGCAAAAGAAGTAGAAATATTTATATACATATATACCTACTTATTGGAAAAAAACGTGAAATTATATATAAAAGCATACGACAAAATACATCACTAAAAAGCACGTAAACAAAAATCAACAAAATGAAGTGGAGGAAGAATAAGAAGAAGAAGGGGCATGAATACAGTAAATGACCTTGCATTCCAATGCGAGGAGTTTGAATGTCAGTTCAAATGAGGTACGAGCATTTCACACATCTACACACGGAATACTAACCAATCAGCCAACCTACAACAAGTACTTAGCCGACAAATAACCAACGCATTACCAACAACCATTGATAATAATTATAATATAATAATAATAATAAAAAAAATAAAAACCCAAAGCAAAAATGTATATACCAAAAAGTCCACAATACATATTTTCAGTTATTGTTGTTGTTGCTGCCACTGTTGTTGTTAGTATTGAAGAGCAAAATACTTGTACAAGTCAAACTTAACATAACTGAAGTGTATTGTTGCTGCTTGCATATCAATTGATTCGTGTCTGTGTGTAACAGCAATGTACTACTATAACAAAAAAAAAACAAAATTACTGTTTTTAAAACATAAAATCGTATGATTGCTGTTCTGGTTGGTGCTAGTTGGTGATGGTACTATGTAGTTGTGCTGATGATAGTGGGCAAGAATGACTTGCTCATCTCACCACCAATCTCAAAAAATGAAAAAAAAATTAATGACATTGCATATTAAATGCCGTGCTGTTAAGAATGACAACAACAGCTATGCTACTTACCGGTAACCACACAACAACATCATCAACAGCAACAAAACCACAAATTTCGAATTTAACCAAAAAGAGTGAATTATTAAAACCAACACTAAGTACACACCATATACTATACATACATACATAATGTGGCGAATGGTTATGATATTTGTTGTTGTTGTTGTTGTTGTTTTTATGCTTACCTATACATGAACACATGCATGCACATATGCATGCATGTGTATGTATGTATGACTTGTAATTATTGCAGCTGTTGTTGACATCTGAAAACATATGTGCTACCTCATGCTGTTTGGGGGCAACCGACAACTGCATCGTATAAGTATCTATGTATTTGTTTGTATGTATTTATTTACATGAGTGTGTAAAAAGAGGTGAAGGCTTTTGGCGGGCGCCAAAATGACAAGTGCTTTTGATATTAATTTTGTTGCTGCTGTTGTTGTTGTTAATATTATTCATTATTGCTCATCGTACGTTGGCACAATTACATTGCCGTTGCCATCACCGCTGCTGATTCTGATTATTATTACTATACACAATTATGCAATTGATGCCACAACTTGAACTTCATTCGTTTGCATTCGATTTTCATTAATTGTAACTTACAACCGCCACAACAACAACAACAACAACTACTACTACTATTAAGTATATTACTGCAACTACAATAATAAAGCAATTTAACTATGAAATCAATTGAATGGAAAACACTTAAA